>MU551654.1:1555074-1661804 GCA_024362625.1 Silurus asotus
CCACCTTAAAGATGTTCTTTTAAAAGATGAAGTTCTGCCACTTGTGCCCCTCTGGAGGTGAAAATCTGAGGTTTGAGACAGATCTATTTGGTGTCTTTGATACCGCAGGTAAAGCAATGGCTGAAAAAACAGTGGGGCTAAAGATATTTGTGTTCATCACGAGTTATGTAACAGGGTTTCTGTTAACCATAGAACGGGTTAATGGTAAAAATCCTTTCGTGTGCCAACGTTAAGACAAAATGTTGTTAAGTAGTTTTGCTGTCATTCTTATTTTATAGTTGTTTTTTTGTTGCTGTTTGTTTTATTTAATCAATTATTCAAGAAAGCATTTTTCAAAAGCAATGCTCATTCCTGACATTTTTTTTATAAAAAAAAAACTTACATGCAAGTCTGCAGATTGCCCTTCCTTAGCCACTTTAACTTTGAGGATGATGATACATTTTGTGTTGCTCTTCTTCCTCGTGCGTGTGTGTGTGTCATTACGGCTACAATTTTACGCATCAGTGTGCACTTATACTTTCCAGTTGAATCTGATTGGGTATTTGAATACTCAAGCTGGTTTATGTTTTTGTTTGTTTCTCCTTTTCCTGTTGTTCCAAACAAGTGTTTCTTTTCCCCAATTTATGTATTACTCAGATTGAATAACTCATTGAATCTGTCTCTTGATGATAAAAGAGACATGTGAGTGACCAGATCCAAGCTTCCACAGCAAAGACCGTTAACCCATTATGACTGTTGCATAGCAACGTTTAACATTTTAGTTGTGAACATTTTCAGTTTTCTCTCTAGCTGTGGTGTCTTGGACATAAAAGTGGACATAAAAAGTGTATGCATGCTACATGCAGAGCTGTCTTAAGTATAAATAACTTTCATTTTGATTTTTTGTAAATGTTTTGTACAGGTATTTGTGAATTTATTGTGCTTACATTTTTTTTTTTTTTTTACAGCCATGGAGCAATTGTGTTACAGAAATCATGACTGTCACGGTATCTAACGCTTAAATACACTTTCAACCTCATTTTGCTCAACCGTTTCTGTTTGCTTTTTATTAACTCGCCATGCTCACAACGTGCTGAAGACGCCGCCCACACGAATTTAAACTAGTGCTGGATCGAAGTGCTTGCAGTAATGACTGATTTCTATGTTTTTCTTTCATGATTTGACTCGGCTGTTTCATTGTCTCTTTGTAATGCACAAAATCCTTAAAAAAATTAAAAAATAAAAAGATTATATATATATACAATAAAAAGACCATAAATGTAATCGATAAGTTGTTAGACGTAGTTAGAACTTTTAGTGGGGGCTAAAAACTACATCATGACTATGATTAGGTAGAAAAATCTGATTTAAAAAGAAATGTATAAATGGGTAAAGATGTAAATGGGAAAGTTTTGAAGTTAGATGTGCATTGTTTCTAGATTGAACACAAACAATATATAATTACCACTAAAAAGAGCACAGCATCTCCAAAATGCTTGATTTTTGCTTTTTAGTGATTATTAAATGTTTACTTTTAAAACATTTGCAAAAATAAGTGAGGAGACGTGTAATAATTTCCATATGAAGCGATCAAACTATAAATAGTTTTTTTTTATTATTATTATTTTTGGGGTAAAATCAGTATTGAGCAACATGAACTATATGGATAAAGGTTTGTAGATACCTGACAATAGAATTCATTCGTGATGTTTTTTTTTTTTACATTGCGTTCCACATTTAGTCCCTGTTTTCTGTTATAATCACTTCCAGTCTCCTGGAAAGATGTTCGACTAGGTTTTGGAGTGTGCTTGTGGAGATTCATTCAGCCACAAGTGTGTTAGTAAAATCAGGTACTGATAAGGGTGAGGTGAGGAGAACTGGGGTGCGGTCAGTGTTCACATTCATCCCAAAGGTGTTCACTGGGTTTAGGAGCTCAATAGCAGAAGATCTTCTACTCCAAACCACGTAAAGCACATCTTTATGGAGCTGACTTTGTGCACAGGATAAGTGTCATGCTGGAACAGGTTTGGGTCTATTCAAGGGGTAAATGTCAAGCTACAGCAACCAAAGACGACCTACAAAATTGTGTGCTTCCAAATTTTTTGGTTGCAGTTTAGCGAAAAAACACATGGCTGATAAATAAATAAAGGGTGTCCCAATACATTTGCCCATATAGTGTATGACTGACGTGCAATCTGGCGGTATTATAACCTAATGCTTCTGTAGGCATTTTTCTCCCAGTGGCAGTGTTGGGTTAGCAGATCTCTGTGTTATGACTGTTGCTAAGACTGTTTTGCTAGCAGTGTTGGCTAATGCAGGAAGGGTTGGCCAGCTATCTGATCTGACTGTATATATTTGTATTTATGAATGGATGTGTGTGTGTGTGTGTGTATAAGTGTCTGTTTTCACTGTAACTTATCTCTATATTCAGTATATAAAGAGGTTTGTCAATTGTGCCATTTTATCTTTCATACATTTTCTCAATTTAAAAAAGAAATTGAAATAATACCAGAGCATGCTATTCAATTGAAATACTTCAGCATCATATTAGGGGGAAAAAAGCAACATATTCCAAAAAGTTTTTAGATTTTAATACAGGCTTGGATTGTTATAGACATTTAATCTCTACATACATTTTTTTTTCAATTTGTTTTATAATATGCTTTTGTAAATTCTTTCCCAAATCAAAAGAAACAGCGAAAAATAAGGTAAATAAATGTTAATTATGTCACTGTGGAAAAGCATTTGCTGTCGGTTTGTAAATTTGTATATTTAAACTTAAACATTCAAATTGAAATATATTTCTATTGCTAGAATTAAACAAAAAGTAACTAAATATGAATTTAGTTTCATTTAGTGAATCATAAAATCAGTATACTGTTCAGATTTACCTAAACATTAGATTATTGTTTAAAATGATACACTTTTTACATAGAAATATCAGACACCTCAATCTCAACATACACACATAATTTGCATCTAAGAGATGTGATATTCCTGTCAAATTCTTAAAGGACATCCTTGAAATTTGCAGTTCCCTTGCTTCCTGTAGACACCCAGTGTTCAATACAAAGGATATCCTCCTCAATAAGTCGCTGACATTTTTCCCTACTGATCACTCTCCTGAGATGTAAAAGACTCCGAGCTCAGACTGAACCCATTCATTGCTCGCTTCTTCTGCTGAAACAACAATCTTCTCCGTTCTTGCCTTTGACGGGCCAGAGAGCTGTCTCTGAGATACTCTCTGACGTCGTCTTTTCCCGGAGAAGCCACAGGTGTATCAGGCAGAGCTTGGGATACGTCCTGAAGCGCAGGGTCGGAAACGAGACGCTTTCTTGTTTGTAAAGGAGCACTTTCATTGGACAAGGCACTCAAACTGGACAACATTGTTTCTAATTTGTTCTCTGGGTCTGTTTGAGATACCGGTGTCCCAATGCTTGGTCCTTGTGTATTCGTATATATCTTGTCACCAGAGGATGAATTTGAATCTGTCTGTTTGAATACATCTACTTGGGCCTGCTGTCCATCTAGGTCTGATGAGTATGGAGAACTCTTTGACTTGGTAAGTGGTTTTAACCTGGCAGTTTCTGAGGACACTTTCACTGCAGATGGTGTATCTTGTATCTGTGAAAGAGCCTGATTTCGTTTAGTTTCGTTCAAATTTGATCGCCTTGTGCTTACCTGCCGTGGCACATGATCTCCAACAGTTGCTGGTGTTACATTTGGCATAAACAGCCTTGATTCTGTTCCTACTTCCATTGGTTCCCATTTTTTAAATGAAATGGATGGAGGCAAATGATGAGGATTATACTGTTTGAATGGAGTGTATCTGTTTACTGTTGGTATTCCGTCTATTTGGCCAAATGATTCATTTTCCATCGTAGTAACTTTGAATTCATCGTCAGATGGCAAACTTGGTTCGCTTTCCCTTTTCCCTTTTGGAAGCTGATTGAAAGATAAATCTAATGATCCATATAGATGTTTTGCAGCACGACTGGATTTTGTGCTTGGTTTGTAGATCGAGGAGCTTATTGTGGTCTGTTGTTTGGTCATTTCCGTCTGATTCGAGAAACAAGGTTCAGATTGTGTGAACTTAATGCATCTTTTCACCTTGGGTAGTTCATCGAATGAGAAACCTATTTGGCCAAAGAAATCATCCTTCTCAATGGTGGGACTCAGTGTAGCCTCAGTTTTTGTAGACTGTGTTTTAATTGAGAATTCTGGTTTGAGCCTCTCTGTAATATCAGATGTTGAGGGAGACTGACTAGAGGGATATGGTTTAGACTGTGTAAGCTGTATATATTTATTTAACCTTGGTAGTGAATTAAGATTTGTTCCTAGTTGGCCAAAGAAATTGTCTTCTGTTGGAGGAGTTTTTAAGTCAACTATGGGGAAAGCAGACCCCAGTAATTCTGTATTCTTTGCTACATCAGCTGTGACTTCATGGTTATTTGAAGACATTGATTGATGGTGTGTAAACTGTATGTATCTCTTCACCTTGGGCAGTCCACTAGTAGATGCATCCATGTTCTTAAAAAAAGGGTCTTTATTATTTGACTTATCAGCAGGTGAAGAACTGGACAGTTGTAATTCTGATTTTATCAAAACTGGTGTAACTGTTTGTCTGTGTAAAGGCAGAGATGAAGAATCAGTAGAATGCTGTGAGAACTGAATGTATCTTTTCACTTTTGGTATCTCAAAGGATGCACCAATTGGTACAAAGAAATTGTGTCCACCAGCAGCTGGTTGTTTATGATCTGTAGATTCTAATTCTGAGGCAGCATGTATTGGTTTTGCCGTCCTGTTGGTTGAAGAGTGCAACAGTGGAAATTGCGAGTGAGGTTCAGCTGGTGTAAACTGAATATGTCTTTTCACCTTTGGTATTCCTTCCAATAATGCACCTATTTGCCAAACGAAACTGTCTCCCTTGATGTATGGACTTTGAGACTTCATTGTTGACACAAGTTCTGGTGTCATATTTTCTGTAATTACAGATGTTGAGGAAAGCCGAGTTGAAGGTTGAGGTTCAGATTTAATGACCTGAAGGTATCTTTTTACTTTTGGGACTTCATCTAAGGATACATCTATTTGTCCAAAGAACGAAGGGGTTGACTGATTAGACAATTCAAATTCAGATTGTGTAAACTGGAGAGATTTTTTCACCTTTGGTATACTACCAAGAGAGACATGGCTTCCTTCAAAGAAATTAGGTTTGTCCTGACGTGATTTTGTAGCAGATATGGAGTGCGATGTCTCTTTTGCTGTGACCTCAGGTGTCACTGGTTGTTGGAGGAAGGACAGAGGCTGTGGTAAATTCTCTGTGAAATGAATTCTTCTCCTTACTTTTGGTATTTCATTAAGGTACACACCTATTTGTTCAAAGAAATTGTGTTCATCAACAACTGGATTGGACACTTTAGATGGTGAATTATTTCTTTTTACTTCTGTGCCTGTTTGCATGGTTGTTTTCATCTCATTTAAGAGAGAGTGTGGTTCAGAAAACATCTCAGATTTTGCAAACTGAATGTACTTCTTTACTTTTGGCAATCCATACAGAGAGACAGCTATTTCTTCAAAGAACGTATCTCCAGTATTTTGGGGTTGGGCATGAACTTTAGTTACAAGAGATGGTGTTGTTTGTTTATCAGATAGTGAATATTTTTTCTTTAAGGAATGGTCTGGTGACAAAGTTTGGTAATGAGTTTCTGATTGGGAAAACAGAAGGTGTTTCTTTACTTTTGGCACTTTATTAAATGATATTGGTATTTGCTCAAAGAAACCTCCACTTTTAATGGATGGTGTGAGCTCCTGTACAGTTTGAGTCTCAACTTGCCTGAACTGGACATATCGCTCTACCTTTGGTATTGTGTGTAAAGATATATTTTGTCCATTAAAGAAAATACTGAATGTGTTAGATAGGGATTCTGTTTTTGCCACTACCTCAGGTTTAGCTGTTTGGTTAATTGATGCTGAAGATGTTGTCAGATCTGATTTGTGTGATTCAGATGGGAGAAACTGGATATACTGTTTTACTTTTGGCACTTCATCAAAGGATATGGGTATTTGCCCCAAAAAACTGTCTTCCCTAAAGGTTGGAGTGAGCTCCTGTACAGTTTGAGGCTCAATTTGCCTGAACTCGACATATCTCTGTAACTTTGGTATTGCTTGTAGAGATATACTTTGTTCTTTAAAGCAAATACTAAATGTGTTTAATGGGGATTTCGCTTTTTGCACCAAATCAGGCCTAACTGCTTGGTTAACTGATGCTGAAGGTGTTGAAAGATTTGATCTGTTTGATTCAGAGGGTGAAAACTGCATATACTGTTTTACTTTTGGCACTTCATCAAAGGATATTGGTATCTGTCCCAAAAAACAATCTTCCCTAAAGGATGGAGTGAGCCCCTGTACAGTTTGAGGCTCAATTTGCCTAAACTGGATGTATCTCTGTACCTTTGGTATTGCTTGTAGTGATATACTTTGTCCTGCAAAGAACATTTTGATTGTGTTAGATGGGGATTCTGTTTTTGGCACTGACTCAAGCCTTGACACTTGGTTAATTGATGCTGAAGGTGTTGAAATATTTGGTTTGTGTGATTCAGGGGGTGAAAACTGCATATACTGTTTTACTTTTGGCACTTCATCAAAGGATATTGGTATTTGCCCCAAAAAACTGGCTTCCTTAAAGGTTGGAGTGAGCTCATGTACAGTTTGAGGCTCAATTTGCCTGAACTCGACATATCTCTGTAACTTTGGTATTGCTTGTAAAGATATACTGTGTCCTTTAAAGCAAATACCGAATGTGTTTGATAGGGATTTTGCTTTTTGCCCCAAATCAGGCCTGACCGCTTGGTTAATTGATGCTGAAGGTGTTGAAAGATTTGATCTGTTTGATTTAGAGGGTGAAAACTGGATATACTGTTTTACTTTTGGCACTTCATCAAAGGATATTGGTATCTGTCCCAAAAAACTGTCTTCCCTAAAGGATGGAGTGAGCTCCTGTACAGTTTGAGGCTCAATTTGCCTAAACTGGATGTATCTCTGTACCTTTGGTATTGCTTGTAGAGATATACTTTGTCCTGCGAAGAACATTTTGATTGTGTTAGATGGGGATTCTGTTTTTGGCACTGACTCAAGCCTTGACACTTGGTTAATTGATGCTGAAGGTGTTGAAATATTTGGTTTGTGTGATTCAGGGGGTGAAAACTGGATACACTGTTTTACTTTTGGCACTTCATCAAAGTATATTGGTATTTGCCCCAAAAAACTGGCTTCCTTAAAGGTTGGAGTGAGCTCATGTACAGTTTGAGGCTCAATTTGCCTGAACTCGACATATCTCTGTAACTTTGGTATTGCTTGTAGAGATATACTTTGTCCTTTAAAGCAAATACCGAATGTGTTTGATGGGGATTTTGCTTTTTGCACCAAATCAGGCCTGACCGCTTGGTTAATTGATGCTGAAGGTGTTGAAAGATTTGATCTGTTTGATTTAGAGGGTGAAAACTGGATATACTGTTTTACTTTTGGCACTTCATCAAAGGATATTGGTATTTGCCCCAAAAAACTGGCTTCCTTAAAGGTTGGAGTGAGCTCATGTACAGTTTGAGGCTCAATTTGCCTGAACTCGACATATCTCTGTAACTTTGGTATTGCTTGTAGAGATATACTTTGTCCTTTAAAGCAAATACTAAATGTGTTTGATGGGGATTTCGCTTTTTGCACCAAATCAGGCCTAACCGCTTGGTTAATTGATGCTGAAGGTGTTGAAAGATTTGATCTGTTTGATTTAGAGGGTGAAAACTGCATATACTGTTTTACTTTTGGCACTTCATCAAAGGATATTGGTATCTGTCCCAAAAAACTGTCTTCCCTAAAGGATGGAGTGAGCTCCTGTACAGTTTGAGGCTCAATATGCCTGAACTCGACATATCTCTGTAACTTTGGTATTGCTTGTAGAGATATACTTTGTCCATCAAAGGAAATATTGATTTTGTTGGATAGGGATTCTGTTTTTGGCACTGACTCAAGCTTAACTATTTGGTCAGTTGATGCTGAAGGTGTTGAAAGATTTGTGTGTTGTGATTCAGAGGATGAAAACTGGATATACTGATTTACTTTTGGCACTTCATCAAAAGATATTGGAATTTGCTCAAAGAAACTGTCTTCCTTAAAGTTTGGAGTTAGCTCATGTACAGTTTGAGGCTCAATTTGCCTGAACTGGATGTATCTTTGTACCTTTTGAATTGCTTGTAGAGATATACATTGTCCTACAAAGCAAATACTGATTTGATCAAAATGGGTTTCTGGTTTTGACACTGACTCAAGCCTTACCACATCTTTTGTGATTGATTCGGTTTTTACACCATCATTAACAATGATTTCATCACCCGAAGCTTGTTCAAATGATCTACTTTGTGAGAAATGAAGATATCTCTTTACTTGTGGAATTGGATGCAAAGTTGGATCAATCTTTGTAAAGATGCTGTCTTTAGAAGATAAACTCACATTGGGCCTCTGTGATTCAGATATTCTGTCTGTTATTGAGGTAGATTCCTGCTGATTTGTAGATTTAGGCACAGAGATTGAGAACAGAAGAGAATTTTTTAGCTTTGGTAGTCTATCAAAGGCTTGTCCAATTGTTGCAAAGAAATTATCCTCATTTGTTGTGGGGTTGACATTGTCTGAAGGCATTGTTGGCTGTTTTTTGAAAGAAAAGCCCAAGAAGCCCCCGGTACCCTTACTGTTTGTGGTTGCTGTTTTGGGTTCTGACTGGGCAGCTTTAAATAACTCTCTGTCCTTTTCTTTAATGCACTTGTCTTCTATATCTGTACTGCTTGAAGAGTTGTCATAGTGGATACTCAGAATCCTGTCTGAATTTACGACTGGTGTGGCATCAGTGTTAGGAACTTTATGTTCTAATCCTATCTCAAGTCTCCTGGGGTAGTCTCCATGTTTGTTTTCCTCGTCGTCACTATAGCTACTGGTACGTGATCTGTCTTCCCCCAGCAGACTGGTGGTCTTTTGACTTGTCCTATAAACAGGATGCACATTGTATAGTGCAGGTTCATCTTCATGATAACTGCTAATATTTGAGGAATTGAAGTATTCTTTGTACTCCGCAAACGGCTCATCATCAAAACTGTCCCCTCGAGGATATGTCATGTATATGTCTGTTGGGTCCAGGGTAACAGTGTCTTGTCTGAATCGAGCACCTGGGTTTGCATTCTGGTCTTTAGTTTGAACATCTTTTTCAAAAGGATAAAGTTTTTCAACACAGTTGATATCATTTTCTGAGACGGAAATCCACTTATCATCCATTGGGTTTACTGTGTATTCTGTGGGTCCTCCTTCACTTTCTCCACTTTCGCAAGAATTACATGAGCTTAGTCTCTCAGACAGTTCATCTACGGACATTTCCCTTTGAAGTTCTGCAACATGCGAAACACGACTACTTGATCTGGGCGAGCCCTCTGTGAACGAAAAGCTATCTCCGCTGTCGTTCCATAAATCTGAGTCCAGTTCATCCACACACTCTTTCTGTGATTTAAACACGTTCAAAGGAAACGGGTCAGTGATAAATCCTGGTATTATTGCCTGATGATCTGTACTGGCTTGTCCAACTTTTTCTTCATTCATGGTCATTGTAGGGGAATCTACACTTTGCTCAGTTGACTCTCTTGCTTCATAAGACATCTGTGCTTCATGCGTTTCGAAAGAGGTTGCAGGTGAAATACTCCTTTCCTCGAATTCTGTGGTGTCTTCTGGGTCTGGGATATATTCAAACTGCATTCCGTTGCTACTTTCAGTGAATCCTTCATTGTTTTCCTCTCTTAGTGACACTTCTTTGTGCACGACAATATTCTCAGCCAAGGATTCCCTTTTCTCGAAATTATCATATACACCTGCAACACTTGTATTGCTCCCAGATTGACTTTCTTCTACATTGACATAATATGGAACAGCCCCTTGTTCTTGTATTTCTGTAACTGTCCCAAATGTCACTCTTGGTCCTTCATGCACTTCATGTTCTTGGTCATCAGTATCCGAATAGCCTTCGTTTACATATGGCCCCTGCCTAGTTGAGGAAGTCTGCAAGTTTGAAGGTGATGTAGAAGAATTCCTCTTATTCAGAGATTGTTTGTACCATTTTTCCAAAAATGGTCTTAATATTACACCAAGAACAAAAGCCACAATGAAGGTGATAAAGACAGACAAGCAGATGGCTAAAACAAACTGAGGTTGTTGCACTGCTCGTACAGTGGGGACATTCCTTTGTATATAGTCATCACGTTCGACTGATCCAATTTGTGCTTCTCGTCGAAGCCTTTTGTCAAAAGTCCTTTTACGAACATGTACAAAAAAAATGGAGACATGCTCTTTTTGGTATCCTGAGACACAGACATAAAGTCCTGCATCATGCTCTGTGGTATTACTGATATGGAGGAATTGTTGGCTGTCAGAGATTTGGCCATGGGGTGTCCACCAACGAGTGTGCATTAAATCTGATGAAAAGAAACATTTTTGTAATTAAGACCTATATACTATAATAGCTCTAAGTATATGATGCTTATCCACACCAGATGATTTCTACAGTATATAGCCAGATTCTGTGGAAGTACCTGGGGTAAACTAGGCAAAGTAATGGAGAGTGTGTGAGGGACCCCAAAGAAAAGAGTGCAGGCAAACAGAAGAGAAGAGTGCCTAGAGGGTTTTGGGATAAAAAGGTATCTGCAAGAGTGAAAGGGGGACGTTTCTAAGATGGTGGTGACACCGTGGAGTTAAGGATGCTTTGATTGGGAGTGATGAAATTTGGAGAGGATTTGAAATGAGTTTATTGGAGGGACTGAGGAAGTAGGACGTTTTGGAGACAAGCTGGGACGCAATTGAGAGTTTGGTCATGTGAAGAGGAGGGTATACTGGTAGACGAATGCTTTGGATGGAGCCCCCAGGAAGGAGGAAAAGATAGATTTATGCGTTTATGGATGTGGTGAGAGAAGACATGCAGGTAGTATATTTGAAAGACGCAGAATCTTTATTCCTTTATATCTTTAATCTTTATTCCACTAACAGCGGAGAGAATAATAATAATAAGAAGAAGAAGGCAGAATCTATGCAAACAACTTAATTAGTACCTTGGTTGGCAGTGCTACAAGAAAGAATGACCTCCGTCCCCTCATCCACTGTCACCTCTTCTTTGACACCGGGGGTGTTGTATACAGCTTGTGGACATGTAAGATCTGATTCCTGGAGGTACAGCAGGTTCTTTCCAGCATGGTGTGAAGGAGAGAAACACACTACTTCCCATGTGGTATTACCCAGTTCCCTGTCGAAGCTGAGCCACCTTCGTACTGTCTTTAAGTTACAGTCACACCTCCACCTATTTCCAGAAATGTCTGCCAAAATATTCAAGTTCCGAAGAGACAGGAAGTCTGGCACAGGTATTGTGGCCAGCAGGTTGTAGCTCAGGTCAAGAATCTATGTGATACAATTAATGTATTAATGCATTCTTAGCACACTCTTTATGTGCATGAATATTATAAAAGTTGTTACCTTTAGGTTCTGGAGGTCTTTAAAGGTTTTTGGGTGGATGGTGGTGATGAGGTTATGATGAAGTTGAAGCTCACTCAAATGAATACAACCAGCCAAGTCAGCAGGTCCGATCTCAGAAATTCTGTTGTGGGATAACTGGAGCACTTTTAAGGATTTAATATTGCCTAGTCCTGAAATAAAGAAGCAAAATAGACTGTTACATGGATATCAGTTTCTTTTATGATTAGCATAATCCAGGTGTGGATAAAGTGACTCCATAGCCAGAGTACATGTTTTTGTTTTTTTTTATCTCTTGTTTACATTGGATGCATCAAAAAAGGTTTACCATAATGACAATGTATCTATCAGTAAAAAGATTATCAGGAAGCTGTCTAAGATCTTAAATGTAATATAGAAAAATAGGTAACACTTTGTTAGAGTATGTGGGCATTTATATCACAGACATAAGCTCTGGTTTTATTTGTTTGGAATGCGCGATTGGGGAATGCGTACTTTACAACTGAGGGTATGTCGCCAAAGATTACGACATGGCCCAGGATCCTGTCACAGGTTTACCACTTGTTCTTCCTTAGACCATCTTTGGTAGGTGTTACCCACTGCAGATCAGAAACATGCCACAAGACTTCAATTTTTTTAAATGCTTTGGCCCAGTCTTTCAACTATCACAATTTGGCCCTTATCATAGTCAATCAGATCTAACACTTGCCCATTTTTCCTGCTTCCAACACATCAACTTCTAGAACTGACTGTTTGCTTACCAGCCAAAAGCTTGCCAACTTTTAAGAGATTGTGTTTCATTGATCTTGCGAGCTCAAATAAAAAAAAAAAAAAATTTTCTTTTTTTTTTTGCAAAGGACTAGGATGTCTTGCATACAGACTCAAAAGCTGCTACACACACACACTGGGAACAGCCATATAATGCCCTGAAAACCTCCAGATGTTTTTCCGAAAACATTGTGGTGGTAAGATCATAAGCACGATCATGATACATCTTAAAAAGAAGAGAAAACAGTAGCCAAAATATTTTTTTAATGTCTGGTGGTTGAGAAAGCTGATCTAGGCTTGCAAATGGGGATGGAAAGAAACAAAGTCTCTTGGCATTAATTAGCAGTACAGTGGAAAAACAGAGAGGGATCACCAGAGCTACGAAATAAAACCTTTGCAGAAAACAAACCCAGTTATTAATCCTCTCTGACATTAAACCAAAAATTGTAAAATAGTATTTCTATATAAGAATCCATGTAAATAATGTACTATTGATTGATGCTGCAATTGTGATCAATTGTATGATCACATGAGTTACAGGCACAGTCTACAAACTTATTGCCCGATGTAACCCATAAAACTCCCATACGCTTGAAGTCTAGATTTAGATTTATATTGTACCAGCTACTCAATTTTAATGTTAATTTGGTTTAAGTGCTGTTAAATTTGATATAGATGGCATTTTTGACTTTTCCTAGCATTTAATGATTTCAGTCATTCAGCCAAAACATGCATTCTCATATGTTAACACTGGTAGTGTTTGTTCTACTATTCTACTAGGTGTTCATAGTCAACATATTCTACATGTTTATTGTGTTTATTTCTTAGCTAAAAAGGAAAAAAAGAGCTGCTCATTATTCCATTGGGCCTAGGACACACCCATGGGAACACACATACAGCAGGGAGAACATGAACACACTGAAAAAGATAACCATGGAATGTGATTTGGCACATCGCTTTTCTTTAAAGCCCCTAATAAAACCCTGAAATGATTATACCCAGCCCTTTAAACTCTACAGAGAGGTGTTTTTACTGGTTAAAAAGACACCAGTGATTCATAGCTGTAAATAGTAATTGCGAACACGAATTAGTGTTTAACTGATTTACAACAGGGTGGAATTCTCACTTGTTTATGCGAACAGTGACGACGGAGACAAAAGCATTATGCTTCAGTCTGAAACAATCCCAAACCTCTACAGCCAAGCTTTGATCTGATGATTGTTTACATCAATCATAAAGAAAAACTGTTTGCCAGACATCATGCTATTATTTGACACAAAACATATATAATTGTTATACACAGTTGAATTGTTTTATTAACTTCAGAAGAATAAAAAAAATGAGCAACAAGATCAGGGACTGTTTATACAGTATAATAATTACGATCAAGTATATCATGCTATTTTTGTAAATAAATGGTAAATGTAATTATTGGAATTTTGCTATGATATATTAAGGTGTAAAACACTCCAAACCATGAGGTTGTAATCACCCTCTCTCACTGATTCCTATTAAAGCATGCCTTGTCATATTTTATTTCTTACATAATGACTGACATCACTGTTGCCACGGTGGCATGATATTTCGAGTGGATGAGGTCTATAAAAGTGCTTTCTGAAATAGTCGGGGTGTGCCCATATGTGTGACTGGGTGACTTTACCTCCTGGCAGACATTTTAACTGGTTTCTGTCAGCAGACAGCAACTGTAGATCAGGTGCCCAGGACACACATCTCTGATTTCTTCTAGTCAGGGTCCTAGTGCTCACAACCCCTCGGCTCTCCGAACACATCGATAGACTCTTTAGTGAATTATTTCCTAACTGCAGATGTTGAAGCCTATGCAAATGCAAATGGCCTGAATCAAGAGGAGCCAGAGAATGCAAGGCATTATGTGATAGATCCAGGGCAGTGGCAGTTGCTGGGATATGTGAAGGGGCCTTGGATAATCCCAGTGAGGCACAGTTGACGACCGAAGACTTTTCACATATGCAGGAAGCTGGGCAGGAAGTGATGTGCGATAGGGTTTGCACCCCACACAGCTGGAAGATCAGGACTGCAATGCAGTGTACAATACAGGACACTAACATCACAGCAAGCCTATACAATACAGAGAAATAAGTGTTTTACCAACAGGTATATACACTGGCAAGGCATAACAGTTATAGTCACCTTTTGCTGCTAAAACAGTCCTGACCCCTTTAAACAATAACAGCATGAACTACAGGAGCTTGTCTTTGGGATCGGACCACACGGGTCAACCTTCACTTCACACGTGCATCAATAAACCTCGGCAGCCCACGACCCAGTCTCCAATTCACCACTGTTCCTTCCTTGGAGAACTTTTTATAAATACTGACCACTGCAGACCAGGAACATCCAACAAGAGCTGCAGTTTTGGAGATCCTTACGCTTGCCCATGTTTCCTGCTTCTAACACGTCAACTTTGAGGACAGAATGTTTACCTGTGCCTAATAAATCTCACCCGCTAACAGGTGCCATGATGGAGATAATCAGTGTTATTCACTTCACCACTATAATGTTATGCCTGGTCAGTGTGTGTGTGTGTGTGTGTGTGTGTGTGAGTGAGTCTTTTATCTTTGCCAGTAGGATTTTGTCTCACAAATCTCAAAAGTACAAAGTACATTAAAAAAGATAAATCACAAACCTCATAATTTAAATAACCGTTCTTTAAATGTGTACAATTTTTATCTTAAAAAAAAAAGAAAATATTAGTACCTACCTCCCAAGGCTTTTAAAGCCACTTCAGAGAAAACACTAAAACTTGTTCAGAACGTATCATCCAAACACTTGTGACTGTGAAATTCTTTGACTTTGATTCAAACCCACCCTAGATCAAAGTCTGCACTGTATTGCTGAAGCATGTGAACACAAGGACACACACACACACACACACACACACACACACACACACACACACACACACACACACACACACACGCTGATGCTGTTGTAAATAACTTGCACTCGATCGAGAAGTTAATTTTTACTATGCGTTTGCTCCACCGAACCTTTGTAATAATAATAATGACAATAAGGAATGCATGTAAAACGACCCAACATGTCAAATCCAAATCATAAATAATCACATAACTTTTTTTTTTTTTTTATATTCAAATTTATTTATTCAATGCAAACATTTGAATGAAAAATTATTTCCCTTTTAATTAGTCATAATGTAGCATGGTTATGAACTGCAGCACAGAAAACAACAAATTCAAATAAATACTACAATTGAAATCCACGAGCCAAACAAAATGTGTTATATTGCACAAAATATCAAGAAACTCCAAAACATGAAGCACAAACGGTCGAAAATTATTAAGTGCATCCATGCCCTTTTTTTTGCACACGTTACGGTAAAAAACAGATATGGCACCGTTAAATAAAGTAAACGTAATTGGGCTGTCAGACTGCAAAACATTTCAGAAAGAAAAAAAAAACCCAACCAGTAGTGTCAGTTTATCCGATATTTACTATAACCCGTGATGACAGCAGTTGGTTAAGTGACCCATGAATGCGAGGTTATGTGATATAGTGAATATTTCTTCCCTTTTAAAGACTCTATATTGCTAATACATTTTCTTTTCTTAAAAAAGTGAACTGAGATGATTTGTTTTACAGTGAAGTGCATGTGTGTGTTTGTGTTTACACTGTATATAAACACAGGAAATCCCTGACTTGCGATCGAGATGCGATGACCTCATCATAAACTTAAAAGTATGGTAAGTTGAGACATGGCCCAGCCTACCCAGGAGTCTTAAAGAGAATGTTGATCAGCCGATTAAAAACGTAAGAGACGAGAGTTGCTGTGTATGAGGCTTAAAAGTGAGTGAGCAGAGTTCCTTTAATATCTGTGTTTAAGTGTAACTAGTAGAACTGACTGTTTTGCATGGAAAATGTGGTCACACCAAATATTAATTCGATTCAGATTTCTCTTGTTTATTTACTTTCCATTTTGTTAATTGATCCAATTCAACTGGTGACGCTTCTGTACTTCTATTTTTGAATGCACTTACTTTACAGTATTTTTCTCTCTCGTCTGCTGAAAACTTTTACGCAGTACAATATATTACACACATCAAGTATCTGACACCTTGTGTAACACACCACGACCCACAAGCTGCCTGGATTTTCCCCAATAGTTTTTATCAGGCAAAATGTGTTCTGGAGACATATTGCAGATATCACAATTTGCTACACTAAAAAATAAAATAAAGATATAATTTGATATAATACTGGCAGAAATCTATATCTATTCTTCATATCAACATACTGAATGGAAGAGCAATCAGCTTTAAAAAAACAAAACAAAACAACAACATAAAAAATGCCAAGGTGAATGAATGATAAACCACCGGGAGTTCTTTGGCCGAGTCGTTAAGTAATTAAAAAGAAGAGTGTTTGTGTAAGGTGGGGTTAAAGGTTCAGAGTAATTATTAAAAGACTTAAATACCCTTAAATGCCTTACATAGGGTAAAATCAGAATGTGGGTGTATTTAGGTTTTATGTAATTACGGCTATAGATCAATCTTTACTTAACCATCAATTTGAAGTACACAAACTTTATTTCGCAGATCTGTTATCAATTCTCAACAGGTGTGTGTGCGTGTGTGTGTGTGTGTGTGTGTGTAAGGGAGTCATGTGAAATTCCCATCCTTTCAGTGCACCACTTTACAGGGGTTGTCCGTGGTCTGGCAGCCCATGTTGGGGTATTTGACCTGCACTCTGAAAAGGGTTCCGTCGGCACACATACAGAGCTTGTACCTCTCAACATCGTTGAAGTTAAACCCACCTCCCACAGAGGTGTCAGGGATGAGTGATGGACTGAACATCACGGAGCCATTCAGGATAATGCTGTTCTCCTGGGGAAAACATGATAAACACAGATTAGCAGGTGATTCTGAAGGGTCTATTGTAGTAAGGGACGGCAAGATTCGGTGCATCGGCATAAAAGTGAATGATGTGATGCATCGGTTTTAAAAAAGTGCGTCGGATACAAGTTGGCAGTTGATTAGTGATGGAAATGATTTATTTCTATATAATAATTAGATGTGCTACACTTTTATTATATAAAACGTGACCAATGATTTGTGACAAATTTTTGATAGAATACGACTATGGAGTTACTTGGGGTCCTGAGGGTCACATAAAATACAGATACATAAAATACAGATCAACATGGCAGAGGTAGAGCTGCATCCTCTTTTTTTTTTCTTTTTTCTACAAAGGCCTGTTTGTGAAAGGACCATGTGTTAGAAGTCAAAAGGCACTTATGTACATTTATAATTTACTGTCTGTCTGTACCAAAAAAAATGTAAGTGTATTATCTGTACCATTTTGAGTGTCAAAGCATCACAATTTTTTCCATTGCATTGTACTGCACTGCATCGTGATCGGGGTGTTGTACATAACATATACATTAATGCTCTGTATTACAGCGCCCCAAGATACAAGAACTCAATGTGTTGGTTTCATGTAAGTACATGCATCTCTGCTCAGTTCTTTGAATCTCCACTCTTAGGCTAAAACACCTGTATTATAGAGGAGCAGCTCTGCAATAGAAGACCATACTCACAGCTTTGAGCTCGATATCGCCCCCCATCCTGAACTCGATCATCTTGCCCATGATGAAGACGCCCTCGTTTCCACGAACGATGGCCTTGCCGTCACCTTTGATCAAGAGGTCGGACGATGCGTTGCTGGTGATCTGTAAAATCATTTAATAGTGCCTTTATATCAAAGTGGGGTTGAAGAGGTCAGTACAGGACATCGGAGATCTTCCACTCTACCTTCATACAGTTGATTTTGTGCACAGGAGCACTGCTATACTGGAACAGGTTTGGGTCTCTTAGTTCCAGTGAAGGGAAAATTACAAAGATACAGTAAGCAAGTGCATATGTTTGCTTCCAACGTTTTCCTAATAGTTTGTGGAAAAACGTGTGTGATGGTCAGGTGATAAACTGCAAATACAGAAATATCTGCAGTGTATTGTTTAATATAGAAGGAATTTTAAAAAGGTGAAAGGAAGAACATAACTTGACATGGCATTCCAATTCAGACGTCAAACATCTTTCTCAACTCTAGTACTTGATATATGTAAATTATAATAAAAAAATCAGTTTAATGAATGACATTTAGCTCACATATGCTACAGTTTGGGGAAGAATCTCATACAGTATATGGACAAAAGTATTGGGACACCTAATTTTTCCAGCCATATGTGGTTCATTCCCAAGTCTTATGGATGTCGGTGAATGTGGTAACATAAAATTTTCCCTTCACTTGAACTAGGAGACCCAGAGTGGAGGGCATTAGAACAGCAACTAGGTAATGATTTGTGGATTAAGATGTTAAAAAGCAGATACAAATCTTATGGCCAGGTGTGCAAAAACTTTTGTCCCTATAGTGTATGTATGAACAGCTGAAGAAGAGATAATTAGGAGCTTTTCCTTTTCCTTTTCCTATTTGTATTAAAAAAATATTAGAAGGAAAGTGAAAAGTTAGGGAATTTTTTTTAAGTTTATAGTGAAAAAAAATTAACATAAGCTCCTGAAACATTTATTTAGAATTTTTTTGCATTTCTATTCTGGAACCTTTGTCTTCAAAAGTTTCAATAATATATTATTAACATTTGAATTTTAAAAAACACTATTTTTTGTTTTCTTCTTTGAAAAATCCCCTAAAAATGTTGCTTTTGAATAAAAAAAATTTAGATATTCCAAAAAAAATATTTACCATGACCCAAAATGGAAAAAAAACACGGTGGTGACGATGAACTGCAATTGTTGTGCCTGAGATACAGTTTAATAGTGTTGTTAAAATCGAATGTTATATATATTTATGTAAACAGCTGATGTTACAATGGATGAGCAGTTTCTGGAAAATGTTTGAAGATCCTAGTGTAAACAAAAGTAGAATAAAAAATAAATGTAGGGTGATAATGTAGATGACTTTGAGCTAGATACGCTAACCTTGATCTTACAGTAGCTGTAGGTTCCTATACGTTTGTCCGTAATTTATGGAATAATTTATTTCCACCAAACTGATTTTGAATGAGAATGACATAATCTGAAATGTTTAGATCTGATTATTTGTTTCCTTGTTTATGTTGTTACTTTATTGTGTTGTTTTATTTCGCAGTTTAATTGGTTTTCCCTGCTTTAGATACAAATATAAATCATTTTCCACATGCGTCTTGTTCATGAAGACATAAAACGGAAAGTGTGAATATTGAGAAAACGTGATTCTGGAACCCTCACCCTTTCAGTTGAGGCTTTCTTCACGTTGAGCACTTTGACCTGTTTGGGCAGGTGGAACTCGTGGTTATCGAAGTCTGTGCTGAAAAAGGTGGTTTGTGTGCGTGGGTCGGTGAAGGAAATGCCCAGGTCACTGGTGATAGACGTCTTATCTTTCTCAACACTTAGCTTGGTGTTGCCTTGTTGAAACACCACCTAAATAATCACACACAAACAAACACAATCAGGAGATTCAGAAAGTAAAAAGAAATTTGTTTTACCTACTTAACCTGGGGTATAAAGTAGTGCTTTAGCAGTGCTAAATTTTAACCCTATAAAGCCTGACATATGAAATAATTAACAGAAAATTATATTATTTGGAAATTGTGGATTAAGTGTTTATGGGGTCTTGAAACTTGATCCAAACTATTTTTTTGTATCATATTTGAAACATTGGGCATTTGTGATAATTTACTGATCACAACAATGTACTGTATATTATATAACAAAAACTGATTACTGTATTTGGAATGTCCACTCCTCATCATCAATCTTATCTTCCCCTAACTGCTCTAACTCACTTGACTTGCCATCCATAAGCACACCGACGACAATTTCATCAATATATTTTTTTGCTATCTGAAAATACACACGGAAAAATTATGTTTGTGTTTTCTAAATTTCTTCCCTGAATTGGTAAATATAACATACAGATTATGATCATTTTTTATTTGTTTTACTGAACAGACAAATATTAGCAAGCTACCACATTAGATTGGATGTACAGAAATCACATACATTTTTTGTTTCCACTAGTATGGAATCAGTTAAAAAATGATTCTAAGATGACCATTTAATTTGTAATTAGTTTAATAAATAATAAAAAGTTATTATTTATTTGTATTGTATTTTGTATTTGACACTGTGGCAGGAATAATGCAATCATGAAATGCAATACATTGATGACTAAGCTAAATTACCTAATATACCTGCTGTATCATACGATTTTACTATAAAATAAAATAAAAAATGAATTGAAAATTGTTTGCTTCCAAAAAGTACATTTTATATATATGCATATTATATATATTGACTGCAGAGCGTAGATAATTCCAGTAGGGGGCAGAAGACAAATCTCAGATTGTATTTACCAGGTTTTTGAGGAAAGTATTGTTGAGGCAGGTGGTGCAGAGGTCTCAGAAGCTAATGTATCAAATATGCGTTAAAGGATTAAACACCAAACATTTGAAGCTACATCACTTGGTAAGATTTTGAAGCCTGATCCAAAGGAGTCTTATCTACACTCACTGGGTTGTTGTTGCCAGTGATGACAAGGTCCTGGTCCTTTCTGCCTCCCACAGTGCTCTTGTACAGCGGACGGACCACCCCCATGTCGGCTTTCTGCTTGAAGCGCAGCAGGCCACTCTCGTGGAACTCCATGCTGTCACAGCCATTAGGGCCGATCCGAATGACTGTCCAGATCACCAGAGTTATCTGTAAGAAAGCACGAGCAGAGCCAATGTTCACATCAAACATAAAAAAATAAGATCTCAGGAATGTGGCATAGTTACTGGTGTGAAACAGGCTGCTAGACGCAGAAAAGTCTTGTGACTGACAGGTTTTTAAGCTTGTATGGTTTGGATTGTTGTACTGCAGCCTTATGATTAGAAAGTGTGATGTATAGGGTGTAAGAACAGTAACACGGTTCAAAATGTGGACTGAAATCCCCTTTTCAGATTCACTCACAATGAGGTTGATAAGTGCAAGCAGGAAAAGCAGGACTATGATGCACACGGCAATGTTGCCTTTCCGACCCCTCAGCCCCGTCTTGTGCAGTCTTTCCTCCTCTATGGGAACATATCCAGCCTTGAAGTTGCTGTTGTGTTCCTTACTGACAGTCCTTCGCTCAATGGCCTTCTCCCTCATAGACTTCTTCACCGGACCATTTGAGCTCTCCTACAGGGAGGCCAAAAAAAAAAGACACACATACATTTATATATACTACTATATATATATTATTGTCTAAATAGCTGGCAACAAAAGTGAGTACACCCAGAGTGAGAACAGCTGTACAAAGCCACATGTCCTATTCATCATGCTCATGTTTTTGTCTGCTTCACAGGACCATACAAATTTGTGTATCTTGTATTAAAGAAAGTTAAAATTTGGAGCTTTAAGAACAATTCTCACATACTGACCACTGGATATTCAATGTGCACCTCATGGTGAAGACTCTCTGATTTGAGAATTAGAATTGTTGCTCTCCACAAAGATGCTGAGGTTATAAGATCAGTAACACCCTAAAACTGAGTTACAGTACAGTGGTCAGGGTCATACAGAGGTTTTCAAGACGGGTTCCACTCAGAACAGACCTCCCAAGGGTCCATTCAAGTTGAGTCCTCGTGCTGTGCGTTAGGTGCAGAAGCTGCTTCAAAAAAACCTGATGCATGAGTGCTGCAGCATTTCTTTAGAGGCTGCAGAAGCGGAAGGTCCGCTTGCCAGTGCACACTGCAACAAGTGGGTTTGCATGGCGTCGTCCCAGAAGGAAGCTGATTTGCAAGAAAATTAACAGTTTGCTGAAGACGACCTGAATGATGAACCATGTCCTGTAGTCTGATGAAGATAAACTTGTTTGGCTCAGATGGTGTTCAGCATGTGTGGAGATGTCCTGATTAAAGGATTCAAGAAAATGGTGTCTTGCCTAAAGTCAAGCATGCTGGTGGTAGCATCATGGTCTGGGGCTACATGAGTGCTGCTGGTACTGTGGAGCTGCGGTTCATTGAGGGAAACATGGATATTCTGTATTGTGACACAGAACAAGACACCCCTCCCTTTCCAACATAATAACGACCCCAAACACACCGCCAAGATGACAACTGCTTTGCTGAGGAAGCTGAAGGTGAAGGTGAGTGAGTGGCCAAGTATGTCTCCAGACCTGAACCCTATTGAGCACCTGTGGGGATCCTCAAGCAGAAGGTGGAGAAGTGACATGTGTCTAACATCCAGCAGCTCCATGATGTCATTATGGAGGAGTAGAAGAAGATCCCAGCAACAACCTGTGCAGCTCTGGTGAATTCCATGCCCAGGAGGATTATGGTAGTGCTGGATGGTGCTCATACAAAATATTGGCACTTTGGACACAGGTTTGACATGTTCACTCAGGGTGTACTTACTTTTGTTGGCAGTTATTTAGACAATAATGGCTGTATTTTGTTATTATTACTGAGTTCAGAGGACAGTAAATCTGTACATTTCTACAGTATTGTCCCTTTAGGAGATATAAAATGGTTGTTGAAATGTGAGGGTGCACTCACTTCATCGCAAATGTTTTTTTTTTTTTTGGTCACAAACACATTATTACAGAGTACAACATGCTTTTTTACGACTGTCCAACATTTAAATAGAAATAGAACATAAATATGTATTTTAATTTATTTTATTTAAGTGTAGAAAGTAAAAGTACAATAAAAGTATAAAGTATAACTAAGTATAAAAATAGGGATAAAATAAAGAATAAACATTTGTGCAAAGGAAGGAAAAGTACATTAAGTAAGAGAAAGTCTTCACTTATTCGACTCTATGACCTCTGTAAACACATGGAATGTTCATGACCGGACATTTAAAGAAAGACTGACGAATGTATGTAATGTTGTGGATGTAAATGTATTTTATTTATTTATTTATTTATTTATTTGGGGGAGGGGAATTCTGAACCTATTGAATTATGTTGTGTTTTTTATGTTGTGTATATGTTTATTTAAAAACATAAAGTGTTGTAGTATTATTTTGATTGGATTAAATGTTACTCTATACATATTAATCCACAATGACAAAGTGATTTTTGGGTTTTTTTTTTTAGAAATGTTTGCAAAGATAAAATAAAATAAAACAAACAAATAAAAAAAAAAATCCCATTAAATAAGTGCATAGCCTTTGGAGAAAAGCACTGAGAATCAGAGGTGGCAAAAGTACACACATCCTTTTACTTAAGTAGAATAAAGATGACTCGTGTTTTAAAATAAAAGCACTGATTACACTTTTTTACTAAAGTGAAAGTAAAGAAGTCTTGGCTCTGACATGTTCTTAAGTAAAAAGTAGTTATTACTGCTACCTGTTTACTGGACCTCACATCATATTAGATAGATCAATAGATCAATAGAAAGATAGATAGATAGATGGATAGATGGATGTAATAGCCTAGTGGGCTAATATAGTCCACACTGGTGATAAGGTTTCAAAGCCAGTCCTACATGCCTTCTTTCTTACTGCGCTGGCATGAAACAAAGTATGAACACTCCAAAAAGCACACATGCTTTTCAGCAGTGGTCGCTCAGTGGTTTAAGGCTTGTGCCTCATCTAAACATGCTTCCCAGTCTGATCTCTTCCCTGGTTCAGTGGGTTAGGATGGTGCTTCGCAAAGGTGAGGATCAGGGTTTCAATCCTGCTCTCTGCTTGCTAGTTGTGATGTAGGTTATGTTCCTGCTTTTTTAATCTTTCTTTAGCTTTAGATTCTTGTGTTGATGGTTTAAAGGTAGATAGACCTGCTCTAAACAACCTTCCTGCCCTGTCTTCCTTGGTGGTTCAGTGGGTTAAATCAGGTATCTTGCTTTTGGTGGGGTTCAGGGTTCGAATCCTGCTTTCTGTCTGCCAGTCACGATCAGGATTCACTTCCTACATCTTTCTTTAGTGATATATTTTTGTTTTTAATGGGTTGAAAAGAAAGACAGACCTGCTCTAAATAAGCTTCTGAGCCTGTCCTCACCAGTGGTTCAGTGGGTTACGGTTGATATCTTGCTGGTGGTGGGGATCATGGTTCAAATCCTGCTTTCTTCCTGTTATTTACAATGTAGGTTCAACTTGTGCTACTTACATCTGTATTTGCTTCCTACATCTTTCTTTAATGTTAAATTCTTGTGTTGATGGTTTGAAAAGAATGATAGACCTGCTCTAATCAAGCTTCCCATCCTGTATTTTTCTGATGGCTTAGTGGGTTAAGGCTGGTACTTTGCTAATGTTGGTGGTCAGGGTTCAAACCTGGCTTTCTGTCTGCTAGTCATAAGATAGGTTAAATTCCTGATTCCTACATCTGCATATTTTTGTTTTTAATGGGTTAAAAAGAAAGATAGATCTGCTCTAAATAAGCTTCCCAGCTTGTCCTTCCTGATGGTTCAGTGGTTTAATGCTGGTGCCTTGCTAATGGTGTGAATCAGGGTTCGAATCCTTCTTTGTACCTGCTAGTCATGACATGGGTTTGCTTCCTATGTCTGTCTTTAGCATTATATTCTTGTGTTGATGGTTTGAAAGAAAAGATAGACCTGCTCCAAAAAATCGTCGCAGCCGGTCCTTCCCGATGGTTCAGTGGGTTAAGACTGGTATTTCGCTGTTGGTGGGGTTCAGGGTTCGAATCCTGCTTTCTGTGTTTCTGTCTGGTCTGAATTTCTTGTTTTGAAGCATGAAACGAAGAATAAACCCCCAAAAAAAAAAAGAAGTTGTGTTGTGGGGCTTGATGGCTTTGTGGTAAAAGCCTTGCCTCTGAGCTCAGAGGTTGCTGGTTCGAATCTGGCTTGTCCCCACACTGGGTAAGCTGTGTGGAAAGTAGAGTCTGGTGAGCACTGAGGTAAATTACCCTAAACAAAGGCTGTAAAGACCTGCTGCTTCACAGCCTCAGAAAAAGTGAGGGTGATAGGTTTTTTGGCAGAATTCTTCCCTATATGCAAAACTAAGTCGATACTTTTTTGAACGTTTTTGCTTCATAACCCCCTGTTTTCAGCTTCTCAGACACCGGGGGGGCAGATGCCCGGATATTACCCCCCTGCTTCAGGATACGCCCTCCGACACCACATCCAACCTTCCACGCAGCCATTTCTGACACCTTCCTTACTACAGCCACCAGAACCTTCCACACTCTTAACTTTGAGTCCTGGCCGGGGTTTGAACCGGCAACCTCTTGACCCAGAGGTAAAGCTCTTCCAATTGAGCCACAGGATCTTCTGCAAGAACCTGATTTTTAAGACCTTTTTTGATTCTTTTTAAAACCTTTTTAAACAATTTAAAGGAAAGCTAAGAGGTAGGAATCGAACCGGGTGAGTCAGACAGCAGAGACCGCATCACTAACCACTACACTACCACAGTAAGAGGCAAACAAGCCTTTGCTTATTGGACTCTTGGATTTTCTATAGTTAGGAGACCAGTGTTTTCTCTTAGATCATGATGGTAGAGGGTCAAAACTTCTCCTCCCTGTACATTCTCTCAGTAACCGGAGGTCTATAAGAAGTGACTCAGGTACAAGAACCACATCTCCAACACCTGCACCACTGATATACCATGATTTACCATCAACCAATTTTAATGATCTTTGATTGTTCTGTTTTTAAAAACTTCTTATAATGTTCAATATTAAACTAAAGGTAAGAATCGAACCAGGGAAGTCTTTCATCATAGATCACTAATGGCATTACTTTAAAACTCAAAACTTTGTTAGACATGTAAATAAGCAGGAAAGACAGAGACAAAGACAAAGAGACACAGACACAGCTTTAGAAAGAGTGAGAAACAAACAGAGAGACAGCAAGAGAGAGACATATACAGTGAGACAGAGGCATTTACTAAAAGAGACACAGAGACAATTAGATAGAGAAAATAGAGAGACAAAGATAGCGAGATATAGCCACTTCCTGTTGGAAGTGTTTTCCCGAGCGACTCTTAATGATCTCATTTACTAAATTAGCAGTATTGAGTTAAGGGCTTGCTCAGGTGCCCAAAACTGGCAGCTTGGAGGTGTTAAATATGTATCATATGTACAGCATGTGATTAAATATAAAGGCTGTATCAGTGCAGAGACGTGTGGACATCATTTAGAGCCTTTGCTATGTTTCCACACGGACAGTTAATGAGGTGGTACCGGAGAGACTGCACCTCTTTAAGTCAAGTCAGGAAGCTTTTATATATAAAATTATAGACATTTTACAGATTTGAATGATGTATTGTTTTTATCTGTACGATCAATAAAGACAGTAATTTGTGTAAAACATGGCGAATTTGGTGTTTGATTCGAGTAAGTAAGTATAAGTATAAGTAAAGAGGAAAAAATTTCTTTTAAAATAATTTAAATTTTGACAGCCAAATATATATATATTTTAATACAAAACGAATTAAAAATGTTGTTACCTAATGAATGTGTCCAGACTGAAGATCCACATATAGAACACAAGCACAGAAAAGATGATGATGATCAGGAATGTGTCTGTTCTCAGTCATGTTTACATCACTGACTCCCTCTGTCTCATCCACATTAACCCCAAACTTCTTACTGCCTTCTGCCTGCTGATTCTTATCTTCGTAAACTAGTCTACTTCTGTGGTGAGTGAGAGTCCGGACTTTATACACCAGTGGATTAAAAAAGACGTGTAGTAACAAGAAATCGGTTGTTCGGCTGAAATCAGTGAAAATAATAAAAAAATATTTCACCAAATCAGTGGATTAAAACTAAAGTAACGAGTCTGTATTGAAAATGTAAGAAGTAAAAAGTACAGATATTTGTGTAAAAATGTAATGAGTAAAAGTAAAAAGTTGTGTGAAAAATAAATAGTGGAGTAAAATACTGATACCAGAAAAATCTACTTAAGTACAGTAACCAAGTATTTATACTCCGTTTCTTCCCACCTCTGCTGAGATGTCTTTAGAAGGTGAAAGCAATACATGTTTGGACATCATTTAGAAAAGCACACACCTCGATCAATCAATCAATCATCAATCAATCAATCAATCAATGAATGGACAGACAAGAATTCCAGTGCTCAGTCTGTAAGATCTCCGCAACCTAAAGGTGTCGAGACCTGGGCAAGGTCATAAAACCATTCCAACATCTGAATGTTGAATGATTGTTAAATAGAAGAAGTTTTCCCAGTAACCAGTTTAAAAAGGCTTTAGTGAGGTGACCGAAAACACAATATTCACAATAATACACCTCCAGAAGACCTCTGCAGTGATGAGAAAACCTGCCAGAAGTACAACCATCTCAGAAACACTGCTCAGTCCTTTATAGTGTAGTAGTGAGTCAGAAACTACTCCTGAAATAAAAGGTCAAATCAAAACTTAACTGAGAAAAAAAGGAAAAATATTCTCTGGACTGGCACCAGAATAATGTCTGGGTAATCTCATTAAAATAGCGAAGCATGGTGGTGGGTGGATCGTGTAATTAAACACTTCCTAGAAGCAGGTATCCGGAGACTGGTCAGATGTTCTTTGAGGAAATCCTGCCCTAGGGTGCAACTCAGACTCAGGTCCACCTCACAGCATAGCAACAACCCAAAACCAAAATAACATAGGGGCATGTGACCAGAGACAAATGGCAAACACTAAAGTGACTGAAGGGACCCGAGTTATACCTCCATCAGACATCTGAGAACCTGAGAAAGACCTTAAGGCAGGGGGTCCCAGGTGCTCCCTATACAATGCGATCGATCTTGGGTCTGCCAGGAAGAATAAGTAAAACGGTGCAGATCCAGATGCGAGACTTATTTGAGAAGATCTGAAGATGTAAAAGGTGCAAAAGATGAATAAAGAGTCTAAATGCTTGATGCATGTTGCTTTGCTTCATGTTCTTGAAGAGGCAGATTGTGATTCTCTGATGAGACACACGGGGGCGCTCTCAGGAATGTAGTCTGTCTGAGTAACGGGATAACTATAAATAAATCACACACCCACCTTTTTCTGTATTACACACAATAAACGGTAAAAAAAAAAAAAAAACTGTCACAATTCCGTGTCAAAAGTGAGTCAAAGTCAAAACCAATAGTTCAATAGACACAAATGAAAATGGAGACATCGTTTATAATATACGCAATTCCCCAGGAATTATACAGAAAACCGCAAACGCATGTTATTCCTTATACCATCATTTTACACATTCAGATAATCAACTGACAACAAACCCACATGTCATACATTAGCCAAAAAGAGAAATAAAAGGTATTAAATCAGGATATTTCACTTTATACACAGACCTGCTCGGACGCCATGTTTGCTCGCCCTCCCTCCCTGTCCTACAACAAGCACACACACAGCCACAGGAATGTTCCACTCGGAAACGGAGGGGGAACCGACCATCAATTTCACAACCTTTTAGTTCTGTAAATATGAAATGTAAACCCGAACACATTTAAATATAGGCACTGGAGACATATACTCAAAATAATTTAATTAGGAATCATATTAGGAACACCTTTGATTCAACGTTTAGAATGGTTTGGTCTTTGTCGTAGTGGGTAAGTGGGTATGGAGCGCTCCAGATATGGGAAACCCCAATATAGCAATGGCAATATATTTATCCTGAGGCTTTTAAAGGGTTTTACAGTATGGGGGTAATAAGTGGGGCAAAAATTATAAGTACTGGCACCACCATAGTATGTGCATGAAAGGTTTCTGGACATCTGGCTATATGACACCCTACTTGTTGAGTATCCCATTCCCCATTACATCATCCATCTTTGCTGTTACAATAAGCTCCATTCTTCTGCCTTCCTTTAGATCACACATAAAAACTTAAGGCACTGGGCCACCTCTGGCCCTTATATCCATTATATCCGGTATATACGATACAATAATATATTTCTGTCAAACTTTCAAAGTTTGAATCTGTGGCCTCTGTAAAGTTTCTACTCTTCATTCATTCCAGCAACTTGTAACTGTTTTGAATGTGAAAAGCAAACCCAGGGGTCATCTTACCGATGCACACCTTCACTCTGTCATGGGCGTCACCCCAGCACAGAACCTATCCCCGATCATTAATGAACTGACAGCCAAATGCTAGAGCAAATTTGTGTAAGAGCAGAATGTACTGCTTTTAGTTACAGTTTCCACACATTGTACTGTATCCTGTCTGTCTTGTTGTACATAAAATGTTGACAGCATTTGGCCCTCTACTTAGAAACAATATTTAATTCTGGCATCTTTTATAATTTGGTTTGGCTCTACTGCTCTAGATTTATAGTGTGACCGTGGAGATTTGTGTTTTTTCAGTGTCCCGACAGAATGTCCTTCCCAAACCCTTCACCTCAACCCTAATGAACACCTTAGAAATTAACTGACCTCTTAATACGTGCCAGGCCTCCTCACCTGTCAAGAATGTTCAAATCAACACTGCCACATTCCAAAATCTAGCCTTCCAAGAAGAACTGTGCATATTAAAACAACCATAGTGAAAATGGGCTGTTCCACACACAGATATATACTGATATAATCATATATTGATTTATTGATTATGATTACACATACTTTTGATTATACGGGGTACAAAAAGGTGTTATTACATTTTGCATTATATATCATATAAGACAACACAGTATCAGATTTGAATTTATCATTCATTCATACATCATTCTTGCCATATTCAAATCCTTTTAAAAACTATGGGTGCATATTATACTGCCTGGGGTGTCAGATTCAAATTCTGTCTAAAATGCATCAATGTTTTCGTAGTATCCCAAAGAGCTGTAATTTACAGCTATTAAAGAAATGATATTTAACTGATTTGAACATATTTTGTCAATTAGTTAATGTTGGAAAAAAAAACTCAACATATCCTTATTGTCTGTCCTGTTATCGAGATTTGATAACATATGAAGCATAAGATTTGTAAATGTGGTATAAATTAATCATATTTAAAACCTGTAATTAACCGAATATGGTAAAAAATATGTATTAAATTTGATGATTTCAGAAACATTGTGCTGATTTTATTTTTATAACAGAAAGCTTAGACAAACTGGAAATTCGACAAATCTGTCCAAATATGCTTACCCTTCCACAGCATAATATTAGGTTAATAATAGGTTGTACAGGAACGTTTGTGTAATTGAGGTTGAAGTATTTACCACACACATGTAAACAGACTCCGACATCTAACACCACTCTGCATTAACAGTGTCTTCTTTACGACACTACGGTCCTGAGGTCCTTCTCAGGGAGTGGAGAACTTTGAGCACTCCGAGTCAGGGGGTGGGACCATTAACACTGTTGCTACAACTAAAGAGTATCCCTAGCATGTGCAGGATTGTGTGTGTGTGTGTGTGTGTGTGTGTGTGTGTGTGTGTGTGTGTGTGTGTGTGTGTGTGTGTGTGTGTGTCTGTAAAGGCTGAACAGGAGGGCAGCTGACTCGTGCCGGCTTAAGAAGTGCACTGCTTTGCTGTGGGACACCCTGAGGTCTATAACTAGATTAAAGCCGAGTTAGACACACTGTAATATGGCAGACACGTTGAGGAGGCTGGTGAATACTTCATCCTACAACACCCTGCAGCAAAAACTAGAAACCTGGTATAAAGACTATCATGTAAGTTTGCGCCCTAAAGGCATTCACACCATATTATGGTTCATTCACAATGTAGGTTAAGTGGTAAGTCTTAAAATGTGCATGTGATTACAATATAACTTGATATGATACACATGATTGTGTTAGATTGACAGAATGTTGAACCTACTTATAGTTGCTGCATTTAGTGACTTTAATAACAGGTTATTAAGATATAACTACACCAAAAGTTCCAACCGGACAAAAACCAACAAACTTTATTTCAATGCAATGTTTGGATTTATTGGCAAAGTTAGGTTGCTATGGACAGGGTAGCCAGGGCAACCACACAACCATCCAGGGTGTCAATAAAGCCAACCTCCATGTTTTAGACTCAGCAGTGAATGAGTCTGGAGTTGTAAAGTCCTCACACAGCCTGCTGTGTCTACACACCTCTTATTTTTTCTATCTAAGGATACTGAAATCTCTAACAGGGAAGTTATACAAAATTATAAGCAGCAGTTTGTCTGCAGATAGTAAAGCGTCATGATTTTTCATGCACCACTCTGACCATTCTGATTCTAAGCATGCGTTGTTTTTTTTATTTATAAACACACACTTTAGCTTTAATTATATACTCTCAAATACTGATGTAACAACTTGTGGACGTGCTGGTAGAAATAAATAACCGCTCCTAATCCTCCTAAAAGTCAATAAGTTTAATAAAACTGTTGGGCAATTAAATCAAGTAATAAGAAATCTGAGAAACAATTGACCAGCTGGCATAGATAAACAGATAAACAATATAACCATAGGTGTCTGGATGCCTGACGATTACATATGTGTATATCGACCTTCCCCTAAACTTCAAACACTAAATGATTGTGTACTATGTTTAGCGTTTGGAGCAGAAGAATTTGTGTGTCCTGCACAGAAACAAAGTTAAACCCATTGAACACATTTGGGAAACTCATTGATCACCAGGATCAACAGGATTTCATGCTCTTATGCAATGGGATGTTTATATACTGTAAGTGTCCTGGTCAGGAGTCATCATTCTTAAGGCCATATAGTATAGTCTGACACCTTACTGACCTCAGCCAGTAGCTAATCATACAAACATGCTTTTTTCTGTTGATAGTTAGCACGGCAGACATAAAAAACCTTTGCTGTAACTGTTTGCTACATTAAAGAGAATGTAAGACCATTATGACTAATATCTGGGTGAAACTTGCTTACATGCAGTAGCAGATGAATGTGTTAGTTAATAGCAGTATCCCCCGATATTAACTACCTGATTTACTTGACTATTGTCAGACATTTCTCCAATTAGCTCTGAATAATGTTGAGCTGTTCCCCAGGTGATCTCGTGTGACCAGAACCTGAACCGATGCTGTGAGCTAGTGGAGCTCACCTCAACTATCCAGGGGCAACTGTTTACTATACTAAACCTTACTGCACAAGAAGGTACAAATACGTCAATGACACTACATGTCATTTATAAATCTATATTTCCCTTACAACATTGACTTGACTGTAGTAATAAACTGCAGGAGCATTTCTGTTTTATTTAAATTGTTTATTTTATGTATATATTTATTGCTGTGGGTCCCAGGCGGTCACTACGCAGGAGTAGACACGATCAAATCTCGCTTGCTGCCATGGCTTGGTACGTGCTTCACCATGGCAAGTGTCTCTGTCTCTTCAGACACCAGTCTCAATCTTATTCAGGTACGTTCTAACCTTGTGCTTCAGTATTCCGAGTAATTTTGATCCCATTGTGTCATGGATTCTGCCCTGTATTGGTGTAATAGTCTGTTTGCGCATGTGTGTGTTGATTAGGACAATGTGGAGAAGGAGCGAAGGATCCGTGAGATGTCATTGTCTCATGAGAGTGACATGCAAAAAATTGAGGACCAGCTCTGCTCTACACGTAGAGAGCTGGGTTCTGTCAAACAGCAGTCAGTATCATCTCCACCCAGAAGACTTTGTCATTTACCCAAAACAGAATTTCAGTTATGGTTAATCAATAGATTAATAGTTAGCATTAGGAAATGGCAAATATAAGTTTGGATTTGATGTGTCCTCAGACTTACTGATGCAAAGATTGAACTGGACTCCACCAAAAACAGATCAGCGACCACCCTACTGGCCACAGAAGATGAAATACTGCACCTGAAAGCAGAGTGAGTTACATAAGAAACAAAAGTAGAAAGAGAAGACAATACATTTTCTTATCAACAAATCATTCTGACACTATTTAACGTTCTGACTTCTAGCATATGGCCCTTTCTCAAACATTCCTTTATAGTGCAAAATAAATAAATAAATATATAAAACCAGACGTTCTTTTCCTGTTCTGTCTCCAGGAAGTTACAGCTCTACCTCTGCCATGTTAATCTGTATTCTATGTAAATCTCAGGACACGCCTTGGTCTCTGTAGTGTTGTGATATGCCATGTTCACGTAGCAGCACTGGTGCTGAGAGAACGCGCTCGACAAACAGTTTAGCAACGAGAAATCTTTCTACATGTGAAAAATATCAGTCACAAATTATTGGTATATTTTAAATATAAATATAAATATAAATATATATTAATAATTATATGTAAATAAATATAATTTTTTTTACTAATGCAAATATGTTAAAAACAATGCATCATTATACAAAACTTGTACCTGATGCACCCCTTTTTATATTGATGAATAACATTGTTAGCTTTTATGTCGATGCAACAATACAAATCAGTTAATCTTACTATCCCTGATCATATTTTTTAAAACAATTATAAATAAAATGCCTGCTTGGTTAAATAGTATCTAAAATAATATTAGAATAAATCTAAATAATGCAATACACTTTTTTATTATATTCTTTAAATTGAGTAATAAATTACACTGGCACAAATTAAATTGATTAAATTAAATTAAATAAATTGAAAAATGTAATTAAATAGATCTACTTTACTGTTCTACTGATTTCAGCATACTTTAACAAATGTCTTTATTCCTTCCATTCTTCATTCCTTCACTCCATCGATATGCGTAATTGTCAGGATTTTCTCCCTTTGATGGAAATTCTTGAAGCTGGACATAAAACGCTAAAGAATCCATCTTATGTCTGGTACGGAGTGAGTAGCCACAGTGACACTGCGCTAAGTCTAGTTCCTTTTTTATATCCCTGGCATTGTTGTGCATGTTTTCAAGTCTAATAATAATAATAATAAAGAAATGCTATTAAAGTGCAGGGCAGGGACTAAACAAACTTGTGCTCCGCCACTTAATACGTTCCTAATGAAACTCAGATTGTAACTATGCTCCACAGGTAAAAAAGGATTGGTTTTGGTACACGGGTAAATCAAACCGAAAACCCTGTATCAGAAAGTTTTGGTACAAACATATGTACCCTCACACCCCTAAAATATATATATATATATATATAATATCCAGTTGTGCTCTAATTTTGTAAAAAGTGGTGTTAACACTTTGATACCAGGATTTCCATTATTGGAGCTTGTTGTTTGTTGGTGCAGGTTGCGGACTGCCTATGATCAGGTGGACCTCTATAAGAAGAAGTTGGAGGTGCTGGAGGACAATGAGAGGCAGGTCAGATTACTGAGAGATGAGGTCACGTTTCTTACTACAGAAAAATCCAGGCTACAAGAAAGGTAAGACACACACACACACTCCCTCACACACACACACACACACACACACACACACACACACATTCCAAATCAAAATCTAATATGCTCTACACATAGTACCAGATTAGACTGCCATTTTTCTATTTAGTACAGGATCATTAACTTCCTGCTTGTCTCAGGCTTGTGAGGAGTCGTTCTCCCAGTCCTGTATCTCGGCTGAGTCGGAACTGCAGTCCTGTAAGAAGTGAGTCTCCTACACGTGCTCAACTCACCAGCTCATCTCGTCATGCCCGGCTTGTGTCTCGTTTCTCTGACCTGTACGCCATCGAGCGCCTGGAAGCTCAGAGTCTCCTCCGCCGCTACATCGACGACTTGGAGACAGTGCAGAGGATCATCTTCATTGCTGCTGTGGTAAACAGATACAGTTACTGCTTTACTGTTTTCAGCTATGCCAGACTTTTGCTTATATTTTAACTGCTATTCAGGTTTATTCACACCAACCAGGCATAACTTTATGGCCAGGCATAACCAGGCATAACAATTTGACCACCTGCCTAATATCGAGCTGGTCCCTTTTTTGCTGCCAAAACAGTCCTGACCCTTCGAGCATTAACAGCTTTTCACTTTTTCAGCAATTTCTAAGCTACAGGAGCTCGTCTGTTGAATTGGATATGTTGAACCAGATGTGCATTAAGCCATAACCCTGTCGCTAGTTCACCACTGTTCCTTCCTTGGACCACTTTCGATAGATTCGCAGAACGCTACAGACTAGAAACATCCTACAAGAGCTGCTGTTTTGGAGATGCACTGACCAAGTCGTCTAGACACCACAATTTCTCCTTGTCAAACTCACTCAAATCCTTATGATTGAAAATTCTTTCTGCTTCTAACACGTCAACTTTAAGGACAATATGTTCACTTACTGCATAATAAATCCCACCCATTAGCAGATGCCGTGATGAAGAGATAATCAGTGTTATTCACTTCAACACTCAATGTTATAATGTCATAATGTTATGCCTGATCGGAGTATAATAACCTCAGTTATGGACTGTAATTGCTACAATATATTAACAGTTAAAATCAAGATGCAATCATGTCAGTACAATTATTTTGCTAGAATATGTCACAATACATGATGCATGAAGAATATATGATAATTGATCTTACTGTTGAACCAACAGGAATCGTTTCAGGCAGCTAAATTGGCCTATCGTCAGTTTAAGATGCGTGTGAGGAAAACTCTGTCTCCTTCTCACGTGGGTCCTGAGAGCCTGGAGGATGCCGTAGTGGACTACATCGTCAGAAACCTTGACCTTTATGATGTGCAGACAAGTGTTAGTGTATGTCCTTTACATTGTTTATTTTTTATTTTTTGCACATAGAATATAGCACAGAATTATATTTATACTTTATACACTAATTGCCTTTTAATTACAAAGGAAAGTACCAAAACATCTCCCTTTTTTAGAGACCTAATGTCGATTAAATTGCTCTAATAAGGCTGCAAAAACAGAGCTGTATTTCACATGCTACAAATGTAACTACAACAAAGTAACACTACAGTGGTAAAAACAGGACAACTTACCCCCCTAAACAAATATTTAACGGTGCAATAGTTGATTTTTAAAATGGTTAACTTACTAAATAAATCGGAAGAAACATTGAACGCAAAAGCAATGTTTAGGTATGGCCTAGGCACAAGAGGTTGAGAAAACCTGTTTGGAATTCTGGTTTCCAGAATGTTTGTGTTGACCTGCTGCCAGCCAGCCAGTTATAGACCAACACAGAGCTTCAGCGTGGAGCTTTGGAAACATGGATGAGAATAGGAATGGGAATGGGGTGGGCTCAAAAATTAAAAAGAAAGCAATTCAATTAAACAAAGTATCTACTTACTTGTTAGGGCTCTAATCTTAAGAATTCAACTTTAATTATACAAGGGGCATTTGAGAGAAATTTCAAATGGAGTGATAACTGCATTTATTTTTTTAACACTTCCCTGCTACATTTATACATTTATCCCAGTGTTCAACAAATGCCTGCAAATATTCTGTATTGAAAGATTTGTCAGTAGGCCTAAACAATCCCAAGACAGCCTGCTTTACAACTGTCCATGCAAAAGTAAAAGTCCCGGTTTGACTTGAACACCACTCGTAAATACAGTAGCTAAGCCTGTATTTACATCTGACTGGATTAGGAACGGTGACATTACTATTGTTTTAAAATGCAATATATAGTGTAGTTGTCAATGGCTGCTCCCGTTAGAGGTCGTCACAGCGGATCATCTGTCTCCATACTACTGTCCTCTACATCTGCCTTTTTCAACCCAACTACCTGCATGTCTTCCCTCACCACATCCATAAACCTCCTCCATGGCCTTCCTCTTTTTTCCTTCCAGGTGGCTCCATCCTCAGCATTCTCCTACCGATATACCCCATGTCCCTCCTCTACACATGTCCAAACCATCTCAATCTGGCCTTTCTCACTTTGTCCTCAAAACATCCTACATGCACTGTTCCTCTAATAAACTAATTCTTAATTCTGTCTATCCTCGTTAATCCCAATGAAAATCTCAGCATCTTTAGCTCTGCTACCTCCAGCTCCACCTCCTGTCTTTTACTCAACACCCCTGTCTCACTACAGTCCTATAAACTTTCCCTTTCACTCTTGAAGGTACCCTTCTATCACAAACCACTCCTGCCACTCTTATTCACCCACTCCACCCTGCCTGCACTCTATTCTTCAATTCTCTAACACTCTCCGTTACTTTGCACTGTTGACCCCAGGTACCTGAACTCCTCCAACTTCACCACCTCTTCTCCCTGCAACTGCATCACTCCACTGCCCTCCCTCTAATTCACACACATATACTCTGTCTTACTCCTACTGACTTTCATTCCTCTTCTCCCCAGCATGTACCTTTACCTCTCCAGGCTCTTCTCCACCTGCCCTCTACTCTTACCTCAAATCACATTATTATCCGCAAACATCATAGTCCATGGAGACTCCTGTCTGACCTCGTCTCTCCATCACCACTGCAAACAAGAAAGGGCTTAGAGCCGATCCTTGATGCAGTCCCCCTTCCACCTTGAACAATGCTGTCATTTCTACTGCACACTTCACTGCTGTCACACTGTCCTCATACATGTCCTGCACCACCATCACATACCTCTTTGACACATCTGACTTCCTCATACAATACCACAATTTCTCTCTCGGCACCCTGTCATATGCTTTCTTTAAATCCACCAACACACAATGTAACTTCTTCTGACAAATAATGCGCCTGTGGTGCTCTTTATCAGCCTTTCTTCCACTCAGTGGTGGGCCGTGCATTTGGTATCTGGGCCTTCAGTGGGGACTTACCCTATTTAATCCACCTCTTGATACCACCACTATAACATTGCAATTATAGAAACCATCAATACAATACAAAAACGCAATATAACCACATGGCATTACAGAGAAAGAGGCATTTTGCATATGAAAGCGGAATACCATTTTTACTAAAGTAAGCTCCAAACCTCAACACTACAAATGGATTTGTCTAATAACATGACAAAAACAAAAACATAAACATTTTAATAAAATACAACCTACTCATCAGAGATGCAGACTCATAATCTGCACCGCTCCTCATAAGCTGTAATAAAAAAAGTGTAACGCAGATGTTTTAATGTGTGCAGCATGCTACAAACATGTTTTGCTAGTCAAACTTGGCTGCAACAGTTTCCCTCTGACCAACCAATCAAAGGACGGAAAAATGCTGAAGCTATTTTGTGCCAGCCAGCTGTGAGGTTGTGAGGCTATTTTGAAATATGATTGGTTAAAGAAACAGAGGTATTTTATAAGGAGACAAAGGTAAAAAAAAGCCAGCACTACTGACTTTGAAGGCCCTGGGCAGATTAGATTGACATGGCAGCACATAGAGCTGAAATCTGATTGGACAAAAAAATCTAACATCCACATACATGTACAAGAAGCAGTGCAGCCAAGAGAAACTGTACGAAATGAAGAGAATAGACTGTTGTGAATACATGAATGCAATTTCATGCAACAAATATTAGAATTTAGGTATTAAATATAGGTTAGTGCTTCTGATAGTGTTTAGGCCAGCAGAGAAGGCTTTGCTGGCTCCTTCCTTAGTGCCCAGCTTCTCCTACAGATCCTCTTATGCCTTTTCCTTTGATTTAGCCACATCCCTCTTTACCTGCTGCCGCATCCCCATATACTTTTCTCATCATTTTGTCGATCCCAATTCTGTTTTGCCAACCCCTTTCTTCTTATGCTCTCCTGCACTTTCTCATTCCACCACCATGTCTCTTTGTCTTCTTTTCTATTTCCAGAAGTCACACCAAGTACCTTTCTAGCTGTCTTCCTTATCACTTTTGCAGTAGTTGCCCAATCATCCAGCACCTCTTCAGCACCACCAACGCCATTCTTCAGACCACCATCCAAAGCTGTCTAGCTACACTGTCCCCTGCAAACACCTTACAGTCTTCAATCTCCTTCAGGTTGCATCTCCTACATAGAACATAGTCCACCTGTGTGCACCTTCCTACACTCTTACACATCACCTTATGCTCCTCATTCTTCTTAAAATATGAATTCACTAGTGCCATTTCCATCCTTTTAGCAAAATCTACCACCAGCTGCCCTTCCACATTCCTCTCCCTAAGGCCATACTTACCCTCCACCTCCTTATCATCTCCGTTCCCTTCACCGACATGACCACTGAAATCTGCTCCATACACTAATCTTTCTTTCCTAGGTTTACTCATCACCACTTTATCCAACTCACTCTTCAACTTCCAGCTTCTCGTTCATCACCCTATCAGAAACTCTCTTCATCTCCACTACACTTTTACTAATCTCTATCTTCAGAATCACCCCTACACCATTTCTTTTTCCATCTACACCATGAAAGAACAGTTTAGACCCACCTCCAATGTTTCTATCCTTACTCCCTTTCCACTTGGTCTCCTGAACACACAATGTACCCACCCTAACCTCCACTCTTCTGCACTTCTCCTTTCCCTGCTGTCTCTGTAGACGTCTTCCACCTCTCTTTCCTTTGGCCAACAGTAGCCCAATTTCCATCAGTTCCCTGTTGACTAACAATACCTGTGGCAGTCTTTGGTAACACGGGCCTCGACCCAGCCTGTATGAAAGTCTGATTTGTGATCCGCACATTTTATTTGGCACATGTTTGAAGCTGGATGCTCTTCCTAACACAACTCCACCCCTATTTATCCGGGCTTGGGACTGGCACTAAGAGTGCACTAGCTTGTGCAACCCTAATGGCTGGGTTTAAAGGTCCACTGATAAAAAAAAAAAAACACTCTTTTTTAACAAAATACAAAACACTACTGAATCAATGTGCTAAATAAAATAAATACAAATATATATATATATATATCTCTTATATATATATATATATATATGTATGTATATATTTTTTTTTTTTTAATTATTTATTTATTTATTTATTTTTATAACACGACCCAGAAAAAATATCGTTATGATTTTTGCCCATAGCTGATAGTTCCAGCCATTTAAACAGCAAAACTGATGAATCTGTCGACCTTTAATATCAATTACCTTTCATGCATTCTTCCAAAGGTTTTTTTATTTTCTTAATTATATCCCCACTCCAGCGCAGATGTCAGTCAAAATTAAACTGTCACCATGTTTTTTGCCCTATTTTAGGATGTGATCAATGCAATGAACGTGAACCCACGTATATCCTTCCCTCCTGAAGTGGACTTCATTCTCATAAGTAGTTTTATCCGAGAGATGTGTCGAATTGCTTTTGACATGCAGACACTGGATCCACCCCTCGACCTCGCTTTTAGCTCTGATGGAGAACTCTACAATGACATCAAGTGAGTGGATATCAAATCTTTTGCCATTTTTTCTTGCACTTTTGCAAGTATGGGTAAGTAGGGAAAAGTATGGGTGAGTAGCGGAGAACAGGGGCGAATAGGAAAGAGTAGGAGTAAGTAGAGGAGAGTAGGGGTGTGTAGGGGTAAATAGAGGAGAGTAGGGGTGTGTAGGGTGAGTAGGGGTAAGTAGAGGAGAGTAGGGGTGTGTAGGGTGAGTAGGGGTAAGTGGAGGAGAGTAGGGGTGAGTAGATATGGATTCGGGAGAGTATGGGTGTGTAGGGTGAGTAGGGGTAAGTAGAGGAGAGTAGGGGTGTGTAGAGTGAGTAGGGGTAAGTAGAGGAGAGTAGGGGTGTGTAGGGTGAGTAGGGGTAAGTAGAGGAGAGTAGGGGTGAGTAGATATGGATTCGGGAGATTAGGGGTGTGTAGGGTGAGTAGGGGTAAGTAGAGAAGAGTAGGGGTGTGTAGGGTGAGTAGATATGAATTGGGGAGAGTAGGGGTGTGTAGGGTCAGTAGGGGTAAATAGAGGAGAGTAGGGGTGTGTAGGGTGAGTAGGGGTAAGTAGAGGAGAGTAGGGGTGTGTAGGGTGAGTAGGGGTAAGTAGAGAAGAGTAGGGGTGAGTAGATATGAATTCGGGAGAGTATGGGTGTGTAGCGTGAGTAGGGGTAAGTAGAAGAGAGTAGGGGTTTGTAGGGTGAGTAGGGGTATGTAGAGGAGAGTAGGGGTGTGTAGGGTGAGTAGATATGAATTGGGGAGAGTAGGGGTGTGTAGGGTGAGTAGGGGTAAATAGAGGAGAGTAGGGGTGAGTAGATATGATTTGGGGAGAGTAGGGGTGGGTAGCGTGAGTAGGGGTAAGTAGAAGAGAGTAGGGGTTTGTAGGGTGAGTAGGGGTATGTAGAGGAGAGTAGGGGTGTGTAGGGTGAGTAGAGGTAAGTAGAGGAGAGTAGGGGTTTGTAGGGTAACTAGGGGTAAGTAGAGGAGAGTAGGGGTGAGTAGGGGTAAGTAGAGGAGGGTAGGGGTGTGTAGATTTGAATTGGGAAGAGTAGGTGTGTGTAGGGTGAGTAGGGGTAAGTAGAGGAGGGTAGGGGTGTGTAGTGTGAGTAGGGGTAAGTAGAGGAGAGTAGGGGTGAGTAGATATGAATTGGGGAGACTAGGGGTGTGTAGTATGAGTAGGGGTAAGTAGAGGAGAGTAGGGGTGAGTAGATATGAATTGGGGAGACTAGGGGTGTGTAGGGTGAGTAGGGGTAAGTAGAGGAGAGTAGGGGTGAGTAGATATGAATTGGGGAGAGTAGGGGTGTGTAGGGTGAGTAGGGGTAAGTAAAGGAGAGTAGGGGTGTGTAGGGTGAGTAGGGGTAAGTAAAGAAGAGTAGGGGTGTGTATTATGAGTAGGGGTAAGTAGAGGAGAGTAGGGGTGAGTAGATATGAATTGGGGAGAGTAGGGGTGTGTAGGGTGAGTAGGGGTAAGTAGAGGAGAGTAGGGGTGAGTAGATATGAATTGGGGAAAGTAGGGGTGTGTAGGGTGAGTAGGGGTAAGTAGAGGAGAGTAGGGGTGATTTGGGGAGAGTACGTATGAATGGGGAGAGTAGGGATGTGTAGGGCGAGTGGCAGTAAATAGAGAAGCGTAGGGTAGAGTGGGGGCAAAGAGATAGGGGGGTCTAAATAGGGGTTACTCATCCACCTCAACCATTATAATCCATATGGCCTTCCAATGATTTAGTGTCAGAAATGTTCAGCATGGTGTGAAAGAAAGTATCCAGGTGTTGACATACACCACCATCCAAAGTCTCTGTATCACCTTGGGGGCAGACAAATTTATTGAAATCAGTTTTTTCAATTGTATTGTGCCCTAAACTTGTCAGTCCACAACCTGCATTAAACTCCTGCCCTGCTTTACCACAGGTAGTCTTCTGCATTGAAAGAATGATGAGACAGACACTTTATTCGGTCATACAGATAATTTGACCATTTTAATACTGTGCTGTGCATCATCCATAAGAATATTTATATAAATATCTCTCATTTGATACACATTTTTGTCCTAAAATCCACATTTTATCTTTTTTCCCCCATTCAGGTACAGGCGTAGTTACGATTCAGAGTTCACTGCACCACTGGTGGCGTATCACGTGTGGCCTGCACTAATGGAGGGAGATACGATCATAGTGAAAGGAGAGGCTGTCACCAGGAGAGGGGCACTGGTATATATATCTATTTATACACACACATATACTCACACATAAACATTCAGATTTTGCAGAACACCATCAAGGGATGTCCGTGCATTACATCCCCCACTCCATTCTCCATGTACAAAACACACACTGTCACGTGTATGAGTTGTACCTGTGCAATATAGGTGTGTAAATGTGTTAATATTAGCAGTTTGTTTCTCTGCAGGATATGTTCTTATTTGTCTGTGTTCATCAGAGTAACAGAGTAACAGTTTTCTCACTGTGTGCGTTAGTTGTGTAATAGCAATGTTTTTTTGTGCATTGTGTGTGTTAGTGGAGGAGCCGAAGCCGCAGCTGCAGTCCGGTCCGCTCTCGCTCTGGAAGCCCCAACCGCACATTTGTAAGTTAATATGATAATAGAACAAAAAAGCTGGAAACACTGGGGAACTTATTGGAGACATAAAAATGACTGGTCCAGCACCATTACACACCAAGCATGAATATTTAGAAGGAATGGGGCAGCTTTAATACACATGGTGGGAATGGGACTTAGGTGGCAGTAATGACATACACTTTATAGCAAATGGCACATAAGATAGGATTGGTATGTGATTTTTAAACATTCCATTCCACATTTAATCCGTAGTAGTTGTTATAATAGCTTTGACTAAAAGAATGGAGGTGCATCTGGAGGTAGCAGAGCTGAAGATGTTAAAGTTTTGGTTGGGATTGACGACGATGGACAGGAATAGAAAAGAGTTAATTAGAGGGACAGCGCATGTAGGACGCTCCAAGTTGCTGAGCAACTCAACGACATTGAAAATAATTTATGACTGTAAATAATATGAAAATGTCAGGAAAACTGCGGGACACAATACACGGCCAGATTATTCTGTTAGTGAATTCTCGGGAGCTCTGTCAGAAATCATCTCTTGTGGGTGACTAGGTGAGTGAGGACCCAAATGCAGGATGCGAACAGGAGTTAGGTGAAAACAGGCTTTAATTAGAAAAGTATCAGAGCAATAGGCCAAAGGCAAAAACAAAGTCCAAAAAACAGTGCAGGGTCTTAACACAAGCGAACAGGGCAATGCATGGAAAGAACCTAAACCAAAAACCAAAACAGTCTGAGTACCCTGTCCAGAGGTCAAAACCAAAACAGGGCAGAACAGGGGTAAGGAACAGGAGCAGGAGCAGGAGCCAGAGCACGAACGGGTACAGGTACAGGTATTCAGACAGAGTAGCAAGAATCATCTGAGGGGCTATGGAGCCGGTAAGATAATCTAGCACCACGCTAAAGTCTTTGGTGTCATTGAATACCGGGAGGCGTAGGAAAAAACGACAAGATGGCCGCCTACCCGGAAGTGCGTGCCGTGTGCCCGGAAGATCCTGACTCAAAGGTCTACTAGAATGTGAGGACCACAGTTTGCATGAACAGCTCTGCATTTAAGCGTAAATGATCTCGTAGCGTTATCTCTGTAAAGCTGCTTTGAAACTATGTCTATTGTTGAAAATACTAAACAAATAAAAATTTGTTGAATTGAATTAATAGTTTGGGAAAGAACTACATATGACAGGCATCCCAAAACATTTAGCCATATAGTGTTATCAACATCAGGGAAAATTAGTTCAAGGCAGAGCTTTTGAATTCTAATAGCATATAACTTTTCTCAAACACATTACTGATGTGTAATCTCTCTCTCTCTCTCTCTCTCTCTCTCTCTCTCTCTCTCTCTCTCTCTCTCTCTTTCTCTCATTCTCTTCAAGATGTCAAGTCGTAGTCGAAGCCCGTCTCCTGGACGTCTCTCAACCAGTCGACTGTAAATTTCACGCGTTTGTGCCACTCATCACACAAATACCATCATCATTAATGATTTTTTTCCTTTTGTTTATTTTTTGCTTTTGGGACATGAAATGGAACAGGCTTTATTAAATCAGGATCATAGCCAGTCTACACAATGTACTGCGAAACAATTAGCAAAGTAACAACATTAAAACAAATTAGTAACAGCAAAAATACAAATCTTTGTTCTTATGAGGGGGAAAAGATGTTTGCTACGCTGTTTTATCTGGCACCAGTAATCACAAACGTTTTAAATGTGCTGTGGTTTCAGTCTGTCCTATATATTTAATGTGATTTTGTGTGTTGATTGTTTTCATAATTTAGACAATATGGTGTTTTTATCAGCAGGATGAATTCTCTGTATTGTAGCTGTCTTCACTCCAGCACAGTAGCATGCTGAGGCATAATTATTGTTTCATTCTTTGTGTTTGAATTTTCCAAATCAAAAAGCCTAATCGTAATTTTTCTTTTATTGTGTGGACTTTTAAATAATAATAACTTAATAATAGGTCTTAATAATAACCCTTCTAAATAATAGGCCATTCTACTTTAATAATGATTGATAATCATTAACTGCATTAATTAACTTTTTTAATGAATGTATTTTCTGCATGCTTTTGCCACTTTACGCTTGTATTAGACCGATATGATGGCAACGCCACAATGTCACGGGTGCTAAAGTGTTAAAGTTTACTCATCAGAACCACTTCACCAGTCACACTGATCCAAATGGGTTGTGGTTGTGAAATGTTTACTGATGTCATCATCAGGGTGCTCATTAAGGTGCTCAACTTTTTTTCCCTTCTATTTTAATCATTGTGTTTTATACTGTTATTAAATCATTTTAAAAATACAATAAATTAATCAATTGAACCTGAGTGAATTAAACTTTTTCTTGCTTAACATTTCCTTGATATAAAACAGACAAACTAAAACATTTCACAATAATTTAATGATAGATAGAATATAAATATAAAATACGCCTTAAAAGTATATTCTGCCTTCCCCACTAGGGGTCCAACCCACACCATGAGAGAGCATTTTTATAAAGCTTAAAAGGAGTTGTTATTTCTCTGCCACCCAACTACAGCTTTAATGAACATTATAAATATTATGTCGATTTTTAAGTCTTCTTTCACTTTAGAAATGTTTCTAAACTAAGAAAGGTCTAGATCTGATGCATAGGAGCTCATCTATGCATTCATGACCTCCAGACTGGACTATTGTAATGCATTACTAGGTGGATGTCCTGCATCATTAATTAACAAGCTACAGCCCAGAATGCAGCAGCCAGTGTTCTCACAAGGTCGAGAAAATATTCCCATATAACCCCAATCTCATTATCCGTACACTGGCTACCTGTTAAGTTTCCAATCGACTACAAACTACTGCTACTTACCAACAAAACACTAAACGGTTTGACTCCCATGTATCTATCCAGTCTTCTAACACTCTCAAAACTCTGGACTTCTAGTAGTTCCCAAAATAGCAAAGTCCACTAAAGGTGGTAGATCATTCTCACATTTAGCTCCTAAACTGCGGAATAGTCTTCCTGACAGTGTTCGGGGCTCAGACACACTCTCAGTTTAAATGCAGATTAAAAACATATATTTTTAGCGAGTCCTATACATGCCACACATCACATCATAACATCAGATGTGTTTCAGAACATCTGATCGCATGCACATTATCAACTTGTGCTGTTAATATCAGCTACGCTAAATCCTCTCCACTGCTTCTCTTTTTCTACTTATCCTGAGGCATCCAGAGGTTGCTCCAGCCCCAGTCACGTCCCACCTCATGAAGATTATGGATCTGTGATGATCACAAATGTTAAGCTATTTTATGAGTTGCTCAGTACCTCCTGGTTCCATAACATCAAATGACTGTAAAAGACTGTAGAAAGTACATCACTCATAATCTTACATTCCAGTTAGTTCTCACTCTCCAGTGTTCTGTATTGTTTAAAGACAATAATCACACTCTTGATGTCACCCAAATGAGAATGGGTTCCCCTTTTGAGTCTGGTTCCTCTCAAGATTTCTTCCTCATAACATCTAAGGGAGTTTTTCAGTGCCACAGTCACCACAACTGCTAATCGGGGATAAATACACACCTTTCACCTTAACTCTTAAATTCTATAAAGCTGCTTTGAGACAATGTCTTTTGTGAAACGCGCAAATAAATTTGACTTGACTTGACTTACATACTCAAATGCTTTTTTTTGTTGTTTTGTTGTTTTTTGTTTTAACCAAGCATGAATTTGTTCAAAGAAGAAATCCGCCATGTAATCCTGAACAAGCAGCCACTATAAGCTTTATAAAATGTCATAATTAAAGGTAGTTAAATTTGGCTTTTGCATGTTTTAAGGACAATTTTGTACATAAATACCCTGAATTAGGGTTCTGTATAGTTATAATTAGTTAAAATTTGTTTTTTAATCAGATTAATCAAAGAGATAACGAAGATTACCAAAATAATTGTTAGTTGCAGTGCTAATATGCACCACAATTTCAGCTAAATAACCGGATATTTAAGTCAAACACATGGTTGCCTCTTTTAGAAGGTTAAATATCTAACCATAGATCTTCCAAAAATGTTTAATAAATTCAATTTCCTAGAAGATTAAAACCTGTCTAAATCTTAGAATGTACATGAACTTTAAAATGTCCCACATTAAAGCCAAGGACCCACTACTACACTCCTCAACCTGGTTAGATAATGCAGGAAGGCACTATTTATGTCAATTACAGGTCAATTTCCATATTTAGTATTAATTTCAAATCAAGGAAAGAATACTTGTAGTATGGTGTTGACATGCTGTAAAGTATAGATGACAAAATAATGAAAGGTAATATTTTATACAACATAAAAAACCCAATATTCTAAGTACATCAGCAATAACCAGTGTCTATATTTGACATGATTAAATGCCTTTAATATACTGGCTGGTAAGTTTTCTTGGAGAACCTACCATAATTCCTCTGGAGATTTTGTGTCGGTCATGACTGGTTTTTAATCCTATAAAAAGTGTAACCTTTTTTTTTTCTGACATAAACAATACAGATCCTGGAGAATTTTTCTGGATTTATCTAAAACACAACTTGTTGGACAAAACCTTTATTGTACGAAAAGACTGTATATTGGTATTTAAAATACAATCTTATCATCTTTTGAGCGTTTTAAATGTAATTTAATCTGTAACAATCTGTATAAAGACAAAGGCCATGATTGTATCAGGCCACATAAAACACATGCTGAAATGGAAACATGCTGCTCTTACAAAGAAAGCAAATAAAAACGTTTAATGGCTGCCACAGGATTATATAACCTCCCTCTACCAAATCAAGAGCCAGGAAGCAAGACTGCTGCAGTGCAATTGTGGAACGCTTCAAGGCCAAAATCAGACCAGAAAATTATAGCGCAGACCGGGAACGCTGCAGGCAGCACATGGACTCCTGTGGAGACCTTTTTTAGAAAATACATTTCTGCAATGAATAGATGATTGGGTGTATTATTATTATTGAAAAACCCTGGCATGCGGTTGTTTTTTAATCTTATTGCAGTCTGAACTTTTCTGCATTTTTTATTTTATATTTTTTTAATGGCTAAGTCAGAGAACCAGGATCTCCAGCAGGTTAGGGTGGGTTTGTAGAATGTATTTTTTTGGAGAACTCTGCTTGGCGTGTGTCCTGAAAACAATTGAATCAATTGTGCTATCCAAACCTTAACAATATTAGAGAGCGCTTATAACTAGTCTCAGACCAGGACTGATGTTTAAGATGCACTTAGAAGCTAAAAAAAAAGACATTTTCTTGACTGCAAAGTACACCAGAGAAACTTCAGAGAATTTCAAAAGATTGCTAAGGGGATAAAAGTTAGGGTGAAACTTCGTCACAGGGAGGCGCTGTTGCTCTACAGGAGTGTAGCATATGGGCAAAACAGCACGAAGTTTCTCCTCAATGAACTTAACATCAAGGGCAAAGGGAAATATGCCTAACATCTTAGCTAACAGGGTGTGTACTTAAGAACATACTAAATAAAGGAATGAGAAGACAAGAAGAGAAAAGCCATTACACATGACTTTCCTAAAACAGAGTCTGTGGGATGTGTGATTAGAGGACTGTAAGGTGTTGGCAGGGGACAGTGTAGCTAGACAGCATCGGATGATGGTCTGTAGGATGGTTTTGGAGGCGAAAAAGAAGAGGAGGAGAGTGAAAACTGAAAGAACAATAAGATGGTGGGAACTGAAGGAGGAAGAGTGTAGTGTGAGGTTCAGGGAAGAGGTCAGACAGGGGCTCGGAGGTGCTGAAGAGGGGCTGGATGATTGGGCAACTACTGCTGGAGTGATGAGGGAGGCAGCTAGAAAAGTACTTGGTGTGACATCTGGAAATAGAAAGCAAGACAAGGAGATGTGGTGGTGGAATAAGGAAGTGCAGGAGAGCATAAGGAGAAAGAGGTAGGCAAAACAGAAGTGGGATAGACAGAGTGATGAGAAAAATAGGCAGGAGTACAAGGAGATGCGGCGTCAGCTTAAGAGGGAAGTGGCGAAAGCCAAGGAAAAGACGTATGAGAAGTTGTATGAGAGGTTGGACACTAAGGAAGGAGAAAAGGATTTATACCGATTGGCCAGACAGAAGGACGAGCTGGAAAGGATGTGCTGCAAGTTAGAGCAATAAAGGATGGAGAGGGAAATGTGTTGACTAGTGAGGAGAGTGTGTTGAGAAGGTGGAGGGAGTGTTTTGAGCAGCTGATGAATGAGCAAAATCAGAGGGAGAGAAGGTTGGATGATGTGGAGTTGGTGAAGCAGGAAGTGGATAGGATTAGTAAGGAGGAAGTGAGAGCAGCAATTAAGAGGATGAAGAGTGGAAAGTTGGTTGGACCAGATGACATACCGGTAGAAGCGTGGAGATGTTTAGGAGAGATGGCAGTGGAGTTTTTGACCAGATTGTTTAACAGGATTTTGGAAGGTGAGAAGATGCCTGAGGAATGGAGAAGAAGTGTGCTGGTACTGATCTTTAAGCATAAGGGAGATGTGCAGTCTTGCAGTAACTACAGGGGAATTAAATTGATCAGTCAAACCATGAAGTTATGGGAAAGAGTAGTGGAAGCCAGGCTGAGAGAAGAGGTGACCATCTGTGAGCAACAGTATGATTTCATGCCGAGGAAGAGCACCACAGATGCATTATTTGCTTTGAGAATGTTGATGGAGAAGTATAGAGAAGGACAGAAGGAATTGCATTGTGTAATTGTGGATTTAGGGAAGGCATACGATAAGTTGCCAAGAGAGGAGTTGTGGTATTGTATGAGGAAGTCAGGTGTGTCGGAGAAGTATGTGAGGGTGGTGCAGGACATGCATGAGGACAGTGTGACGGCAGTGAAGTGTGCAGTAGGTACGACAGACTGGTTCAGGGTGAAGGTTGGACTGCTTCAAGGATCAGCCCTGAGCCCTTTCCTGTTTGCAGTGGGAAAGGACCCTAACCCTAACCCTAACCCTAACCCTAGTTTAAGGATGATATTGTGATTTATGGTGAGAGTAGGGAGCAGGTTGAGAAGAGCCTGGAGAGGTGGAGGTATGCGCTGGAGAGAAGGGGAATGAAACTCAGTAGGAGTAAGACAGAGTACATGTGTGTGAATGAGAGGGAGGGCAGTGGAGTGGTGCGGTTGCAGGGAGAAGAGCTGGAGAAGGTGGAGGAGTTCAGGTACCTGGGGTCAACAGTGCAAAGTAATGGAGAGTGTGTTAGGGAAGTAAAGAAAAGAGTGCAGGCAGGGTGGAGTGGGTGGAGAAGAGTGACAGGAGTGATTTGTGATAGAAGAGTATCTGCAAAAATAAAAGGGAAAGTTTATAGGACTGTGGTGAGACCTGCGATGTTGTATGAATTAGAGACAGTGGCATGGAGTAAAAGACAGGAGGTGGAGCTGGAGGTAGCAGAGCTGAAGATGTTAAGGTTTTCGTTGGGAGTGACGAGGACGGATAAGATTAGAAATGAGTTTATTAGAGGGTCAGCGCATGTAGTATGTTTTGGTGACAAGGTGAGGGAGGCAAAATTGAGATGGTTTGGACATGTGCAGAGGAGGGACATGAATTATATTGGTAGAAGAATGCTGAGGATGGAGCCACCAGGAAGGAGGAAAAGAGGAAGGCCAAGGAGGAGGTTCATGGATGTGGTGAGGGAAGACATGCAGGTAGTTGGTGTAAAAGAGGCAGATGTAGAGGACAGAGGGTATGGAGACGGATGATCCTCTGTGGCGACCTCAAATGGGAGCAGCCAAAAGAAAAAGAAGAAGAATCAGATTTATCAAAGAGATAACGAAGATTACCAAAATAATCGTTAGTTGCAGTGCTAATATGCACCACAATTTCAGCTAAATGACAGGATATTTAAGTCAAACACATGGTTGCCTCTTTTAGAAGGTTAAATATCAAATGCGTTTAATATACTGGCTGGTAAGTTTTCTTGGAGAACCTACCATAGTTCCTCTGGAGATTTTGTGTCTGTCATGACTGGTTTTTAATCCTATAAAAAGTGTAACCTTTTTTTTTTTACTGACATAAACAATACAGATCCTGGAGAATTTTTCTGGATTTATCTAAAACACAACTTGTTGGACAAAACCTTTATTGTACGAAAAGACTGTATATTGGTATTTAAAATACAATCTTATCATCTTTTGAGCGTTTTAAATGTAATTTAATCTGTAACAATCTGTATAAAGACAAAGGCCATGATTGTATCAGGCCACATAAAACACATGCTGAAATGGAAACATGCTGCTCTTACAAAGAAAGCAAATAAAAACGTTTAATGGCTGCCACAGGATTATATAACCTCCTTCTACCAAATCAAGAGCCAGGAAGCAAGACTGCTGCAGTGCAATTGTGGAACGCTTCAAGGCCAAAATCAGACCAGAAAATTATAGCGCAGACCGGGAACGCTGCAGGCAGCACATGGACTCCTGTGGAGACCTTTTTTAGAAAATACATTTCTGCAATGAATAGATGATTGGGTGTATTATTATTATTGAAAAACCCTGGCATGCGGTTGTTTTTTAATCTTATTGCAGTCTGAACTTTTCTGCATTTTTTATTTTATATTTTTTTAATGGCTAAGTCAGAGAACCAGGATCTCCAGCAGGTTAGGGTGGGTTTGTAGAATGTATTTTTTTGGAGAACTCTGCTTGGCGTGTGTCCTGAAAACAATTGAATCAATTGTGCTATCCAAACCTTAACAATATTAGAGAGCGCTTATAACTAGTCTCAGACCAGGACTGATGTTTAAGATGCACTTAGAAGCTAAAAAAAAAGACATTTTCTTGACTGCAAAGTACACCAGAGAAACTTCAGAGAATTTCAAAAGATTGCTAAGGGGATAAAAGTTAGGGTGAAACTTCGTCACAGGGAGGCGCTGTTGCTCTACAGGAGTGTAGCATATGGGCAAAACAGCACGAAGTTTCTCCTCAATGAACTTAACATCAAGGGCAAAGGGAAATATGCCTAACATCTTAGCTAACAGGGTGTGTACTTAAGAACATACTAAATAAAGGAATGAGAAGACAAGAAGAGAAAAGCCATTACACATGACTTTCCTAAAACAGAGTCTGTGGGATGTGTGATTAGAGTTAAACTGTTAGTTAACTCCAGAAAGAAAAGATATCCACAACAAGTATTATATAAGGAGGCATAAGGGATAATAATCAGGGATGAAAATCTCATTAGCCTGTCAGTTTTCAAGAACATTGTTTACACGCTTGTCTGAACTCATTAAAAGCTCAGCGATGATACCAGCATCAGTGAAGATCCTGTGGCCAGAACTGCTAATTAACACCAGCTTATTAGGCCATACTAATGAGATGAAGACTGTTAACATTAGCTTATTTAAAAAAGACTAATGATCCCTCTTTGGCAAACTATCCAGAGCCCTGGCCTTTAGCAAACCTTCTTCCCAAAAAAAAACATAAAGGAGGAAAAACAGAGACAGAGAAAATAATAATCTGAGAAGCTTTATGATGAGTGAGTAATGGAGGAATTAGGGAGAGCGGTCATGTTAAAGACCATAGAACAGTAAAGCAAAATAGCTCAAGCAAAATAGCTCAATTCAAATGAAGAATAAAAATCTAGTTCTGACTCGTGAACAAACCACAGACAACACTAAAGTTGTGGAATTTAGAAAAACCACAGCAATGCAAATTTGAGCAAAATCTCTGCAAGGTTTGATAAAGCAACCAGGTGTGAAAATTGGAAATAGACTTTTTTGTGGGTCTCCAAAGCTGAACAGAAACAACTTCATACAGCTTTATAGGTGTTCCTCTATAGGGTGGCTAGCACCTTGGAAAGGCTTTGTTTAGTTTTAATTCACTTTTTCTGGCAACAAAAAGCTAAAAATGGTCTATTGTACCAGTGCTCGAATTGAGTCAGGTCTTATTTGAGGGTCCCCAGTTGTTTTCTAATTCATATATTTAAAAATATAATAATTTTGGGGACCCCCTAAGTCATGGGGGGTCTTGTCCCGGAATCCCCACCACTAATATTAGCACTGTATTATACACACCTGTTTACATTTTCAAACTTTTCAGAGGTTTTCCAAAGCTGAGCAGGATTACTTTCCAAGCGTTGGCCACCATGGAAAAGCACAGCCATAAAGAAGTATGCAGTTCCCTCACTACAACCACCACACTTCCTGCAGTAAATGTTTTCCGTTCTGAAAAGTTCAGGTAAGTGGAATCCCTTGCATGCAGGAGCTGGTTTCTGTCTCATTAACTGTGCTGTGAAACCTTTCAGTTTGACTCCTTGGGGACACGTATGGAGAAAAAATGTTGTCAGAAAGCACTTTTCCGGTTGTGGATGCAACGGGATGGAATATTCCCAAAGATATCCTACACCCAAGTGTACACAGACCAGGCTGGCAGAGCGAGATCCCGGGGGTCGAGCGGAAAAAGCTTGGTGTTGTTTGGCTTGGGTCAGTGGGGCCTGTCTAGAGCCATACTGGTTTATGAGGGGATGCAGGATTTCCCACCGGTTGAAAGAATGTTTAGTCAGGTGTGAGGTGGTTAAAGACCTGCCTTTCCATTCAAACACACGACTATCACTGATTATTTTTATCCATTTGATCTTGGGATCAATTCCTAAGTTCTCCACTGTACTAATTGTAATTCAAAATCAGGTCCATTACTTTAAAGTCCAAATGAATAAATAACTTGACAGTTGCAGCAAGAAAGAAAAGAAACAGTAAGATGAAAGTAAGCATTGGGAAAATGACTGGAAAATTTACTTTTGACCTTGTCTTCTAGGCGATCCATTCTGTAAAAGACATAAAGGTCTATGGCAGGAAATGGGTTAAAAGAAATCCCTAAGGGACAAAGTGGACTAGAACACTAATGACACCACATTCAGCCATGATTTACTGGGTTCTGAGTTTACATCAGTTCTGACTTTTTTTCTGCACACCATGAACTATCTACATTATCAAGCCAACTCTGATGTATTACAGCTGTCCAGTGTTAATATTGTTTTAAAGATTTTTAAGGGTCATAGCATGCCATATAGCTCTACAGGTCTTTATAGCCTCTCAAATCTTTTCTAATGAGCAGAATAGTGGTCATTGTGCCACCTGGACAACTTTTTAGTTACCAGAGCTAAATCATTTAGTGACTGGGGTCTTACTGAGTGAAAAACATATCCTACTTACTAATAAAGCAAACATCACTGTGCATAAGAAACATCATGAGTCAGTGCTTTAGGAGTTCACTTTAAGCACAGCATGTTTTTTAGTTCACATCTAACCCTTTATTTCCCCTTCTTTATCTCTTGTCCCTATTACAGGCCTCACTAAGTCTTCTCCCCCTCTTTTCCCTCATGTTCTTCATCAACACCCCCCCCCCCCNNNNCCCCCCCTCTCTCTCTCTCTCTTTCTCTTCTACACAGAGTTCGATGTGTCAGTGTTGTACGGAGGAGTTGTTCTGAGTAAGTTCTCCTCTGGCAGGCTCTGTGTGGTTTCTCCCTCTGGACATGACACAGAAACCTGGCGCAACTCCTGCAGTCCAGCCTGAGCGTCCTACTAAATCACCCAGCACGATGACACAGTTATGGGCGACTTTGCTGAACCACATAAATCAGGCTATGATGTGAAAATGAAATGAGAGTGGGAGGGAAATGTTAGGAAGGAAGACAAATGAAGAGAAAAATCAGAAAAGAGAATTAGTTGTAGAAAGAGCAAATATGAAGTGTGCTGGAAAACTTTAATTCAATTCATTTTAATTTGTGTTGCATTTTTTAACAATGGCGGCTTTACAGAGATAAAGCACTAATATAAGAATGTATACGTTTTTTTCTTATAAATGTTAGTTTGTCTATAATGAGTGAGCCATGTAGCAAGAAAAAACTTGAGAGGAACCAGACTTGAAAGAGAACCCGTCGTCATCTGGTTGGCACTGATTGTCCATTTATTACAGTTCATGGTTGTTGAGGTGTGCAATGACAGGTGCTTAAATGCAAAACTGTTGTCCTGAGCCATTGTAGTAGACTGTTGATATTAATTACAGTCTGAATCAATCCTAACAGTTATTGTATTGCTCAGTTAACCACTGCTGCTATTTACTGTTTTGCACAACATTTTGTTGAAATTTTGTTCTGTTTACATTTTGGCAACTGGTCACTTTGTCTCGTTACAACAAGTTTACTGGCGGAGCTAATTTGTGTTTTGTCCTGCACTGTCTTGTGTTGTCTTGCACTGTAATGTATTGTCTTGAACTGTCTTGTGTTGTCTTGCACTGTCTTGTGTTGTCTTGCACTGTATTGTGTTGTCTTGAACTGTCTTGTGTTGTCTTGCACTGTATTGTGTTGTCTTGAACTGCCTTGTGTTGTCTTTGCACTGTATTGTGTTGTCTTGCACTGTCTTGTGTTGTCTTGCACTGTATTGTGTTGTCTTGAACTGTCTTGTGTTGTCTTGCACTGTATTGTATTGTCTTGAACTGTCTTGTGTTGTCTTGAACTGTCTTGTGATGTCTTTGCACTGTATTGTGTTGTCTTGAACTGTCTTGTGTTGTCTTGCACTGTAATGTATTGTCTTAAACTGTCTTGTGTTGTCTTGCACTGTCTTGTGTTGTCTTGCACTGTATTGTGTTGTCTTGAACTGTCTTGTGTTGTCTTGAACTGTCTTGTATTGTCTTGAACTGTCTTGTGTTGTCTTGAACTGTCTTGTGATGTCTTTGCACTGTATTGTGTTGTCTTGAACTGTCTTGTGTTGTCTTGCACTGTATTGTATTGTCTTGAACTGTCTTGTGTTGTCTTGAACTGTCTTGTGATGTCTTTGCACTGTATTGTGTTGTCTTGAACTGTCTTGTGTTGTCTTGCACTGTATTGTGTTGTCTTGCACTGTCTTGTGTTGTCTTGCACTGTATTGTGTTGTCTTGCACTGTATTGTGTTGTCTTGCACTGCCTTGTGTTGTCTTGCACAGTATTGTGTTGTCTTGAACTGTCTTGTGATGTCTTGAACTGTCTTGTGATGTCTTTGCTCTGTTTGCACCAGATTTGTTTACATGCACTTTATATGGCGAGGACCCTTACTAGTCCTTAACCCTGTGTTTTCTGTTTCTGTGATTGCTGTTTAATGTAGCATCATGGTTCTGGAGGAAAGTAGTTTCATTTCACTGTGTACTGCATCATACACTATATATGGTTAAAATGACAATAAAAGCTTCTTGACTTGATTCTTAAATTGAATGCTTAATGGAACGTACTGTACCATTCTGCATACACTTGAACAAACAGTAAAAAATGCAATTCAAACTCAATACTTACGTTGTGTTATGTTGGCCATGTTAGCATTTCTCTTCAAAATATGATTATGTGATAATGGAGCTTTGAAAAATTGAGAGTTCAAATTGAAAACGAACTGTGCAAGGAGTCATTGAAAACAAGAACAAATAAAGTGTTTTTAGCATGGCAGTAAGGAGAAATTTGGAACCTGACACATCCTTTTCTGACTTTTTCCTGCTTTTTTTCAGGTTCCTGACACAGTGCTTTAAATCAATAGATATGGGTTACATCGCACAGGCTTACAGGAAATAACCCCAGATAATAAACAAAGGTATCATGAGCAAAAATAATACTACATGTGATATTCGACAAGCTGGTGTTTATGGACGGCCTGAGAACATCTGGGTGTGGTGACTGTGTAGGCACAGATTGCTTTTTCTGAGGTAATGCCTGAGTAGACTCTTGCACATGCACAATCCTCACACACTGACATAGCTTCCTAGTTTTCCTCTCTTAGGACTAGTTAAATTCATCTAGAGCTGAAAATTGTAGCGTGTCTTTCTGGTTAGGAGTTTTCCAACAACTGGAAAATAGACTGAATGAGACCTGAGAGATTAACTAAATATGTGCATTAGAGAGAGAGAGAGAGAGAGAGAGAGAGAGAGAGAGAGAGAGAGAGAAGAAAGAGACAGAATGAATCAGCATGACTTTACGCCTCTCTCGACCTCTTGTGCATTGTTTTAGTCTCTCTTCCTGTCACGAAATGCTCATAGGAGATCTTTTCAATATATCAGAGAGCTCACATCTGTTTCCTGCCAAAATCAGCTGGTCTTATGAGAGTGATTAATGATGACATAATCCCCACGATAGAACATCACAATTAGCCATGACGTAACAACAATCCGGTAACAGCTCCACATCTCAGTCCTGGGATTCAAACTCAGCTGCCGGCATCTTTTCCCTGTTAGCATGGCTCATAAAACAGCTCGTTCCAAGTCTGCAGTAGGGTTTCGCTAGAGGTTCTACCATCACAATCCAGATTACCATTTTCACATCTGGATTCTTATTCAGAACATTTCTGAATTAAAAATTTGCCACAGTTGATCACAGGTCAAAACAGGTTTAAGGCTTGTGATCAATATTTATAAGGTACAGGAACAAACAAGATTTCAAATAATAAAAAGGTTTCTATTTTATTTTCGTATAAACTCTACATGTCTGTCTCATTATTAAAATCATAATTAATTGTAGAATATTGTATTGTACTTAATGTACACATCTGACAGGACAGCAACAAAAAGTAGTGATAGCTAAAAACAAATAAAATGTATTTAAACCAGGGGTCCCCAAACGTTTTCTTATGCAGATGTTGGATGAATCTAACAAATAATTAAGCTATGTTAACTAGAATCCAACATATAGTGAATTTTACACATAGCTAGGTTTTTAAAATAAATACTGGATAAAAACAAACATAACACTCCACGTAAAATAGTACTGAACTTCATTACAAAAAACAACAAAAAAAAGACTACTGAATCTGAAAGGAAATAAAAAAATGTGAATATTTCAATTCATAAATATTTATAAAATAAAATAAAATTAATAAATTACAAATAATAAATATAATTAATAAATTACAAATAATAATCATAACATAGCGCTCTCTGCGGCATCAGTGATTCACCTCTAGAGGCCACTCTCGTAATGACAGCAGATCGGAAGCCGGAAAAACTATGGGAATGGATTTTCGTCCACAGAAAATAGTTCCAGCAATCAATTATTTGTCTCCTGACCTCTATTAATAACTAAGAGATATTTTAGTTTAAAAGTCAATATTTATTATTAAAAGGAGATAAGTGTAAAACAAATTTTTTAAATACAATTTTCAAAATATATCTCTGGCATTTTTCAAAGGACCATTCTAGGTTTGTGGGGGCTCTGCGTGTTCTGCCTGCGGGCCGTAGTTTGGTGATCCCCGATTTAAAGCATCTGGCGAGAGACCTAAAAGATATATTTGTATTGAAATTTAAACCAGCCAGAGATGGTACTTGAGTAAAGTACATTATAAAATGCAAATAAACTAACAACCAAGCAGTATTGTGCTTTAATCTAAAGCGGGTACAACATCCAGCAATAAGGTTATATTCTATTCAGATTATATATTCTATACATTTCACTCAGTGATAAAGGTTCAGTTGGTCCACAGACAGATTTGCAGTGGTTATTTTTAACATGCTGGAACTTCTAAGCAAAAAAAGTGAGTAGAAAAGGCAGTAAGAGCGCTATTCTCTAGATCCTAAACAATGCTGACAGCAGTGTTCAGCTTGGCTGCTTATATGGGCAGAAACACATGAACAATTGGGAATAATGGGAAAAGCAGTGGTTTAATAGTGTGTGTAAGTGGGGTGCCTGCGTAGGTGTGAGTGTTCCCACCTCATAACACTCCTGAGACGTGTTATTATTTTTATTATTAAAATGGGGAAAGAAGAGGACAGGAGAGAGAAAAAGAGAGTAGAGAAAAGAGAAGAGAAGAAAAGAGAAGAGAAGAATATAAAAAAAGAGAAGAGAAAAGAAAATGAAAAAAGAAAAGACAGGAAATGAGAGGAAGACAGTACAAACCTCCACATTTCCATATGTGTGTATCTCTACATAAAGATGAGACATATCTTCTCATGGCTCCCTCGTGACCTCAAATCGTATCTGATTTACTAAAGAACATTTATACATTTCATTGTTTAAATTATCCGTGTGCTTATAAAACTTGTCCTTCCTTTACCTACTTTATTTACCTAAAGCACTCACAGCCACACAGGTTTACTAAGGACTCACACCTGTACACCAAATACCTTGGTTCCTTGGTGTACATCTGGTGACTGGTCACTCAACACCAGCTCCATTACCAAGAAAGACTAGCAGCACCTCTACATCATTTCCCTATATAGACCATGTTTTACAGAGGGACCACTGAGAGCATCCTAAACAGCTGCAACACTGCCTGGTTTGGTAACTGCACCGTCTCGAAACGCAAAGACCCTACAGAGGATAATGAAGACGGGGAGAAGATCATCAGAGTCTTACCCCTCATGCTGCATCCACAAAGCCAAAAGAATTGTGAACGACCCCACACACCCCTCACACACACTCTTCACTCTCCTGCCATCAGGAAAGAGGTTCCGAAGCATTCAGGCCTTACATCCAGACTATGTGACAGTTCTTCCCTTAAGCCATCAGGTTACACACACACACACACACACACACACACACACACACACACACACACACACACACACACACACACACACACACTCAACTGTGTTATGTGCTATGTTATACTGTTTACACGTTACATAACAGTGGCCCCCCAACAATTAACAGTGGTTAATTGTTACCGGGCCACACAGAAAAAAATACATAACTTATGTATTATTTCTGTTTTATTTTGGAAAATTACCAAATTCTCTCTGCCACATCTGTCCATGACTCACTCTTAATGCATGTCATGATGCCTCAGTCACATGTTTTCCCTCCATGTTCTTGTGTTGTCTTTTTGCACTGTTTTTTGTCTGCACTGTTTGTACTCGGGTGCACACGATGCACTTTATGTGGCGAGGTCACTGACTATAGTCCTTAGCTTTGTGTTCTGTTATGTAGCTCTATGTTGAGTGATATTGTTCTATGTTGTTTTATGTAGTACCAAGGAGAAACGTTTATGGAGAAACGTCTTATTTCACTGTGTACTGCGTCGGATATAAATTATTCAAATGACAATAAAAGCTTCTCGACTTGACTTGTTTCCTCTCCACACAGGAATCACAGTAAGGTCAGTGATTGTGAAAAGTGTAGAAACACCTAACCTTTATGTTTTTGGACAGTGAATGAGTGGAAGAAAGTTCTGTGGAGTCCAAATTAGACATTATTGGCTCTAACAGAACAAGTTGGACACTTGTTCTAGGTGAAAGAAAAACTGAACTAACAAGGCTACCATTCCAAACTTTAACACCATGCAATTCCGTCTTGACTGCAGCTCATTGGAGGCATACGTCTAATTTCTGGAAGTGTAATTTAGAGAGCAAACAGTCTACATACCTAAACACACCTAAATCCTATTGAACTCTACTGGGATGAATCGAATCACACGAAAAGAACTAGTTAAGAACACTACAAGAGGCATGGCAAAAAAATATTTCAGCTAAATAAAGCTGTTATTCATGTTAAGAAAGGATTTTTCAATACAAATAAAGTGGAACATGTGGACATTTATAAATTTGTTTGGTCAAAACTAATTCTTCATACTGTTACATTACTGATTTTGCTGCATAGAAACAAAAATGGTTCAAAAAACATTAAAGACTGGGTGTTTCCTAAATTTTCACGTTCTCTGTAGCTGACACCAATGTCATATCTTCTTCTTTCGTCTGCTCTCATTAGAGGTCAACCCCAGTGGATCATCCGTCTCCACAACCCCCTGTCCTCTACATCTGCTTCTTTCAAACCAGCTACCTGCATGTCTTCCCTCACTACATCCATAAACCTCCTCCTTGGCCTTCCTCTTTCCCTCCTTTCTGGCGGCTCCATCCTCAGCATTCTCCTACCGACATACCCCATGTCCCTCCTCTGCACATTTCCAAACCATCTCAATCTCACCTCCCTCACATTGTCTTCAAAACGTCCTACATGCGCTGTCCCTTTTATAAACTCATTCAGCTCTTCAGCTCAACATCTTTAGCTCTGCTACCTCCAGCTCCACCTCCTGTCTTTTAATCAAACCAATGTCTTAAACCAAAAAATAAACCTAGCAGAAACCAAAGCTTGTAATGGCTTTGTTTAAAAGTAATGATGTTTTTTTTTGGCCTGTGAATATAAAATGCATATGATAAAAGTTGCAGCAAAAACAGCTTGCACAAACATATGTGCAAAAAGAAATGTTACCAAACAGAATTTGAAACTTTAAACAGCAATCAAACTCTTATAAAAAGTAACAAAAAAATTAAGTTCTATGAAGTGGTCGCTTTGGGTTTTGTGAAATGTCTTTTTCTTAGATCCCCTTTTGTTCTGACAAAAATACAGCACTGCTCCGTCTTCCAGTTGTGTTCATATGGATGTGTTTAACATGTCACTGGAAAACAGATTCAGTGCCTTTAAAGCATGATGGTTAAACAGTACATGGTGTAGTTAAAGCTGAGTTGTGAACCCAGTGTTGTGGTGCTGAAGGCTGTGACTGTGGTTGTGGTTGGATCTGTTATTGTGGTTCCAGTTTTTCCCAGCGAAGCATCCTGAAGTGTTAAAACATATTGTACTGATTCTGTATTTGATGTCACTTAAAGGATACTTTCACACACACACACACACACACACACACACACACAAAATGTGAAACCGGCAGATTATTTTTAATTTTCTCCATTCCGACATAGACATAAACACACAAGCTTACACACAAACACCAACACACAAATATCACAGATACACAAACTCAGGAATAAACATAAACATAGCCACAAACAAACACAAAATACACCAACACACAAGCACCATGTTAGTAGTTGGATACTTACTGATTGTATGGGGTGGACAGGTGTCTTTATGCAGCTAACGACCTCAAACAGGTGCATCTAATTTAGGATAATAAATGTAGTGGAGGGGGACTTTTTAAAGGCAGACTAACAGGTCTTTGAGGGTCAGAATTCTAGCTGATAGACAGGTGTTCAAATACTTATTTGCAGCTGTATCATACAATATATATGATAATAAATAGTTTAAAAATCATATATTGTGATTTCTGTATTTTTATGTTTTAGATTATGTCTCTCACAGTGGACGTGCACCAACGATGACAATTTCAGACCCCTCCATGATTTCTAAGTGGGAGAACTTGCAAAATAGCAGGGTGTTCAAATACTTATTTTACTCACTGTATATATACATACATACATACACTCACAAACAGGCACACACAAAACACAGAGGATAAACCCAACAAACATAGTCAGAAAGAACGCACATACAGGTGCACACACACACACACACACACACACACACACACACACACACACACACACACACACACACACACACACACACTAAAGATATTTAGATGGAGCTCATCTGTCAAATCATTTATGTTTTTCAGTACAGTGAAGTTGAAACACTTTCTGTTAAAAAAACACAAAAAGGAATCACGTCAGTTCCACACTTTATCTCTTGATGGCAGTCTCACCCCGTAACAGACACCAATTACTTGCATGTATCCAAACCACTTTATAACCATAGATTTATCTAGAGGATCAGACCCATAGAAGTTTCATTACCAAGTTCTGCTAATTAGATCAGGTGCTGAGAAATGATATTGTTGATAACAAGCTAAAGTTCTATCAATAGCTTTCAAACTAAATTTATTATCACTATCAACAGCTATAATGAACACTGAAACTATTAATAATGAAACACATTTTCCATTTTTTTCCCGCCGTACTTTCGATGTCTGTTGGTTGAATTGTTGATTGAACGGCATGGTGCACAATCACAGATGACCAGTAGGTGGTAGAGTAACTTGTATTAGAGCTTCTTGGTAAAGTAGCGAAATGGAAGTAGAAGTACCGGACAAATGAATTGGTAGGAAAAGACAGACTCTAATTTAAGATATTTTATTGGAGTAGGATTCTGCTTCTGTGTAGTTCAAGTGCAAGTGCTCAGATGATTGTTCAGTCTTTTGTCAGTTCAAGACTGGACTGCTGTGACTCTGAACACTCTGAACGCTGAACACAATTCATCCTCAGCATATGATGAATTTGAACATACAGTGAGGCTCACACAGTGAAGCAAATGTGTCTTTCCAAGAGATGAGAACATTTGCCAGCTGGTGTGCACTTCCTTGTTTCAACATCGTTTTGCTCTTCAAACTGAGTGTAAAAGATGAAGAATGTTTGTGTAAATGAGATACAGTGTGTTGAAACAAGGAAGTGCACACCAGACCATAACTGAAATCAGTTGCTAACCATGAATGAGTTTCTTACACCTTTCTACTGGAATTTTGGACCACTCTTCTATTGCAAACTGCTCCAAGTCATTTAGATTTAAAGGTACTTCTCCCAATTGCTGTTTTGAAATCTCTCCACAGGTGTTCTATGGGATTCAGATCTGGATGCATTCCTGGCCATTTCAGAACTATCCAGTGCTTTGTTTGGAACCATTTCTGAGGTCTTTTTGAGGTGTGTTTTAGGTCATTGTCCTGCTGAAAGATCCATGACCTCTGGTGGAGACCCAGCTTTCTGACACTGGCCACTACGTTGTGCCCCAAAATTCTTTGGTAATTAACAGATTTTATGGTACTGTTTACACAGTCAAGGCATCCAGTGCCAGAAGCAGCAAAGCAACCCCAAAACATCTTTGAAACTCCACTATGTTTGACTGTAGGGGCAAACTTCTTTTCTTTGAAGGCCTCATTTATTTTTCTGTAAACAGTGCCCTGATGTCCATAACCAAACAGCTCTACTTTAGTCTCATCTGTCCACAGTATGTTCTCCCTTAAGGATTGTGGTTTTGTCTCATAAGTTTTGGCTTGCTTTTTTATGCCTTTCTGTCATCAGTGGTGTCCTCCTGGGTCTCCTACCATAGTGTTCCTTTTCATTCAGATGGCGACGGATAGTGCGAACCAACACTGTTGTACCCTGTGTCTGTAGATCAGCTTGAATTCATTTGGAAGTTAATCGGGGTTCTTTATCCACTATTTGAACAATCCTTCGTTGTAATTTTTCATTAATTTTGCTCTTCTGTTCACGTCCAGGGAGGTTCGCTACAGTGCCATGGGCCGTAAACCTCTTGATTATATTGAGCACATTGGACACAGGAACATTAAGATCTCTGGAGATGGACTTGTAGCCTTGAGATTGTCCATGTTTTCTCACAATTTCTTCTCTCAAATCCACAGACAAGTCTTTACACTTCTTTCTATTCTCTACGCTCAGTGTGACACCACACGAATGTTGAGTCAACGGTTCTCCATTTTAACAGGTTGCAAGTGTGATTACTATATTGCCCACACCTGTTTACTTGCCACAGGTGTGTCTAAATACACATTACAGGGGCATCACATGCTTGAAAAGCAATTATTTCTTACAATTTTGACAAGTTGACAATAATTTTGTCCAGTCCATTTCCGAGTTCTGTGTGAAATCTTATCAAGTTTGACTTTTCTTCTCTGTTTTTTTGTGTTGTTGCAGTGCAAACAAAAACAATAAGCATATAAATACCAAAATATTTGCAATTGGAACAATTTTCTGAGAGAAGTGTTGCATTTTCAGACAAAATCGCAAGGGTGCTGATATTTTTGACCATGACTGTACCTGCTCATCTACACACAACTTTACATCTATCCACACACATACACACACCCACAAGCTAACACATAAATTCAACTACTAAGCATTAACCTGATGTACTTTTACAGCTATGCCCCTACCTACTTTCATAGTTGTTACTATTATAGTGAAAAATACAATAAAAGGTTCTCGATAGTACATGGATGCGTTTTTGAGGAAGTGGCTCTGAATAATGGAATAAATAAATGATATAAACTTGCTGTTTTAAAATATAGAAAGTGTAAAGGAATCTGTATGATTTAAAGCTAAACTAAAGACCATGTCAGTTCCACACTTCAGCTCATGATGGCAGTCTCACTCTATAGCCCAGTGTATCTTTCTCTCAAACACTCTCAGTGTACTCACACACATTTACACCTCCTTTCTCCATGATCTCTATTTAGATACAGTGAGAAATACATTTCTGCATTCTGAGAAAGAGGGAAACATTAAAACATGTTTCATAACCACTTGAAGAGGTAAATGGGCTTTTTACTTGTCACATATTAATTACAGCACACATAATATCTTTCTTAAGCATTGTTAGGAAGTTGGGGTCAAAGTGCAGGGTCAGCCATGACACAGGTTAAGGGCCTTGCTGAAGGGCCCAAGAGTGGCAGCTTGAAGCCCCAACCTTACGATCAGTAACCCAGAGGCTTAACCACTGACCTACCGCTTCCCACTTATGATGTTATGTAGTGAACAGAATCCTACATACTGATGCTTTTATGTGTTTTATTTTCCCTAGTCTTAAATGTTTTGAAAGATTTACAGTCATGAGCTACACATGCACATGTGTGCACACACACTTAAGATCTGCAGTTCACAACAAGAGCAATAAATACTGTGTACTGCATGCGGATTTCAGTACCCCAGAGGCGCAAAAGCCACAGTACACAGTTAGTAACTGCACAATAAACCAATACCAGTGCTTAGTGCTCAATGGGGTACTTTAAACCGTCCACATACAAAGTACTGTAATGAATTTGTGTCTAAACTAAATAATTTGCCTTGAACACAAAATTCATCCTAAATGAATATTAATACAAATGCAAACTCAAATTCAGGCAAAATGTCTTTTCAATTAGTGTACATTTCTAAGATGCACTATACAGTGTATTTACAATACTGTACATCCCCTTTGTAAGCAGAACCTGGCAACCCATCTCACAAAAGTTTAATCAAGATCATAACCAACATTGTAATGGGAGATGAAATTCTGCCATAATGAGTTTCCAAATAAAATCACATTTGTACCATATTCCGATACTAACCAAATAAAAATTGTATTGTATGTACTGTTTAAGTAGTATATTGCACCATCACTATGTATAGCTCACACACACTGGGTACACTGGGTACAAAGTTGTCAATCTCTGTGCCATCATTATTACAATTAAAATATTGAAATGGATGCTGATATCATGTCCAGCTAACGTTTCTAATCTTTCTGAAATGCAATAAACCCAATTATCTATTAAATCATCAGATCATGTAGTTATACTTGATTGGCAATTGTGTATAGTTAGACCCCTAATGACCACACTGCACAGTCTCACTGTGTCCCAATCAATAATCCCAGATCAGATAATTTTTTTGTGAAAAAACGATTTTAAAGTTCAGTGGGTACAGTGAGGCACTTGGGAAAGAGGCATCTGGTGTAAGCTCTGTTTTAGCCATAACTGAGTCAGAGGTCAACCACAAGTACAGTCTGTAGAACAACAAATCTAGTCTGAGCTTGAATACATTATATTATAAGAAGGGGATGTCAAAATGGAGCTTATTTCCCTTTATTTCTTATGTGACAGCGTAATGAATGAGCTGGTGCTTTGAAAGGAGGTGGTTTCTGGAGGAAAACACCACAGCAGAGTACATACATGTTTAAGGCTGAAGATCAGCATGCAGACAGAACTCACCAGACTCATATGGAAACAGCATAACCTGCAAAATAAAGATCTGGGATCTAATTACATGATTAGATATTGATTCATTATTTGAGGTTTGATTTAGATTTATTGTATATTATTAGGTTTGGATGGAGTTCATTTCAGTTCAGTGTACTTCAGTGTACGTTTGCAGCGTATTCACGCAGACATTTAACACTTCATATTTGGCATGTGTAAAAAAATAAATAAATGATTATTTAAAAAAAAAATAAACAGTGATCAATTTAATTTACAATAACCAATCTAGCTGACCATCAGTTACCACTAGAGGAAGCAGAATTTAAGAATGTATTATTATAATATATTATAAATAATTTCAAATCAACAATTAAAAAACTGAAATTGATAAAGGTATATTATTGCCTATGTTGCACCAGGAGGCTATATTACTCCCAAGGATTCGTAAGATTTAGAAAAAGTAAGTTACCAGTGAGAAGATTACCCAAAAATCAGTAGCGAATACCCAAAAAATGGATTTAAGAAGCTACCTTAGTAACAAAAAACGACTTTGCAACCCCTGGGGCTAATCCACCAGGGAATTGCCCTCTACAGAGAAATAACCATTAAACCAATAAAATCACATAAAAACACTATTCAGTATACCCCTACTCAAGCCTGCTTGCACTCCAGGGCTGAAAACCTCGCTCTATTGGTCTCTAAAACAACAGCAAGAACACAAGCACTCACAAAAACACAACAGCCTCACATGTTCAACATTGCACACCGAAGGAAACCACCACCAAGCAGAAAAGAACTTGTCCCTCATACTAGAACTGATCACCCACACACCTGGAGAGGAAGCAGACTATAGTATAGTCAAAGCAATTTATCCGTACGCATGTGCACACACATACACACCACAAAGGGACGAAAAACAAACAACAACAAAAAAAAAGTAGCAAAAAGGAATACGCAAGAGTATGAAACGCACCACGATGGACGCATATTTACTAAAAAAGAAAACAATAATTCACAAAAAAAGGCAACAAAAACAAAACAATTCTATTCAATACACTTTATAAAAAAAGAAAAACACATGACCTCTAAGCACTATGGTGACTGGCCATCCCGTTCTTCCAAACTCTCAGAAGTGATGGTGGGATACGCCTACTGTATATCACTGCCGGACTGGAGCATTATCTGTGAGAGGGATTTTATGTGACAAGATGTTTGTATGCACTAAATCTCCTTCATGAGTAGAGAAGACATCTTGGGGGCTCTGACCTGCTTCTGTTTCTCTTTCATTAGCATTACCAATTCAACTGAGTCTATATGCTTTGATATTAGGAGACAGAGACACTACACGATCCACTAAATACACCTCCCGCAAGGTACCAATTACTGTAATGAAGTAAAGCACTACATCAGTAGTCCCAATATTGACTACCAGTATATAGAAAGTACCCTTGTTTACTTGTACCAAAGAAGAAGGGGCCAACAAACCTGCAGGCAACCCTGTCACTGGGGGCTCAAATAGCACGGTGCTACCTGCACACTGGGAAGAACATGTAGCTGCTACAAATTTAAAAGTGCCACCTGAAACGTGACAAGCATTTCACATTCTTACTTTACAATTACTACCACTTTCTAAAGCACGAATGACCTACTGGCATTCCTGGAACACCTAAAGAACTTTGGAATTCTGCCTCACAGATGGCAGTTCAAACTACTTAGACCCATGATGGCTGAAAAGCTCTTGGTAACAGTGACTAAGCACATTCATCCCCAAGACTCCAGGGATGTGCAGAGTTGCCTCCAGGAGGGACTCGGACCACCAACACCTATGTAGGAATAAATCAATTATAAATATGAAAATAAGTAATGTACACACAAGTACTCTATTGTTTCTATTCTGTATACATTTACTATAGTTACAAAGTAATATTTCTTATGATAGAACCCTTTTATACTTTCAGTGTGCTATCTGTCTCCTGTTGCATGCATGAGCTCACAGACAGCCATGACTGGCTAGTGTCACTTGGATGATAGTTAAGAAAGGATATACCACTTATTTTATTCAGAGAATATGCGCTTATAGCAGTGCATGGCTGTGGGTTAATCATGATCTCCAGATGATTAGACTTTTTTTCTTGTAACAAATGGAAGCCCAATATTCTGCATGTTAATTAAAACCACAGCTTATGTACATTCGAAATAAACTATGCATTTTGCCCTTCAGCATTCCCATTTGGATTAAAAAATAGTTTTTCTAATGAATCTAATATATGCAATATATCAAACCACCAGCCACATTAAAGTTACCCATTAGACATCCAGAAACAGTGTCCTGAGGGGACTGAATTGTTTTAATGTAAATATACTGCTATGCATCTGGAAGAGCCTGATGACCTGAAAAAAAATCATTGTAATACATTGGGTTTTTCTTTTGGTCTTTGAGGCTTCAAGGCTGTAAATTGTTTGCATAAGAGATTTAGCGCAGTCTGAGTTAATGCCTAACTTTGAAGCATTCAACAAACAGTCATCAAACATAAAAACTTCTGCAAAGGCAGCACATGAAGGACATGTTGCCTGTGTTTGCATAGCTGTTGAAGAAATTTGTGTTTTGTGTCTAAGGCCCTGTCACTAAGATGAATGTCTTTCCCGGTGGGAATATGTGTTCAGCTGTGTAATGTTGCCATGTCCACTCCATTAATAAGTTTGTTTGTGTGTGTCTGTGGTAGGGATGAAACTAAATATAAATACAATATACATCAACACCTAGTCTTTTTGAATTTTTTTTATAGACATATACATGTTCCTTTTGTTCGTATGCAACAAGCTGGATATTGGATTTGACAGTAAATGACTGCAAGAAAACTCTGTGGTCCAAATGTGACATTTTGTCTCTAACAGAGGAACTTATGTAAGACAGAGAACAGGAGAGAAGATGTTAGCAGACTGCCCCACACCCACAGGCAAACATGGAGGAGCAGCATTAATGATTTGGGGTTGTTTAGGAGCAGAAAAGACTCATTCCAGAAAGTGAAGGGAATACTGAACCAACATGGCTACCAATGACCTGAACCACACATGTGAATGCAAATCATTTATAAATATAGATTTTTCATCCCACTAAAATTAATCTAAAAAATAAATAAAACAAAAGAAATGTTCTATACATGGAATCTAGTCTTTTATGCTTAAAGATATCTCCACCTCTCAATAGAGCAACTTTCTGATCTGATCTGATTTCTGAACTAAAATATGTAAGCAATACGTGTGTATTTTAGTTTCATATTTAATACCAGTAGTTATGAACAGTTTATTTTTAATACACATAGATAATCAGTCTTCTTCGTCCTTTTATCCTTGCTAAGAAACATATATTATGGTAGTCATAAGGATAACATTCTATTCATCGTTTTGTTCAAAGCATCTCTGCTTAAGTGCCTCAGAAACATTTTAAAGCATTTCTTAAATGCGCTATGAACACAGAGCATAACATTAGCTGATAATCAACTGAGGATTAAAGAGGTTTTTTTTGAACGGCTGCTTGTCGTATGAAGTTACTATCAAACAATAGCCAGCAGTATACTGGCACTACTATATACCTAAATTAGAGCATACATACAATACACACACATATAGTACATATGTTCAAGACACATAGTACCATAGAGATGGTAATTGATTCACAGATTCACATCGTTGCATCTGCATAAAATTTAATGATGTGATGAATTTATTGAAATTAATAAAATAAATTTTTTTATAATTTTTAAAAAATATATATATAATTATTAGTAGATGCGCTATACTTCTATTTTTCAGAAAATAACCAATAATTTGTGACCAATATATAGCACCACTGCTGCTATGTGAATTTGGTGTATTGCAATGCTACGGAGACCGAGGCGTGTCCTGAGAGTCACATAGAATACAGATTAACATGGCAGAGGTAGAGCTGTAACTTCCTGGAGACACAACAAAGGCTTATTGCACTACAAAGGCTTATTTGTCAGAAGGCACTTAAGTAAATTTATGATTTGCAGTCTGTCTTACAGTGTGTTGAATCAAATAAAAGTCGGATCATTCTGCATCGTAATATGGGTGAATTGTACTGTATCAGTAGCTGCTTCATATGTATCGTAATGTATTGTATCGCTACCAGGCTACGCAATGCGAATCGCATTGGCCTCAGTTATGAAGATGCACATCCCCATACATAGAAAAATAGTAGCTCAGTGGTTGAGACGATGGAATAATGACAGACAGCCATTTGTTTTGAATATTGAATATTAAAACAAATGCAGACAAATTCGAATGCATATAAGAGACAGGATGGTGTTGAGGCCCAGATCTGGGGAAGGCTACAACGCTATTTTTTACTGCATTGAAGATTACTGAGAGCACACTGACCTCTATAATTAATGAATGGAAAAGGTTTAGAATACCCAAGATTTTTTTTCTAAAGTTGGCCACCCAGCCAAACTGAGCAATCAGGGGAGAAGTGCGTTGGTAAGAGACATGACCAAAAACCTGATAGTTACTCCCATTCAGCTGCTGAGATCATATGTGGAGATGGAAGAATTTACAGCCATCATTGCAACACTTCACTGATCTGGGCTTTATAGGTAATCTGGGTTGATGGAAAATTTTCCTCAGTGTATGATATGTCAAATCCTGTTTGGAATTTGCATAAAATGTCAAAATAAATAAAAAATAATTGCTTACACTAAGGAAAAAACCGAGGCTGCAGGAGCAAATAGAAGTTAGTAGGAGATTTTGTCAGGATGTTCAGCAAAGTTTTCTGAAACCTATATTGTAACCTATACATATACACTACTACTACTACTACTATCAATAATAATAATAACTGTAATGACAGTCGGAATGCCATAGAGGGCAGTAGTATATAATGAAACCAGGACCTACTCTCCAGTATTCGGATAAACCTTCGATTAAATTCCATCAAATAAAAAGAACCAACATGTTTGAAAGCATATCGTTACAATTTGACTGACTTGACTGACATACACAAATTTTTTGTGTTGCAACCCTGCTGCAAAACCCAGCATAGACACAACTAACTATTTACCAGAAGGCAATACATCAAAAAGATGTGTGTGTGTTCAAATTACTGTACATTTCACGTGTTCCATATGACTCTTTTAACATTGTTTTGTTGTCATGATGGTAAACCCAGAGATATCTCTTTTTCAATGAGAACTTTCAGACTATGACTATGGTTTAACTTAAAGTGAACACCAGATGATCACCTTAAGAGAAAACGACCTGCATACCATTTGGGATTTTGAATATAGACTTGATACCTGGTTCTGACCTGCTGGAAGGTGTACATTTGAACACACAGGTAGTTCTGTTCAGTGTAATCACAGTTCTAAATTACATCCAGCATGAGACAGCTATTTATGCCCTTCTACAAGTGGAGTCTGAAATGAGTTGAAGCGTGAATGGTACGGTTCAGTTAACAAGGACAGGTGCTTACACAACATGACCTACTTTTACCAAACTTAGAGATGGTACGCAGTGACAAATCGGTCAGCCGTAAAGGTGTAGGGCTACAGAATGGCAAACATAGAATGCGACAGAAGGAATGCATGAAGAACAGTGGAGAAGAATAGGAGGAATAGGAATGAATAGGAGTGAAACAAGAATTGAAACATGAATACAGAATTGCTGCTGCTTTGTGTTTAAATGTGTACAGGTTCTGTGAAACCTAATGGAGCCCAGTTACTTTTGGATCTGCATAAAATTTTCTGTGCCTTACTTTTCTGCTAAATTTTTACCTCCTAAGCATTTGTTTCTTGTGGTTTTCACCTTGTTAGGGATTCACCTTGTTCATTAGACCGTGATGGAATTTTTTCTTGCAGCGAGATATTTGATCATATTTGCAGTCTTGAGGAAAACAGCATCACAATGACTGCAGAATAACACAATTTTCAGTGGAAACAGGTTGCTAGTAAGCTAATGCGATGACCCTGACTGCAGCATTCAGTCACTCAGCAACGTTTTTTTATTTTTATTTTTTACCTCACCAGTGATGGAAGGATGGAATGACAGCTCCATTTAAGAGTCAAAATCTCATGTCCACTATCTTCTGGTCTATCTATATGTAAGAAACTAATATACCTCCACTGCTACTACTACTACTACTAAAATAATAATAGTATAGTAATAATAATGCCTGACTGCAGCATTTGGTCAGTAAGATATGCATTTTTACTTCACTAGTGACAAAAGCATCTCTTAAGCACCTACAGTAATCTGCTGTACACTGTGGTACATTAATGTACACCAGTGTGAGGTAGAGATGTCTGGATTATGCGTAATGTGATTGACATGATTCAAAGAATTATGGCACATCTGTCAGATTCAAATCTTGCCACTATAGTCTGGTCACCTGCATTAAAATATGCCAGCAGATGCCTGTCCTTCAGGTTTTAAATGAATTTGAATGAGCTTTCTGCTGTCATTGTAATTACTGTCATGGGCTGCATATGAAATCGAATGTACATTCAAATTAACTAATTGAGAAAAACCAGAAGACTAGTACTGAAATCTCAACTTGATTGACAGATTATTTTTAATGTCATTGGAAGACAAAGTTTGGTTTTCTATCTCAGTCTTTACAACTCCATGTGAGGTGGTGACCCCTACCTGACTGTGAACCCAGTGGTGGATGAAGTACACATGCCATGTAGTTGATTTAAAGAAGAGATACACTCTGTAAAATATTGAAATAAAGGTACAAATGTATTTGCCTTCAAATGTACTTAAGTATTCATAGCACTATGATTTATTATGACTATAAATGTTTCATATCCTTCTCTTCCTGTCACCTCTCTCTCTCTCTCTCTTGGTCAAGTTAAACATAAGATTCCAGTGACCACTGTTCCTGCCCTCTTCCCCCTGTGGATCTTCCTTGAAGTGATTCTTGCCTTTATATGTTAATGCACTTAGCTGATGTCTTTATCAAAAGCCACAAAAGTGCTTACTATTGCTGATCTAAAACAGATCATCAGAATGATTAAGGATCTAGAAAACTGATCCTACAACATCAATAGAGCAAAATTAGTACTAAAATGACATCCTCAGCAGAAAAAAGGGAATCAATTTTTGTTACAAACCCTCATCTAGAAATTCAGACCACCACATGCTTCATGTTATGCTTTTACACTATACTTGCTGTATACCTACAAACCTACAAAAAAACTGTTCCTATGAGGTGGTATCAAAAGGTTTTGAGACTAATGGTGCTAATTGGTGCTATTCTGAACACGGATCATGGACAGCAAGTTAGAGCAAAGAGTGAATGTGAAATTCTGACATTTTATATGATATACGTTTGACCTAAGGCAATGGTGAGTCGTTCAAGAGCAGAAGAACATCACTGGAAGACGACGAGATATCAGGAAGCCCTTCGACGAGCTCAACCTCTGAAAACATCGAAACCATTCGGCAACTTGTGCATGACGATCTCACTTTTTGATACTTGTATGCACTTTTCACTTCAAACCACAAACAAACCCATGATTGTGTTTAATGAAATAAGGTTTTGATTTTAAATACAAATTTAATTTGGTGTACATTACACTATGTATATGACGAAGGAAAAATCAATCTGGAATGGGATGTTCAACAAACACAAGTGTGTCCATATCCTGACAATGGCTGCCAAGTGTGGTCCCCTTTAAAGTTCACAACACTTGGCAGCCATTGTCAGGATATGGACACACTTGTGTTTGAATTTGGGGTTCTCATTTAACACTATGTATTCACAAACTTATGGAACGGTAAAAAAATAATGGGTTAATAAAACAAGATATTGCACACTAAAATATAGTGAAATAAAAGCTGAAGTAATAAATACTCAGCAAAACACTTTCAGTGTGAAGCACCTTTTTTTTTGTAAGTAGTTTTTGTTGATTTAAATCAAATTCAAGTTGATTTTTTCCTTTTTATAAACGAGGCTCCAAAAATTCAGAGCAACATCCTTTTACCTTATTGATATTCCATCAGGTATAATTTGTATATGTTCATTCTTTAACAAGTGATAATTTAAAAATATGAGGTCAAGAAATAAACCAAGAAAACACACACACATATCAAGGTGCAAATCGGGAATTATTCATTATACCACAAGTCGGATATCGTCCTTGGTTTAACAAAACAAACGAAAAAAAATTAAAATCACATGAGCATTGACAGGAATGTTCATCATATTCCTACAGTCTTCTGAGCTCTGTTCATTATACACACCGTCAAATTCAGTCAGAGATAAGCTTTTCATGCTAAATATTTCTTCTCAATCATCTAAGCATTCAATTGTTCTCTCTCCAAAGTCGTAGGTTCTCATCTGCGATTACACAGAAGAAAATTATAAAAATGCCCTTCATAATTTCAAATGAGATAAATTGTGCATTTCTACTTCAGGGTCCATAGCAGCCTTTATGAGTAGGTTCATCTGAAATCATTACATCTTGATGCAGTCTGTTAACGCTGAACTTGGATCAGCTTCTGAAAGCGTGTTCTTGGTGTTAATCATGGCGGAGAAACAGAGTCTGTCCATCAAGCCTTAAAAGTACCCAATACAGACATTATTATAACTATTATCACTAGTATTATTATCATCATCAAGGGTATATAATGAGCATCATTTCAGATCAGTAAAATACTTCCGAAGTGTGCAAGCTGGCACAGTGGAACCTGCATTGCGGTCCTTACTAACAGAATTTTATTGAAATGATTATAACTGCTTCGACTGGCCTAAGACAGTCAAAGTCCTGGACCAATTCTGGAGCTCAAGGTAGGAGCTTGAAACAGACACCTATATTAAAAAAAGGAACGTTTAATGAATGCAGGAAAACCACAGCGATCAGTGCACCATATACATGTAAGGATCTACACTCATTAGGATTTCATGAGTGTAGATCTGTAATGATCTGTAGGATCTCTCATTAGGAACCTGTACGCAGATGCGACATATATGAATGGAACTAGATTCTACTGCAACATGGAGCGCAATGGTGGTCGGATAACAGTAGTGTTAGGTACAAGGGCATTAACAGAGCTATAGCCTTGAAGATCATTGTGAGCTAAACAGTAACTTTTAATGGATGAAGGTCTTCCTGCCTGCCAAAGTCAGATGCTAAATAAAGGTAGAAAGGACTTGTTGACCTGAGATATCCATGGCTTGGTGACTATCATGCAGATTTAGAGCGAGAGTAGAGCAGCAATGGCCTACTTTCTCTCAGAAGAATTTTAAATAGGGCATAGAGCCAAAAAGATATAATCAAACCAGACTGGACAATTGTTTAAAATCTAAGCATACTCAAAACCTATACCTTTTTTCTGTGTATTATGCCCTCATTAGTCACCGTATGCGAAATGTAAAATGTAACTTTTTTTTTGTAACGCTCCATGATGCAGTTTAATGCACGAATTGGCGACTCAATCCCTAAAGAAAACCAACGCGGAAATAAATCTTGCTTTGGTTTAAAAACAAACAAACAAAAAAAACCCTCATGATTTCTTAGTTAGACAGAAAACTTTAGATCTGAAGGACTGAACATACATATAAAGACATGAACGCATAAATTAACCAGGGATATGACCATGACCACACTGATCTCCAAACCTAAATCACTGCAAAGACGCAAAACAAATTCTCTGAAGGTTTGGGAGCGGATTCCTAAAGTTTCCGACTTTTTTAATGCTGATATATTATATAGTGATTCAATTCCTTCCTTTCAGGGTCCTGACACGAGTGATGTCATTCAGCTGTCTTTTCATTTGTCCTTTCGTTAGTGTTTGTCACTCTGTACTGTATGTTGATGCATTTTGTTCATAAAGTGCCTTCCATATGCAGGTGACTGACCAAGGGTCAGTTTTAAGCCCAACCCAACCCCCCAAAAAAAAAAAGATTCTCACTCACTCAGACACTCACACAGACCTACCCCAGAGTGCAGTAATGACATAAAGAAGGGGATCGTAAGAAATGTAGTATTGGCAAAAATGAGGTCAGGGTGCTATTGGCACAGCTTTCAGAACTTGCTCCTGAGTGAGAGTGTGAGTTTGTGAGACTAGGCTGTGGGCTGAATGGTGTAAGTGATTGAACGACATTTTCTTCTGTTTTTTTCTTTTTTTTGTCACCTACTTCCCACCCTCTCTGCTCTTTTAGCTCTTCATTTTCGCTGCCCGTTTGTCCAGTCACTCTCGGGACTGATAAAAAAGGATGTATCCTGACTCAGAGTTCTTAGAGATGTCCGAAGTCAAACCGTAGAACTCCTCGATCGCCTGGGCGTCAATTTTCTGTGTGGAAGAAAAGCGAGAAAGAGTCGATTACAGGCATCCAGTACAGCACTTACAAATGTAATAAACAGGCGCACACACACACACACACACACACACACCTCCACGATGTCATCGTCGAACAGCAGCCAGAAGCCATGACTCTTCACAATGGTTATGTAGTGTCCTCTGTTCGGCCCACTGTCACAAGATTAAGCGCAAGAAGGCGATGTGTGTGAATAAGGTAAGCAATCAGTAATATATGGTCAATATGCTATGCAAAATGTATTTCTGTACAACACGGCCTGGAGAAGGGTATTCCACCCGTACTGCTGTTTATGCTGGGGTCAGGACCGGCGTTAGCTCTAGGCAGAGCAGGCAATTGCATAGAGCCTGCTCTGTAACAGACACAATAGTTTCCCAATTAGGAATAGGTTCTTTGTCCATTGCATATAAAACTCTCACTCACCTGAAGGGGAACCAGTTAATATCCCAGTTTAAATGCGAGTCCACCATCTAATAGCATGAAGAGTCTGTGCACAGTGATGAACATGGCGCAGCTCGTGATGCAGTTTTGTGAGCGGTCGTCATTTATTTTTGACTACAATGCATTATTAAATTAAACACAGAATTATTCTGCTTTATTCGGAAAATGGATCATTATTTGCAGTTGGTTTATTGCAAGGTCGAAATAAAGTCGCGTGCAGTGACGCGTTAAGACATAAAAATATGTGTGATGCTTTGAAACTGACTGACTGAATAGTGACATTGTTTTAGACGCTGACTTTCAAAATACTAAAGACAAAGTTTGTAAAAAAAACAACAAAAAACAAGCAGCTCGGTGACAATGGCCAAATAATACACACATATACATTATATATATATATATATATAGCACGGAAGGTTCCCCTGCTTAAACCAGCACATGTCCAGGCACGTCTTAAGTTTGCCAATGACCATTTGGATGATCCAGAGGAGTCATGGGAGAAAGTCATGTGGTCAGATGAGACCAAAATAGAACTTTTGGGTCATAATTCCACTAAACGTGTTTGGAGGAAGAAGAATGATGAGTACCATCCCAAGAACACCATCCCTACTGTGAAGCATGGGGGTGGTAGCATCATGCTTTGTTTTTCTGCACATGGGACAGGGCGACTGCACTGTATTAAGGAGAGGATGACCGGGGTCATGTATTGTGAGATTTTGGGGAGCAACCTCCTTCCCTCAGTTAGAGCATTGAAGATGGGTCGAGGCTGGGTCTTCCAACATGACAATGACCCGAAGCACACAGCCAGGATAACCAAGGAGTGGCTCTGTAAGAAGCATATCAAGGTTCTGGTGTGGCCTAGCCAGTCTCCAGACCTAAACCCAATAGAGAGCTCAAACTCTGTGTTTCTCAGCCACAGGCCAGAAACCTGGCTGATCTAGAGAAGATCTGTGTGGAGGAGTGGGCCAAAATCCCTCCTGCAGTGTGTGCAAACCTGGTAGAAAACTACAGGAAACGTTTGACCTCTGTAATTGCAAACAAAGGCTACTGTACCAAATATTAACATTGACTTTCTCAGGTGTTCAAATATTTATTTGCAGCTGTATCATACAAATAAATAGTAAAAAAATTATACATTGGGATTTCTGGATTTTTTTTATTTAGATTATGTCACTTACAGTGGACATGCACCTACGATGACAATTTCAGACCCCTCCATGATTTCTAAGTGGGAAAACTTGCAAAATAGCAGGGTGTTCAAATACTTATTTTCCTCACTGTGTGAGGAAAATAGGAGTGAGGACTGTTTTTTTTTTTTTTGGGTTGACCTTAGTTAAAGTTACATTTCATATGCACATTTAAGTAAATATTGGATCAGGTTGGGCCTAAATTTTGCCTTACGGATTCCAAAATGTCTACAAGCGGCCCTGTTTAAAGTCAAATGTTGTAGAAAGCCAGAAAGACAAATTATTTGTTCTCAATCGAGCCTAGATAACCTGTCATTCAAAAAAAAAAACCATCTTTCTTCCTCTCAACTTTCCCATGATTTCAAGACTTCTTCCCTAAATACACCACACACACCATTGATCATATGTTTTAGCCTGGTGAACAACACTTTTATCATTAGTCTTAATAAATGCACTGTCTGCTTTACAACTGCCATGTGCGAGCTGTTTCTATAAGTATGCTGTAATACAACAAAAAAAAACGCACACCTCCTGACCGATCAGAGACGTGGTATCAGGTTTTTGGCATCATTTTTGCAGACTGCATTGTAAAAAGAGTATGTGTAGCCATCGTGTATCATTATATTTGCGCACCTGCCACAATGTACCACTACGGCCACGAGGTCGTACATGCGGTCGAGGTTGACGGCGTCGGCGGACGTGTTGAAGAGGCGCAGCTCGAGCGGAAAGACGACGCGGTAGCTCAGCTTGGTGTAGCGCTGCAACTGCTCCATGTACTTAAAGCGTTTCAGGTGCAGGGCCAAGATCATGGGCAACTTCTTCACTCGCATGCTGGAGAAACACATGACCGACATAAAAAAATGTCATATACAATCTATTGTGGAACCATTAAACGTTGCACATGATCACAGTCAGAGGTGCATATAAAAAAAAATAGATCACTGTAATGTAAAGTGCAGGATGAGCCCACTGACCGTTTCTGGGCCTCTTGTTTGCTGCAGCAGGTTTCACAGTAATACTTATACTCACTGCACAGCGTCTCCGTGTTACTGAAGTCCCTGCACACACACACACACACACACACACACACACCCACACACACAGACAGGACGAATCAGATCCTCCTCATTGAAGCCTCCTAGACTGTGCAGCTCTTAGTTATCTTGGGCACGTGTGCTATATATAAATACCTGAGACAATGTGTTATTGAAGTGTTTTGCTCGACATCCACAGACAAATCCAGGAAGTCCTCGTCTTTACTGCTTACCTGTAATTGGAAAAACGTATTCAAGTTCTATGATCTTGTCAAATTTATTAGCATCAACTCACTTTAACATCAGTCCTGAAGAACGTTCGGACGGAACACAAATTAAGGAAGGTCTCATCAAAACCTCAAAACAAAGTGACCTCAAATGACCTCCAAGTGACCGCTTACATCATAATACCATTCAAACCATATGTGATTCTTCCCCTAACTGTTCCCACAAAATTGGAGGCATGCAGATGTCTTTGGATGTGGTAGAATTATATTCTCCTATCACTTGAACTAGGAGACCCAAACCTGCTCCAGCATGACTATACCCCTGTGCACAAAGCCAACACCATGAACATATAGTTTACATGGGATGGAGTGGAAGATCTCGCGTGGCCTGCTACAAAGCTCTCAACTCTCAAAACATGTTTTGAAAGAATGTGAACGCTGACTGAGCCTCCTCACCTCACCTACATCAGTACCTGAATTGACTTACATTCTTGTGGCTGAATGAGCAGAAATCTCAACAAGCACACACAGAATCTTCTCAGAAGAGTGGCGGTTATATATAACCTTTGACTGTACAGTTCATGGTTTTGAGGATGAATATTCATGCCAATGTTTTTTATTGTATTAAAAACTTGTATTGAAAAGTGTTCATTTATGGTACATTTAGAACAGATACAAAACGTGCGATTAATCAGGAGTTATCTTATGAAAATCATGCAATTAATTACGTTAATTGGTTTAAAAGCAAAAACACAGCTGCAAAATGTCTTAAACAATCACGAAATTTAACACCCAGAGAAACAACTGTGTGTCAAAGCCGTCACCGTCTCGCAGTTGAGGCAGCGTGTCTCGTTGGTCAGCGTTCCCTGGAAGATGTCGTGCACCCAGGTGGACTCGGTCTTGTTTTCCGTCTCGGTTTCGGCAGTGACGACGCTTCCATTGTTCTTTAGTCGGCCGTTTTCTTTCTCCTGTTTCTTCTCCTCCTGCAGGATGTCCGCCACCGTGTTCAGCAGGTAGTTGAGGAACTCGTGAGCGTCCTGCTGCATGTAGTTATCAAACAGGTCTGCAGGGGGGGACAGATAGCAGTGTAGCGGCACACGCTTTAAACACTTCACAAATCGTGATGTAAGAAATCAAAATATTATTCTGAGTAAGATGTATACTGAATATTAACATGTGATTGAATGAACAGTACATGCAAGTTCTATAATAAACCTTTACAGACAGCATTTTTATGGACAAATGGAAACCGCCTTGTGTTATATGGTCATCAGTGTTACACTTGAAATCACCCTGTATTGTATGTGTGTGTGTGTGTGTGTGTGTGTGTGTGTGTGTGTGTGTGTGTGTGTAGTCAGCTGACTGATTCTTTTCTGACAGAGGCTGGTATTATTCATTTACTGAGAGAGATTCAGAACAAGTATCTTTTCATATACCTCCCTCACACACACACACACACACGCACCCACACTTACACACTCCACCACCTGTTCCACATTCCACAGATACACTGTACAAGGATCTACTGTTTGTAAGCAAAGGTCAGGTGCATTATTAGTCCATCTATATACATTAGATCAGCTCTGCCCCTTTGCCTATATCATTTCACATTGTTTCTCTACATAAAGCAATGCAATACAGTATAGTATTTTTAGGCATCGGTATTGTGTGTTCATATTGTTAAACCTTTTGTTGTTAGGGGGTTCCATTTTCACTAGGATCTGGGCACTATTATGAATGCTGTAAAAGTGTTAAACTGAGATTATGCGTGCTCTGTGTATAATGTCACCAAAAAAAAAGGGAAATTATAGCTTCTACATGAGCTTAAAGTAGGATAGAGCCAATTCTAGTTTGATTGCAGCCTACGACAAGATAACCCTACGATTATCTCCAAACCAGCACTTTTTAACACTGGAAGCGTTTGCAGTTCTTGGTGAATCTTTAAACTCAAGAGACGTGCATTTCGTTCTCGTCTCTGTACCAGTCATGCTTTTAAATGCAACTAATTAATGAAAGAATTTTACTTTGTTGCTGCACTGAAGTATATACAATGACCAGGGATAACTTTACGACCACATTGCTAATATTGTGTTGGGTGTTTGCTGTTAAAACAGTCGTGACTCATTGAACATTAACAGCATTCATTTCTTCAGCAGTTTAAGCTACAGGATCTCATCTGTTGGATGGGACCACACGGACCAGCCTTTGCTCCCCACATCACCACTGTTCCTTCCTTGGACCACTTTTTTGACCACTGCACACTGGGAACAAGAGCTGCAGTTTTGGAGATGCTCTGACCCAGACGTCTAGACATCACAATTTGGCCCCCTGTCAAACTCGCTCAAATCTATACGCTTCTGAACCATCAACAATGAGAACAGTTCAGGTGAAAGTGTGTTTGGAGTAAGGTTACTTTCACTGTGTGTCTGTAACTATAGAAAACTCCCTCATTAAAAGGTATTATGTGCAGGAGAATGGAACACTGAACTGTTTCCATTATTCATAGAGTTCTCATTGAGCACTCGTTTACTTCTGATACTCGAGTCTATTTAGAAGCAAGAACTTTTGTACGTTTACTGATGCACTCATAGATATATAAGTGTTTCACTTTTTCGGACTCGTGTAGGCGGGGGATTTGTAGCTTTACCCAAGTACAAGAATAATGTGGTTTATTCACCAATAGATGAGGTATAGCAGGTCCCTGAGTAATGTAGAAGATGCGTTGTGATGACCCCATTGTAACTTAAAAATACGGTAAGTCGATGTCTGCCATGTCTGGGCCATGTCTCTGGGCCATGTGGTCCCCAACCCCTGGTGCCGGTCCGTGGGTCAATTGGGCCGCACAGAAAGAATACATAACTTACATTATTTCCGTTTTATTTATTATCTGATATTATAATGTTATAATGTTGCTCTTGGCTGCTTCCTGATTAGTTTTTATCTTGTCATTAGGTCGATATTTGAGAGACTTCATGTTTTTGGTGGTGTCAGTCCATTTTTGTTGTACTTCTATATGTAAAGTTTTGGCAATCAGATGCTGTATATGCTGTGTAAAACCTTTTTATAAACCATGGCTTTGCTAATCACATGAAGCCAAGAATGTGTTAATCCGAATCACATCACTAATGGCCTACGAGTTTAAAAGTCATTGATACATTTTGAGTCACATGTTCAATTTTAAGTTCAATTCCAGGGTCTGTGACAGGAAAGTTTGCTGCTTACCATTTTCTTTTCTCAGGCGAGAGATGAACTTCTTGGGGGGAATTACTCCCACCTTCTTCTTCTGGGTGGCAATGCTGTGGAAGAGGTCAGCCAGGCAGGTCAGCAGGTTCTCCTTCTTCTTCTGCTGTGCCTTGTAGGCCAGAACGCTCTCCCTGAACGGCCTGCAGAAATACAGCGCCTGCAGCACTGAGTTACAGTAGCATGTATTCCCAAACTGCAAAAGGAGACACAGAGAGAGGGAGAGAGAGAGAGAGAGAGAGAGAGGAAACTTTTTTTATTTGATTTTTTATGATGCTTTCAATGCATCATTTAGGCATATTTATATAGTTTTTAGTTTTTTTTTTACAAGTCGCTCAGACACTTGGTTCATTCGTGACGCAGAGTAAATGTTCTCATACCCGGCCTGCTCTCTCATCGTCAAAAGAACATCCTCCACCTGCTCTCCACTCTCAGTCACTCACTCTCACATTCAGCTGTTTGCAGTTTGTTTGATTCAATTACCCAATTATCACTTTATTTTAAAGCGCCAGAGAGAGAGAGAGAGAGAGAGAGAGAGAGAGAGAGAATGACAGATAGATAGATGAGAGAGACCGACAGAGAGAAAGCCAAAAAGAGTGATAAAGAGAGAGAGAGAGAGAGAGAGAGAGAGAGAGAGTCTGGCAAACAGAGACAGAGAGAGAGAAAAAGCCACAAAGAGTGAGTGAGAGAGAGAGAAAGAGAGAGAGAGAGACAGAAAGAGACAGAGTCTGGCAAACAGATACAGAGACATAGAGGGTAAGCCACAAAGAGTAAGAGTGAGAGAGAGACAGAGAGAGAGAAAGAGAGAGAGAGAAAGAGAGAGAGAGAGAGAGAGAGAGAGAGAGAGAGAGAGACAGAGAGAGCGAGATAGACAGAGAGAAAGCCAAAAAGAGTGATTAAAAAAAAGAGTAAGAGCGAGAGATCGACAGAGAGAAAGCCACAAAGAATGATAAAAAAAAAAAGAGTGAGAGAGAGAGAGAGAGAGAGAGAGAGAGAGAGAGAGAGAGAGAGAGAGAGAGAGAGAGAGAGAGCAAGAGAGACAGAGGGAGCGAGATAGACAGAGAGAAAGCCAAAAAGAGTGATTAAAAAAAAGAGTAAGAGCGAGAGAGAGAGATCGACAGAGAGAAAGCCACAAAGAATGATAAAAAAAAAAAGAGTGAGAGTGAGAGAGAGAGAGAGAGAGAGAGAGCACTTTTGGTAAAGAAGTAAATCTGTAAAGCAATCAGAGCTGAGGGAATGAGGGAACAAATTTGAACATAATCTTCTGTTTCTAGACGAGGGGTGAAACCAGTGCATTTTGGCATTCTCGTAATCGGCAAACTTGGATCAAAACCCTGTCATCTGCTATTATTTAATAAGACAAGACTTTCTTTGCCAGAAAAAGAACCGTGGCCTTAATTCACAAAAAAAATGCAGTGAGTAACAGTAGGTTGTCTTGGCCTGGTTTCAGAGAATGGATGGGAGAATTAATGGGGTTTCTGAAAGCTGCTGATTTTCTACTGATGGTTCTCTCAAACAAAGGCATGTGCATGTGTATGAAACACTATAGACTTTTTAAATGCATTTTTTCCCTCTTGACAGCTTCAAACAGAAGCTGATTGAAAGGCTGCTGTTAAACAAGTGAGTACAGGAAATCACTTGCTTTAAACTATAAACATAAAAAATATAAATAATTAAGTTTGGGGCATAACAGGGAATAAGATGTAGTGTTTTACGGGAAAATGACAATCCAAATGACAGGATTCCTTCTTACCTCAGAATTATGTCTGTTCCAATGTCAAATCATTATATGGCAATCAATATATGGCATTTCTTACCTATACATAAGCTACACTATATATACACACAAGTATAAGCATACAATGAATACATAACATATTCCCATGTTAAATCTGTAACACTGACTCTACAGGTTAGCTGACTAGCATAAAAAAAACATGGTGGCATCACTCTGTTGTACACTGAATGCACAGAGTTCACAGAGGCCGTTCCGAGCTCTAGCATTTTAACTTCTGAGGTACAACACAATTTCAAAAAAAGGTGGCACAGGGCCATGTTAATCACTGTGTATCATCGCCTCATCCATCCGTATACATCTTTGAACTGAGGAGACCAAATGCTAATGTTTTTGAAAGGAACGTTGTTCCATATGTATCAGATAGAGTATTCTAGCTGCTCAACAGTACATTTTGTTGTATTTTCAATTCATGACAAGGCAAATGGACTAGACTGCAGGCAGGCCCGTTTAGCACCTGGACATTTCTACTACGAAGTCATGCTATTGTAAGAGATGCAGTTAGCATGGTCTTGCTCAAATATGCAAGGCATTCTCTTAAAATGACGTTTTCTGGATTGAAGTAATTTCTGCTTTAAAACCTGTACCTACTGCTCAGCATTGATGTGGCTTTATGAGCGCTGATAAGCCAGATAGTCTCGCTTCTCTCCTCTTTAGTCACATTTTACATTTCCATTCATCTAACTACAGAACAGGTTCCCAATTTGCCTCAGTAGATTTTAAATGAGCTTTAGCCCAGAGATTTCTGGATCATGTTCACGCATGTCTTCTTCTTTGCATGATAGAGATTTAACCTGCATTTGAGGAGAACATGGCAAAATGTGTTCATAGACAATGATTTCTGGAGATGTTAATGAGCTCAGGCAGTGATTTTCCTTATAGAATCATGACTGTTTAAAATGCAGTGCTGCCAAAGGGCCCGAAGATCACAGGCATCCAATATTGATTTTCGCACTTATCCCTTGTGCACAGAGATTTCTTCAGACTCTGAGACTGTTGATGATAATATTTACTGTAAATGATGAGATATTCAAGTCTTTTGTAATTGATGTTTAGGAATAGATTGGTGAAGCTCTGCCAAACTTTACTTCTAACAGTCTCTCAAGATTCACTATTTACCCAATCATCTTACTGACTTGTTGTCAATTAACCTAATTATCTGCAAAATATTTCTCTGTTTCATTTTCATAAAACTTAATAAAACTTTCGTTGCCCCCATCCCAACTTTTCTGAAAAGCTTTTATCAAATTCAAAATCATTTTTTCCTTTAAATGGTACATTTCCATACATTTTATGTATCCTACGTTATATTGTGAATACAATAGGGATTTATCAGATTTGCAATTCATTACATTCTGTTTTTAATACATTTTAGACAATGTCCCAACTTTTTGGGGTTGCGAGTCGAATGCAGCATTATTGCATACATATTTTGAAAAGTTAGGAGCTTTAAACACTGCCACAAGGCTACAGGCTAATATACTAGTAGTTGTGTGCTTATCTCCTGTCCCTCTAGCAGCAGGGAAAAAGAAAACAGTGGAAAATTAAAGCCATTAATCGCAACAATTGTCGGTTCAAACTAGCGCTGAAATGATTCCTCGAGTAATTTGAGTAATTCAATTACAAAAATGCTTTAGACAGGTAACACAGGAGACGGTGCAGAATGGAAATATGGAGGAACGGTGAGAAAACAGTGAGTTTGGTTGGGGATCATTTCAAACTAAAACAAAGAAAGTCTTTTGAAATAAATTTTTATATTTGTATTTATTTAAAGTGCGATCAAAAACTCCCTCAGCAGTAACTGTGAGCAGGTAGTGGAGCACTCTTTTAAAGATGGCGAAAATTTTAAGGGTTTTTTTTTTTGACATACACAAGAAAACCACAAAGAAATTCATGTGAAAATAATTTTATTAAACAAATATGTTTCCATTACCTTCTTTACTTGGCCACGGCGGAGGGACTTTTTTAACGTATTTATATTTTTTAATGTTTCTAAAAAGGAAACAAATTACTTTCATTTCATTTTAAGAGACCTGTGCTATTTTCTCTCTTATTTAGTATTGCTCTTTATTAAAAAAAAAAAAAAAGTACTACTTATCTGATTAATCGATGGAATAATCGTTAGAATATTCAATTACTGAAATAATCGATAACAGCAGCCCCAGTTCAAATATGAAAATGAGGCAAAAATCTGCAGTATATCCTCAGTTCCTTTTGAAAAAAATCCCCATAAAACTAAAATGTTTGCAAAAACCTGTTACTGTTTACTGTAAATGCTAACTTTGTTACCTTGTAGTGTTTGTGAAATGTGTAATCGGTGCTGAAATAAGGCTTTGATTGAGCTTAATCCAGTGAAATGTCCCAGTGTCAATTTGACCAAGAACAACATGGTGCCATAATCATTTCATTTAGTCACGAAAAAACTCACCAATGTGTGTTATTTTGTACTGTTCAGTACAATAATAAAGTGTGCAGATTAGGGTTAGTTGATATGTTTTTGTGGTACATGAGCATGGAACAAATGAGCAACACCACGTGTGACACACAGAAATAAGATCCCTTTTTTCCTCCATGCGGTGCTTTCGCATGCAATATTTTGCCTTATTGGGCCAAAGGCGGACACGCTCTTGAATTGCTTGGGCTCGCGAACAAAAATGTGGATTAATCAGACTAAACGATACTCACGTTGACCAATCCAAAGTAGTGCTCATTAATGGGGAACTGCTCTGGACCAATGTCTTTCTCCAGAGCAGAGGCATTGGTGCCCTGCAGATTAAAAAAAAAAAAAAAAGAGATGAATCATCAAATAATCCACATTTTACCACTCATTTTAACACAATGTCTAATTCACAGATTAGACATTTAGACATGATTTGTTTTTAAGAACAACAATGCTTGCAATGAATGGAGATTGGATGACTTGAGGAGAAATGCCATGGCACTAAAAACATGTGTCAATGTGACAGAAAGTACATTCTGTTCCCAATCCGAAGCACTCAATTTTAATAGTCTGTAATACAAACCTGTAATACTCTGAGCCTTAAGAAAACACTGTGTTAGACTTCGGCAATCGCTATAAATATTCAAGTATTTGGATTTGGTCACGCGTCCAATCCCCTCCTCTGTCTGATCCGTAAGCGAGAGATTCAAGAGACATCTTACATTCTGATCTCAGGTCACGTATATCACTGGACTGCCAGTTATAATAATAGTTAAGCCTTCTGAGAAAACAAGTCTAGAGACGTGTGACTTTAAAACACAAGTATTTGTAGCTGGCAGCTCTCATCTCAAAAGGGTTTTGATGGGCACAGTGTGCTCTATCTGTAGTCCATAGTTCACGTGATCCTGGCAATGTAAATCGAACTCCTTCATTTAGAAGCAAATGCAGACCAAAAATAAAACCTGGTGGCAGGTACCAATTAACACGTGTTCTTGTGTAGTTTATTACTGATAACCGTTTTTCACAAGAATTAAATCAAGGAATATTTAATTTTAAAATTATTGAAGGACTCGTTGATTTCCAGCATTTCCTTTTCTTCTCCTTTCCTTAGGCTTAAGCACTTTATTTGAAGCTAAAACAAGACCACACCCACAGTGCCTGAAACGCTTGCCAAAATACAAGGAATTATGGCTAGCTACAAATACCAAATTTTCAAAAACAAGCCAAAGTACAAATCCAAGAATGGAATGAAGCACCATTTAGGAATGGCCTAGTCTGAGCTCAGATCATGAAAGGGGCTTTAACAAAAATTACTGGAATATCTCTACAAGAATGGTGTGGTAGAAAGTTCAGAATAAAGATGCACTCGATTGGTAGACTCCTACCCACAAAAAAAACCCCACTAAATACTATATTACAAGCAAAAGGGTCATTTAAGAAAAGTATTAACTAAAAGGTGTGCACATTTACACAAATATTTTTGTATAATTTGTATGAATTATGCTGGGTGCTAGATCACATTAAAAGATTGAAAGTGCTGACAGAATTTACCTCAGTTTCCTTTTAACATAAGGGTGTAGTCTTTTGTATACATTTACATGATTTGGTAGATCCCTTTGCTTTAAAACCCCTAGCAATAAATACATCCTGATACTGGATCAGTGGGTCACATACTGGGAATACAATCAGTCTAAAAACTCTGTTGGGAAAGTAATATAAAACAAAAAGAACTTGGACATTTTTTTTTTTTTTAGCAAATGTAAATGCTAATTTAAGAGCTTCTGAAAAATCTAGGTTTTTAGACACGGTTCGAATACTGTTTGGGACAAATGGACATAAAGATCATTCCACCACCCAGGTGTTAGAATAGAGAAGAGTCTTGATGCATGTCTTTCTTGTACCCTGAGAGACAGTGGGACCAGTCGTACAGAGGTAGAGTCCCAGAGAAAGCGTGGTACAATACAAAGTGAGATAAAAACTGTGTGTTTGCTGGGTTTTGGTTTTGTAGGTGAGCATCAGTGTTTTAAATCTGATCCAGCAGCTACAGGAAGCCCGTGGACCAAGCGTAGCCATGGAGTGGTGTGGGAGAAGATTTTCGAAAAGTAAATTCAACACGAGTCATGCGGCTGCATTCTGGATCAGTTGCAGTGGTTGAGGGTTGCAGTAGTTCAACAGTAAACAAGCAGTATAAATCAGAATTGGAGTATAACGTGATTCCACTATGCCTGTATATTTTTTCTCTCTTATTAATTATACAGTACTCTCTTGCTCTCTCAGTTCTCCGATTGGACTCCTGCCATTGTGTAGTCATAATCTTTTTGATTGAAGTGGAGACAAAATAGCATTTAACGTATTCGAGCTGTATGATATATGTGTACAAATTCCCAACCCGACCCCTGCTGCCACTGCGCTGGCTCTGAATTACTGTTACATGACTGTCAATTCGACTCTCTATAGAGTTTTTATTGCCTGCCTTGACAACTCCATAAATCTCTAAACCTGGCACCAGGGACAAGAACGTTTCATGTCTGGTCAATTCGTTTCAGTCAGCTTCATGCTATAACTATGAATTTAACCACAAAAAAACATTATATTCATCATTTTGGTCCAGTGAACACCAGCTCCACCATCATCCAGCGACAGTGTAGCTCTCGTTCAGGATTGTTTCAGGACAGGACATTAGAATTTAACATGGATTTTAGTCCAATAGAAATCAGGTCCACCATAATCCAATGTCAGTGTAGTTCTCACTCATTTTTAGGACAGGACAGGACAGGATTTTTTTTACATTCTTTGGGCCAGTGGAAACCAGCTCCACCATCCTCCAGCGACAGTGTGCAATAGTTCTCGTTCAGGATTATTTCAGTAATTTATAAATTAAAACATGCCTAATATTCCTCCGAGGTATTTAGTGTACAGAATTAATAATGCATCAACTCACATCATTTAATAGCATGTGTTGAGGAGTCATAAAATAATTAATAAGCAGCAAAGGGTGCAGGGTTTCACTTCCGTTAAGCGAGAACACGGATTTCATTAAGGACGTCAGTAACGCTAAGGTGAAAATTCAATCATGAGGTATACGGGATATGAGACATTTAATGAAACAGAATGGAAATTATTTGTTTCATCTTATTTCATTGATGGTGCTCTATAAGAATTTAGCACTTTGGGCATCATAATAATGTAAAATGAATAATAATAATAATAATAATAATAATAATAAGTACCATGATTAGTTACAGTGTACATTCAGGCAGCTGGCTGATTTTATTTGAATTTTTTCAGGATTCAGTTTCATTTCTGTTGTTTTGTTTGGTTTTGCTCATGGACACACTTCTATTCAGCTTCTATAGACATAACAAAAAGCCATTCTCGGAAATGACTTTCTAGAATCCAGACTGAATTTAATTTTGGCATGGTGAGGTGGCATATTGCTATTGTTACCAGAAGATCTCTGACGTTAATTCAGATCTTTATCTGCCATTTCCGTCATGTTCTTATCTGTGTGCATAATTTCCTGTAGGATCAATAAAGTATTCTAATTACTACATACTACACTGTAGAAGGACCAGTACAAACTTATACAGTACAGTACATTTCTTCTGGACTGAATTTGTTGGTAGATTTTTTTCATCTTTTTTTGGAAAAAGAATGATAATTTTTACCATTTTTCACATCTTCGCTATAGTTTCTCAACAAATTCCAATCCAACACCAAAGCAAAGTAAAACAATACACATAGTTTAAGAAGACTCATTAGGAAACATCAGAAACAACATTCTTAGTATAGGTGAAGTCTTTATGTTTTGGTGCCCAACAACAACTATAATAAAGATAATAATTAAAAAAACTAAAACATAGTATTTAAAGGTGCCTTTCAAAACACTTAATGACACCTTACAATTACAGTTTATTATAGATAATTCATAAATTCAAGACAAACAACAGTTTAACTGTTACAATTTATCAGAAGAAGCTGAATCTTTGTTTTAATGTTTTTAGGCATGATTTAAAAGTGGTCATGCGCTCACTTTCTCGTATTGATTGTGGAAGAGAATCCACAAGATGAGGAGCAGCGCAGTTAAATGCCCGAGACCCCATTGTGATTAAATGAACAAAAGGAACGACGAGGGAAACGAATGAAGAAGATCTGAGAGTACGCTTTGGAATGCAAGTATGAAGCAGGTCAGAGAGATATGAGGGTGCAAGATTATAAAGAGTTTTAAAAGTAAGAAGCAGAATCTTTTACTCTATTTGATATTTGACAGGAAGCCAGTGTAGGTGAAGTAATCCAAACAGAGTTCTGTAGCATGTACTAGGATAGCTGTGGAATTGGATGTGAGGAAAGGACAAAGATGGCTGATGTTCCATAGATGGAAGTACACAGATCGAGTAATATTGTTTGTGTTTTTCAAAAGACTATGTACTATCAAGGACGACACCGAGACCCTTAACCTAAGAAAATGAAGAGATTATAGAATATTCAGTAGAAAGTGAGAAACTATAGAATTTTTACCAATTGGGTTTAGTGCCAACCAGAAGAACCTCCGTTTTTCCATATTCAGCAGGTGCACAAGAACCAAGATTTAATCTCTTCTCAACAATTTAAAAGAAAATGACAATTTGGTTTGGAGGACAAATAGAGCTGGGTGTCGTCCACGTAGCAATGAAAATGAATGCCATATTTTCAAAAAATATAACCAAGAAATTATAAGTAAATGATAAATAAAAGAGGGCCCAAAACCGATCAAATGCTGTTTAGATAGTCACAAGCCCTAAACAATCACTAATAGTGAATCTAAAATAATCTACACAACAATTGTATTTTTCCAACTATACCATGATGCAGCAACCAAAATATTTAAAAGCCAGCATATAGAAACGAAAGGAAAAAAAAATGGCACTCTGGTTCCGGGTTTAATAAGAACCAAAACTGACTAAATCATAAGGAGAAAATATAAAGTATCAGAACAGCGTTAACAGATCGATGGCAATATTTATGAAGCTAGAAGCATTCTTCAGAGGTCTAAGCTATTGGGTAAATCCAGGGTACTACTTTTTGGGCAGAATTCAAACAGATGTTTGATGCAAACATAAAAATCCATAACCAAAGTTAAGCATGGTGGTGGCAGCATTATATTACCAGGCTGCTTCTTTTTAACTCTAGGTCATTAGTAAAGAAATCATGGATATCTTTAAATACAGATCTGTATTAGCACAAACTATGAGTCATACAGCAATGAGACTGAAAGATGAATCAGTGATATCCACCACATTCTGAAATGTCTAGGATGAGCAATAAGCATGACTGACAGCTGACTTGGTGCTAAAGAGCTGCACTGTGCATCATGTGACAGTAATAATCTGAGAACGCAATTCAGCTTCTCGGCCCCATGAGGAAATCCAAATCCGGCAAGGTTTGTATTTCAGTCATTAGAGGCCTAAAACGCCCTTCACCTCGAAGGTACATAAGTGCCACATTGTCTCAGAGACACTAAAGACTGGACATTTTTTGCTGAAACTAGCAGGCACATTATACTCATACAAAGGCTATTGATAACCCAGAATCTCAAAGGCAGTGGAAATGAAGTGGGATCATTGTAGAAGGAGTGCGACTGGACTTTCGGCTCCATCGTTCAAACAGGCGTTCAGGCATTTTTGCCCTTTAAGTTTCTGTTGAAAATGAGGCAGAATGTTTCGCTTGATCTAACCTACAAACACATTTGTACACAGACAAACTGGATACAATCATACCAACGTCCTTATACACTACATAGACAGTGGTCAAAAAGTAGTGTGTAAAAAGCAGAAATCAGTCCAGATAAAAAACCATCACCGTTTTCTTTAGGCACAGTTACATTTACAGCATTTAAAAGAGATTTTATTTAGAGCGCCTTACATTAATCTTATTCATGCATTTGAGTAGCTATGGGGTTAAACGCTTGCTTAGGGGCCCAGAATTGGCAGGTTGGTGTAACCGGGATTAGAACTCACGACCTTCTGACCACAATAAGCTTGCACTTCCTAACACATATCATTAGGTCAAAAGTAGAACTGCGACACTGAGCTCCATTCAGACAGTCAGGCTGAAAAACCCATAATTCCTGGCCAATATGAACATTCCTTTGAGAAACAACTCAAACATACAGATGAAGTTTCCGAGTAAACCATATTTTGTATGAAATGAATGATCCATCCTCCTGTAGCCCTCCTAATCAAATGACTGTGGATCATGATCATTACAAACAGCTGTATTAGATTATAAATTAAATTGTCTTGGATCTGGATGGCAGATCTCCAGAAGGGTCGTCATCATCTGCTTTTTTTTCTTCTTTAAGGACGATACAGCAACAGCAGATAAGATTCACAGGCCAAACAGTTTAACAAGATTGAAAATCATCATGAGATAGTTGGGTGTAATTTGCTTGCCGTCTGCTTGACTCTGTATAATCATACAGTTGATCATACCCATCTAAGTATTAATCAGCCCTGAGCCTGGTTTCATGGAATCGTGGATGATAAGGGCAGGAATGCAGGCACTTGAAAATGTCGATGTGGATCCCATGAAACAGACATAAATCTGGGATCTACCTAATCATCATGCATGTAGTATAGTGCGCCGGATCCCTGGGCGATGATGAGGAGTCGAATCAGGTGTGTTGGAGAACATACAGGAGAAGATACAGTACAAGATGCAGTACAAGATGCATTCAAATATGCAGTGCAGAGTGGGTTTGTCCCCTGTAGTATAGTGTATATGGAGTAAACCTAGTTTTGGAGGCTGGGCACTGGGTCTGCAGGGGAGTGAGCAAACCCATCCATGCACACGCGCGCACACACACACACACACACACACACACACACACACAGGGCTAGCAAGCTAGGACAGTAGCAATGCATTTAAAGGCTTGTGCACTTACCATATTACAAATGGAGGCGATATTTCTGACAGTCATTTAGTTCACAGGTTACTCCTTGACGCCATCGTTATGAAATAAACATGACTGCAAGTGCAGGAGCAGCAGATCTTCTGCAGCTTGGACCAAGAGGCCAACTGCAGTCCTGGTGATGGAGCACTGGCATATGCAGCACGATTTTATTCCTTACTGCAAACAATCCTACGCCTAAAGTGCTCTCAATTTCTCAACAATCTTCGGCCATTCATTCTGCTCATTCAAACCGGACCATCAGAGTAAAAGTGTTTTTATTCCCAGTAAACATCACACTGCATGCGGCAGGTAGCAAGCTATCCCAGTCCGTCCAGCACCAAAGCCCCGCCCACTCCGCCATAGACGCTGCGTTGATGTCAGAGAAACAGGGCGGGATTTTATTTTGATTTACACACAGTTTGTCCAATCAGAGCTCGGAATTCTATGTTCAGGGATCGCATGCTAACCAATAGTAGCAAACCAGGAAGTGATATTTAAAAGAAATGGAAAAGACTTGTATAAGTCGCAAATGTGACCGTCGCTAGCGTATTCGTTCTTATTTTATATTTTATTTATGTTTGTTATTTTTTATGCACAATTAACATGCAAATAGGAGTAGGAACACCAAGCAAATATGTTGAACTTTTCCTGTGTCCTCTACAAGCCTGTAGTGGATCTGCATGCTCCCTGCGCATGCGCAAGACACGCTTCCTTTCCTCCCTGGCTCTGCATGCTCTCTGCGCATGCGTTAGACCCACTTCCTTTCTTCCGGTTTCCTCGACTACAAGAACTGGTTACAGCGTGCTCTCCCTCGCTTGGTTGGGGGATCGAGGTGAGATTTTCTGGTGAGTTTAATGTTTGTAAAGTGAATAATGCGTCAAAAAATGAGTCACGTATTTAACTTTTCATGGATCCGTGAGATTAAAAAAGAAGTAACAATTTAAGGGTCTTGGCTATGCGGTGTGAGCATGCTCTATGAGGACGACCACGTGTCTGCACGTGTATAAACTCGCCTTAGATTATACCAATTTTGTTAGGAATAGTGGTTAAATTGAATTGTTTTTCACTTCAGTGAACTTACAATTTAGTCTTAATGGATGTTCTTGATCCTGATTTAAAAAAAAAAAAGTATTGTACAGATTTTTGTTTGCACAATGGGGAGAAGATTTAACTGGGTGGGCACTTTTCTTGTTCCTGAATGTCCTGGTGATACAAAAATTCAGTAAGTATATGGACCTAGAGTTATTTTCTGAGCCCCTTTTCTCATTCTGGAAGTATAGATTTCTTCAAGGGTGGACAGAGAAGAGCCAGTAATCCTTTCAGCAGTCTGATCTGTGGTCTTCTGATATCTAAATGTGATTTAAATAAAAAGTTTATATAATGTACTCTTTCCTGCGGAAACAATGAGTGTTAACCTGATTTCAAAGCTTTTGAAAGTCTAATATAAATGAAATATCTAATAACTCGTTTTTGTAGGGTGTGGTCGTTTCTCAGTTGATCTTTTAGCCCCTTTTTTGCCCATTTAAGACCACTCATGTCTTAAATGATTAACACAGGGGGGTAGAAGAAGTCTCTCAAAAAACCCGAAGTAGAGGCAGATATTTCCTCGCTTCGGATCCTGTCGGGAGAAACAACTTTTTCGTATCTCATGTTAGTCATACAGTATCACCCTGCACTGTAGCTATATAAACCGTTTGTCTATTTGTCCACAGGAGCTGAAACCGGACATCATGACCACAAAAAGCGAAGCACCTCTCATCCTAAAAGTAGTTCGGTAAGCAAGTTTAAGTGTGAAAAGCAAGCCACGGTCCTAACAATAAACCTCAATCATGTAGAGGGTGGTGGTTTTATATTTATTCCTCCTATGCTTTGCCCACTGGAGGCTGCCAGTGTTTCTAGTGGCCATAACAGGGGGATACACTAAACTCCTTGCATAAACAATGGGGTCAGAGGGCTTCAGCATGTGCCCGGATCCTCTGCAGGGGACATGACCTTAATAGACAAAATCTTCCTTAAATATACTTAAGAGCAATCTGTTTCACACTTCTCAGCATTCGGCTGAGAATATTCAGAGCTGAAATGCCTGTGGGTATACAGTATTTGCTTACACTTGTATATTATCACACTTTTATTGATTTCTAGCAGCATTGGTAGAGGCGGTCTACACTTCATGACAATATGCAAACCTTTGGAAGTTGTGCTCGCTCATAAACCCCTCACGCTCACAATGCAGATGCTTTGGCTTCCTATGAGGCGCGGGTTTAAAACAGTGTGGTTAGAAACTACAACCAAACAAAAAAAGACCTTTTTTTTTTTTAACCGGTCCTTTTATTAAATATGTATAGGAACTCGACCGTCTCTGTCAGAGGGGTTATAGCTAGTACAGTTAGCATGTGCTGCTAATCTACTTACAGCTAATACAGCCTGGAATAACTATTATATTTATTTTTTACGAGTAGTTTCATTTTGTCTGCTTTTTGGAGGATGGAAGGATATTTATCTCCTTCCATCTTCTAACTTAGCAGACATAAACTAAAACTGCTTGGGGGTCTGTATGTGTATGTTTAGCTAGTATACGTAACATGCTAATAAAGTAATAGCAGGCTGTACATGAAAACAAGATACTCTCCCACCACTCTTTTTTACTTTATTTATTTTTCTACGATACTGAATTAAGTGTAATATAACGACTAGTAAATTGTGCTTCTTAAGCTACATTTTGGCTGCTAGTGTTACTTTTAGATCAAGTTACACTTGTGTGTCTGTTATGTTTCAAGGATGTTTATTCAAGATTCTTGAGACGAATGGCTGAAATGTAGGAATTATTATTGTAGAATTTTTATTATAACCAGTAGTGGGTTTTTGTAGTTGAGCCAAACACTGTCAAGGTCCCTACAAGGTCAGATGCCTGATATATTATTATAATTTTTATTTTTTATTTTTTTAACATCATTCCAGCTGGGAGTGTGTGTGTGCGTGAAGGATATTTCAGGCATACAAAATTAATAACTAGATTTGTTGCCAGAGGAGATGCCAGTTGAGGTTATTTGCCAAATTCAGCTTGCTTTTATTTTAGTCTTAATACTTCATAAAATGGTGCTTGTTTCAGTGCAGAATTCCAGCCACCTGACTGACTGAGATGATGTTTTAAGCTGAAACTGTCAAAGGTAAGAATTAAATTCATAAATTACTGTGTACATTGTAATATTCTCCACTCCACAATGGAGGGGGGGGTGTTATTTGGGGAATTGTCTAGAATACAGGCCAATTTATCTAGTATCTTCTTTTTGTTCTATTTCATAAAATAACTAAAATGATAACTTTTTAAACCTAATTCTTAGTTTTTAGATTCTATCAGCAGATAAGTTTGCTTCCTTTCTAAAATAAATGCATCTGCTAATAAAACTGGAGAAATACAAGCTTGAAATATGTGCAATAAAACAAGACAATTCAACCCACTGTAAAACCATTGGTATTTATTTTAAAACATGGATCAATTTGACTTGGTAAGGTATTTGCTAAAACATAAGTGTTTGGCAAATTGCGTTTGAGTTAGTTGGTTACGATAGAGAATAAGAAGAAATCTATCTGAGGTTCTGATAACATTTGGCGAGCGTTATTTATTGAATGAGTGTTAATTCTGGCTTGCAGGTTGTGAGAGTATCCGACTGAAGCACCTGGTCTGAAAAGAGCCTCAAACCTCAGCAGGTACGTGTCTTGAAGGACATTTCACAACAAATGTTTTAGTTTGATGGTTTGGTCTCGTCCCCTTTATTGCCCATTTAAGACCGTTTTTATGTCTTAAATGATTAACACAGGGGGGAAGAAGAAGTCTCTCAAAAAACCCGAAGTAAAGGCAGATTAACTTCCTTGCTTCGGATCCTGTCGGGAGAAACAAAACTTTCTCCGATTAATTTTTTTTTTCTTGCTTGCTCATAACACCCTGATTTACTGTATAAGCCTTGTCTGTTTGTCCACAGGAGCTGAAAGGAAATGCATGTGCTGAAAATGATGTCGGGTATCCAGGTGAGCAGGCTGATTACCTCCAGATTTATTGGCAATCTTTGTGAAACTGAGGGAAATCTCACACTAACATAAGTGATTTTTTTTTATAAATGACCAGTACCTTTTATAATTAACACGCAGTAAAGTCTCTGTCAGCATTGAAACACTTCCTATAATGTTTGACAGCTTAAGATATGTCAGGGTACCAATTTCGAATAATAATTGAATGCAAGTGCTAATAGTTTTGGCATGTGGAATGTAGAACCTGTACATGTAGGTACATTTTTTTTGGGGGGATTTTATAAAAAATAGATCTTTCCTCCTATGCTTTGCCCATTGGTGGCTATTTCTGTTCTTATTGGCCATAACACAAGGATACACTAACTGCTTGCAAAAACTGGGTCAAAGAGCTTCCTGTGTCTCGATCCTGTGCAGAACACAAGCAAACTTTCCATAAACTGCAATTTTTAGGCATTGAATTGAACCCAATGACATTCCCAGACAACTGATATCGTATTGTGGATATGTAATAAATTTTATATACTGATGGCTTAATTTTTTTCCACATCTTTCTCACTAGGTTCTGCAGCAGTGTCCTGAAGTCTAGACATATCCAGCACTTACTTTGTCAGCTTTTGTGTTTTAACGCATTTGTCATTGTGCTACTTGACTTGCGGATTTGTCAGATTGATTAAGTTAATAAAACAATTTGGAAATTGTGTATACATGTGTAAATGTATTGTTTGTATATTATATAAATACAGCTGTAACGATTTCTCAATTAATTCGAATACAAAAGAAATCATTGTCTTTATGTACAGTGTGATCTGACCTGCCAGCAATATGTGGTCTTTAGCTTCCACCATGTCGACTGATATCTACTTCTTCTGATATATAAAACTAAAAAATTCCCATAAATCTAAAACATATGATGCCCTTTAGGACACGCATTCACTATTAAGCGTAAGGCACTAATTGCAAAATTACTACCACTTTCATACATAGTGTCCGCCACATTAGAGTTCCAGGGAATTTTCGGATTGCCCTTTGTATATATTATGAGTTAAATAAAATTAAATATTTTGTAAATAAGTTTATTTTTTAAGCCCTTCCAAGGAAACCTTTTAGTGAAGGGGTTTTCACGATCATGCTCTCGGGAAGAAGAAAGGGAATTCTGTTGTGCTGTACACAGCTTGCTTTATTGCACATGGAATTTGATTTAGAACTTAATTGCATTTTTACATTTTGAACTTTTGACGTACATGTTGCGGGTGGGGCCAATAGCCACATCCGGTGTAATATTTAACTAAAGTCTATGAGTTGGTTGAGTAAAGTAAATTATGTTTTTTTTTTTGTAGAGATGGTAAGATTAACTGATTCATGTCACTGCATCAGCATAAAAGTTAGTGATTCATCCATTAAAAAAAAAAAAAGTAAATTTATGATTTGCTGTTTGTCTGAATCAAAGAAATAAAAGTGAACAACTACTTCTGGTTGCCCCAATTAGGGGTCGCCACAGCGGATCATCCGTTTCCATACCCCCCTGTCCTCTACACCTGCCTCTTTCAAACCAACTACCTGCATGTTTTCCCTCGCCACATCCATAAACCTCCTCCTTGGTCTTCCTCTTTTCCTCCTTCCTGGCGGCTCCTACAGATATATCCCAAGTCCCGCCTCTGCACATGTCCAAACCATCTCAATCTCACCTCCCTCACCTTTTCCACAAAACGTCCTACATGCGCTCCCTAATTAACTAGTTTCTAACCTTGTCTATCCTCGTCACTCCTAACGAAACCTTAACATCTTCAGCTCTGCTACCTCCTGCTCTGCCTCCTGTCTTTTACTCAATGCCACTGTCTCTAAACCAAAAATCACAGGTCTCACCACAGTCCTATAAACGTTCCCTTTCACTCTCACAGATACTTTCCATCACAAATCACTCCTGCTATCACTCTTCTCCACCCACTCCACCCTGCATGCACTCTTTTATTTACTTCTCTAACACTCCATTACTTTGCACTGTTGACCCCAGGTACCTGAACTCCTCCACCTCTTCTCCCAGTAACCGCACAACTTCACTGCCCTCCCTCTCATTTGTACACGTACTCCGTCTTACTCATACTGACCTTTATTCCCCTTCTCTCCAGCGCATACCTCCACCTCTCCAGACTCTTCTGAACCTGCTCCCTACTCTCACCGAAAATCACAATATCATCCTCAAACATCATAGTCCATGGAGACTCCTTTCTGTCCTCGTTTGTCAACTTGTCCATCACCACTGCAAACAGGAAAGGGCTCAGAGCCCTTCCTTGATGTAGTCCAACCCCCACCTTGAACTAGTCTGTGATTTCTACTGCACACTTCACTGCTGTCCCACACTCACATACTTTCACACCTGACTTCCTCATACAATACCACAACTCCTTTCTCAGCACCCTGTCGTACGCTTTCTCTAAATCCACAAACACACATTGCAACTGCTTCTAACCTTCTCTGTACTTCTTCATCAACATTCTCAAAGCAAATAATGCATCTATGGTGCTCTTCCTCAGAAAAGAAATATTTTTTCCATTACATTGAATTGATTAAAATTGAATCACACTGAATCGTCATAGAGGGCAATCGCATCGGTAGCTGCTTCATATGTATCTCTAATGTATCGAGGGCATCATTTATGAAGATGCGCAATCCCTAATTTACAGTATGACACATTTAAATGTAAGAAGTGCGTTTTTTTTTTTTAAATCTTTTTGTCGTTTCCTTTTTTTTATTTTTGTATTCGTCACAACTCTTGTTGAATGTTGGAAAAATTAAAATGCTCCATAAATAGAAATCTGGCAATAAACAAGCTCAAAGCGCTCCTTTTGTATGCAGCCATTTTAATTTTAATGAATTGCCAATTTCCTGAGTAGGAATTCCAAGATATTGCAGTTTGGCTTTTCCTAGTAAGATGTATGGATTTATGAGACTGAATGAATGCAACAGTAACTGCAGTAACATACAAATGTGACCTCATTAATGTACACAGACAAACATTTTTCCTTGCAGAGGAAATGCTTCCGACTGTCATTTTACAGTTAAGAATTAAACAGACTGCAAAATTATGAATGAGGTTTTTGTGGTTTGTTTGCTTATTTATTTATTTATATTCGTCACAGCCCTTTGCTAAATGTTTGAAAAAAAAGAGCAAATGCTCCAGATCCAAAACAAAAATTCCAAGGAAATTATGACTGCATGACAAACTCGATCACAATTTGTTATAAAACAGAGGACAGAAAACCTGTTGCACATTGTTTGACCAGACGCAGTTCCTGTTTTGATCCAAGCTAATTTTGTTCATTTTGCGTAACGTTCACGCTGCTATGTTTATGAAAATGAGGCAAAATATGGTCAGTAAAGGTTCAGTAGCATCTGTTTTTACTGAGCAAGGTGTCACACACTGCTTGTGTTTAAAAGTGTGTTTGCATGCTGGCAGGGACGACATAAACGCTGCAACCTCATGTAGATGTATCACACACATGCACCCACACAACCCGATATTTAAGCTTGTGAATAGGTTCTAGTACTTTATTTAAACTTTGGCAGTCCTTGGGAGGAAGACTGATCAAAATAAAGCTAGTCTGGTGAATGGGTGTTCTGTGGCCGTGCTGGATGGAAACAGTTTCAGCTGGTTTGAAATCTGAAATGTAACACTGATTTGTACAGGCTTTAGACACATCTGTTTACACGTCATGTCTGATTCACAGCTGTAGAGATGAATGGTTGGAGACATCTGTCAGACCTGAGAGGAAAATTCTTCTTGTAGGAGAATCAAAAAGAATCTTGGGTGTATGGAAATCCGTATCTACAAACGGTAAGGTGAATGTGTGTGGCAAGAGCAAAAGTGTTTACAGTCTGACCGATGACTGGGAGCATGTTTGGGTTCCAGACTGGATGATGTTTTTTTCTTTTCTTTTTTTTTTTGCAGTTGGTTTATTTGTTCTTGATTGGTTCAGGATTCTGGGTTTAGACTGGTTTCAGGCATAAACTTTAGTGCACACTGTTTTTCCTGTGTGTGCCTGGGCAACTTTTGTTATTTATAAAAATGCACTTAAAACTGATATGTAGAGGGCCAAACAGACCATGCATTATTTTTTTTGTGGTGTTGTGTGAGGCAGAAAATGGGTAGAAATGTAGAAATGTATTTATCTCTGTATTACTTGCTTATGTGTACTGTACTGCGCTCTACAGCAAAGATTTCGTCAAACGTCTTAAAAGTTCAATGAAATTTAGTTCAATTCAGATTTATGGGGTCGAGATTAAGCAGGCAAATCCATAAAGAAGAAAGGGATAGGATCACTGGTCTCTAGTAACTCTAGTAGGAGTACTACAACAGAGAGAGAGAGAGAGAGAGAGAGAGAGAGAGAGTAGAGGGGTGATAAGGATAGAAATACTCTGGGATAAGAGACGGGCCACCACAACATCAACAAACCTGAGTGAAGACGTGAACACTCAAAACACTCAGTTGAGTCCACATAAAAAAATAAGGTGATCGTGATCGTTTCGAGTAGGCCTTTAAACAACCGACATCTGTATCAAGGACAATAAAAGCACTTAATACTGCCAACCCTCTCCCCCCAAATAGACATGAACAGCACCTCTCACTGACATTTACCCCTCTGACACTTAGAATTCTTTTGAAGTGTGTCTGTAGAAATCTGTGAAAAACTCTATGGACCTTTCTCAGGTCCCATTAGAACAAAGAGATAAATTACAACGTATTTTTCCCCCTAGTTCTCTTCTGAAAATAAAGAATTCCTTTCTCTCTCTCTCTTTCTCACACACACAAACAGAGTGTTGTGAGTGATGGCGGGTCACATGGATAAGCTCTATGTCCCGTTCTGAAGCCGTCGGCTCTGTTACTGTCTTCCTGTAGACTCTTTGTTGTTTTGCAGTCCTCTGGACACATCTGCCTGAGTTTGCTCCCAAAACACACAGCTGCTTGGAGGCAGACCAGATCTACTTTCCCAAATCCGCTTTTGGAAAACTGACTTTAGCCTAGTTTTCATGTCATGCTAATACGTTATGCTGATATCGCTGAGAAATACCTGGAACTCGTGGAAATGGAAATAGTTTCCAAATCATGAATTCCTGAAAATAACTCAGAGATTTCTTTATTTAATAGTTTTAAGCAATTATTAATTCAGAGGGACAAGTCAGAGGGTGTTCATTGAATTTTCGAAAACATTTTTTAAATGCTGTACTATAATTACTGATATGAGGATTATTTTAAGCAGATATAGATAGATACATACATACATACATACATATTGATTGATTGATTGCTTTATTGTTGCCAGAAAAAAAATTATATATTACAATACAGAGGGTCACATTTACTCTAAAAATAAATAAAAAGCCCAACTTTGTGATTAGCTGTGGTGTATGATAGCTGTTTGTGTGATGTATAGCAATACAGATTTACTGTCCTCTAAAAATAACTCAACATACATGTCTAAATAGCTGGCAACAAGTGAGTACGTCTGTAATCAGCTGTATATCCTGTAATCATGCAAAGCCACATGTCCTATTCATCATGTTCATGTTTTTGTCTGCTTCACAGGACCATACAAATTTGTGTATCTTGTATTAGAGCAGTTACAATGTGGTTATTTGAGTACAATTCTCTCATACTGACCACTGGATGTTCAACATGCACCTCATGGTAAAGACTCTCTGAGGATTTGAAAATTAGAATTGTTGCTCTACACAAAGATGCTGAGGCTGTAAGAAGATCAGTAACACCCTGAAATATACAGTACAGTGGTCAGGGTCATACAGAGGTTTTCAAGCCGGTTCCATTCAGAACAGACCTCACAAGGGTCCATCAAAGAAGTAGGGTCCTAATGCTGTGTCAGGTGCTGAAGCTGCTCCAAAAAACAGAGGCATGAGTGCTGCAGCATTGCTTTAGAGGCTGCAGAAGCAGAAGGTCCGCTTCTCAGTGCTCAGACCATACGCCGCACACTTCAACAAGTGGGTCTGCATGGCGTCCCCCCAAAAGGAAGCATCTTCTGAAGCTGGTTTACAAGAAAATCTAAAACAGTTTGCTGAAGACGACCTGTCCAAGAGCCTGAATTACTGTAACATGTCCTGTGGTCTGATGACACTAAAATCAACATGTTTGGCTTAGATGGTGTCCAGCATGTGTAGCGACACCCTGGTGAGGAGAACCATGCTGCAGTTTATGAGCTGCAGTTTATTGAGGGAAACATGGATTTCAATATGTACTGTGATATTCTGAATCAATACATGATGCCCTCCTTTCAGAAACTGGGCTGAACAGCAGTTTCCCAAAGTAATAACGACCCCAAACACACTGCCAAGATGACAACTGCCCTGATGAGGATACTAAAGGTGAAGGTGATCGAGTGGCCAAGTATGTCTCCAGACCTGAACCCTATTGAGCACCTGTGGGGATCCTCAAGCAGAAGGTAGAGATGTGCCATGTGTTTAACATTCAGCAGCTCCGTGATGTCATTATGGAGGAGTAGAAGAGGATCCCAGCAACAACCTGTGCAGCTCTGGTGAATTTCATGCCCTGGAGGATTATGGTATTGCTGGATGGTGATCACACTAAATATTCACACTTTGGACACAGTTTCGACTTGTTTACTTAGTGTGTACTTAATTATATTGCCAGATTTCTAGACAATAATGGGTGAGTTATTTTCAGAGGACAGTAAATCTGTACTGCTGTAAAAGCTTCACATTGACTACTCTAAAATATGTCCAAGTTTCATTTCTATACTATTGTCCCTTGAGAAGATACAAAAATGGTTGTTGAAATGTAAGGGGTGCACTCACTTTTGTGAGATATTCAGTGTTAATCACTTCACCTGATCATAATGTTTTGCCCAATTGGTGTATATACATGGTTCTTTATAGTAGTCAAGTCAAGTCAAGTCAAGTCAAGTTTATTTGTATAGCGCTTTTCACAACAGACATTGTCTCAAAGCAGCTTTACACAAATCAACAGTGATGGTGAATGGTGCGAATTTGTCCCTGATGAGCAAGCCGTGGCGACTGTGGCAAGGAAAAACTCCCTTAGATGTTATGAGGAAGAAACCTTGAGAGGAACCAGACTCAAAAGGGGAACCCATCCTCATCTGGGTGACATCAAGAGTTTGATCATAAATTTTCCAACAATACAGAACACTGGACAGTGAGAACTAACATGAGTACTGGAGTATAAGATTATAAGTGATGTTCTTTCTGCAGTCTTAAACAGTCTTTATGGTTAGTAGCTCCTAGTTTTATGAGCTCAGCATTTTTGATCACCACAGATCCAGCATCAGCTTCTCCATGCCAGAGCCTTAACACTCCAGGAGGTCCAATGTCAAAACTCCACACATGTAGCGGGATCCAATTGACACTGGTACGTCTCTAGATGGTTCGGGATGTTTGCGAGTTCGGCATCTATTTCTTCAAAGGTCCGTAATCACCAAGAGGTGGGAGGTGACTGTACTAGTACATATTCTGTATCCCTGCTCTGACAGCAGTCCATCACAAAGCATTCACTCTTTCATACTTAAGTACAATTTACATAATATGTTAAAAAGTATTCAGACATTTGACCATTGAACATCAATATATAAATCCAAAGGCATTATTAAGAAGTGTTTCCTCCTGTGCTTTTATAATAAGCTCCGATCTTCAGGAAAGACTTTCCACTAGCTTTTGAAATGTGTGAGGATTTGTGATTTGTGATTTTGTATATCTACAAGGCTTAGAGAAAAGATCAGGCATCTCTGTAGGACACTTGAGTTTTCACAGGTTAAATGTCATAGGGACATTGTCATGCAGAAACAGAGTTAGTTCCAATGAAGGGAAACTTCTAATGTTACAGCATACAAAGAAATTCTGGACAATTGTATGATTCAAACTTTGACATATGCTCTCTAATATCCAGGAGTCTACACACCTTTGGTATTGTATTGTATGTATACAGTATATTGCAGGAAATGGGAAGAAACCAGAGAACCCAGAGAAAACCCATGCAGCCATGGGAAGATGCACAGACATTCTGCATAGACAGTAACCTGAGTTAAGGAATGTAGTAAGGACCCTGGAGCTGTGTAATGCTCCATGCTGCACCGCTTTCATTAAAACAGATTCCTTTTCAGTCGCTAGACGAGTAGTGAGTCAGTGAGTGAAACTGCCAGATATGAATACCAGATTTAGATGTGCAGCCTGTTTTTCAATCATTGAAAACATGCATAAAACTGTTTGTGTGTCGGGCATGTGGTTTTTATTATGTGTTCTGTAGTTTGTTCAAAGGGTTCAGCTGGAGAGGGAAAACTGCATTTTGCCTTAGAAGTTCATTTCCCTTGACTTTCACTCCATTTCACTAATGTACAGTCAAGTAAATAATGAGTTGTCTGATTTATAATAGTTACACCATCACTGTCTTTTTTAACAGGTTCCATCATTTTAAATTACCAATTAGACAACTACAAAATGTTATGGATGACCCTTAGTGTAGGATTTCAGTTCATACAGCTGAAATTTATCCATTTAGTGTACACTTGAGAATATTTTGTGTACCAAAGCTTAATGTGAGACTAACAATGATCAATATACTGTTTTTTTTATTTAGTAATATATACACTATGTAGACAAAAGTATTGCAACACCTGACATTTCCAGAAATGTTACCA
>MU551654.1:1663862-1686362 GCA_024362625.1 Silurus asotus
GAGAGAGAAAGAGAGAGAGAGAGAGAGAGAGAGAGAGAGAGAGAGAGAGAGAGAGAGAGAGAGAGAGAGAGAGAGAGAGAGAGAGAGAGAGAGAGAAAGAGAGAGAGAGAGAGAAAGAGAGAGAGAGAGAGAGTAATATAAAATGCTGGACACTGAAACAGTAAATGGATTTGAATAACAGGACGTCTCCATCAGCACTGCGTCTAAATGCTCATAATAACAAGGTTTTTGTCTTCCTATATTTCAGAGTGGAATAATTGTAACTATTAAAGTGGAAATCGTTTCTAAAACAAACCATTTGATTAAAAAGTATCGTGTGAGTAAAAGCAGAGCAGCAGGTTGAGTGGATAAATGATCATTCTCTCTGCCATCTGCACAACTGCAAATAAATACCTTTAACCAGCGGAGCTTCATCTAATGCAGTGTTTATTGAAATTCATGGCAGGGTTTGTCCTTCAGGATGTAATGAACAGATTTATAATATATTTTGGTGATGATGAAAGTATTCTTAACCAGCTGACAGCAGACGTCCTGCTCCATAATGATGGAAAGATCCTTGAACATATGAAAAGACAGAGATATTAAAGCAGAGAGAAACACTGACAGATGTCATGGCAGTGCTGATTCTGTTTATAACATTTCATTCTGCACAGAAACCTGCATGGACCTCGCTCACGTGTCCTTCACCGCAGAGCGTCAGAGCTCCAATTGCTTTATTTAATCAGACTCGAGTTATTTGAGTTTAAAATTGAGATGTAATTCACAGTTCTTATACACAACATGTAGATTTACTACACTGCTGCTGCACAATCCTGCTTTGTGATTGGTCAGAAGGTGTTGAGTGATTTCATTTTACAGCTCATCCTGAGAGATCATGAGGAGGAAACAAAAATGATAAACAATAATAATTATTTAACTTTTAATTACTTGTGTTTTTTAAATAAAGTTTCACTGTTTTAAGAGTAACACATTATATTCAATATTTATTCTTCATCACTTTAATGTTAGATAAATTCCTTGCTGTTAGCATTAGATTCATTATTTTAGTTAGATTTGATGTGGTGTATTTTAAAAAACACAAATACATTTTTATTTTAATCACTCAAACAGTTATTGTGAAAAATATCAATATTTTATTGATCAACTCATCAAACTGCTGCACAGTAAAATTTACGTCTCCAAATCAATTTTCTTCCCTGAAGGTTGTAGTTTTACAGTAAAATGCCAAAACTCCAGCTCAGGTGCAATCCAGAGCCACTTCTCTGTAGGCTTCCCTCAGCATGGACACAATCTGAATGGTGGATGATCAGGGTTACACTCTGGATAAACTGCAGCCACAGCAAGTGCCAGTAAACAAACAAAACATGTGTTCAACAATAAACACTGATCTGTTTCAGGTCACTCAGAACATCCATCTGCACTATAATTCACACAGAAATTCTATCATGTCCTTTAGAATGTTCTAAAACTGTGCATCTCACTGCGGAGCAACCCAAACAGAGAGGTAAAGCTGGACTTTAACCACAGTTACCATGGTGACGTGAGATTCATATTCTGCCCAAACATCTTCTGTTATGTTTCAAGAAAGAATCATGTTTCGTTTCTGCATCTTTTAGAACAGATAAATAAACATTAACAAAACAAAAGTCCACACTTTAATAGTGCAGATGCTCATGTTGAAACCATTCTGGAGTAAAAGTTGAAGTTCTGATTGCAATTTTTTACTCAAGTTAAATTTGTTAATTTGTTTTTAATTTTATTGTTTTTTTTTTCGGATTTGTTCATGTGTTTTGCACTTCTCTGCCCCCGTAATGATGTCACCAAATAGATTAAAACTAAAGTAACAAGTCTTGTGTAAAAAAAGTAGGAAGTAGAAATTTTTGTAAAAATGTAATGAGTAAAAGTAAAATACCAGAAAAATCGACTTAAGTACAATAACAAAGTATTTGTACTTCATTACTTTCCTCCTCTGATCATAACCCAACATTATAATCCACCATATAGAGCTGATGCAGTACACACTGAAATGAGTGAACGTTTCTCCAAAACCTTGGTGCTACTTAAAACATTGGGGCTTGATGTTCATCATCGTCCTCATTGCTGCTGCTGCTTCTGCCTGTGAAAGAGAACAAAGAAATACGTTCCGTTAGTGAAGACAGAATCGTGTTCTTCTCCCCAGGCACCTTTTATACACTTCAGTCTCCTGAAGGGTGGTCAGGTGCAGCCGTGCTTCTGATCAGCCTCCAGCCGTGTCTCATTTCTCTGCCCTGCTCAGCTCCCATGTGGTTTTTAGCTTTCCACAAAACTGGTGCTGAACCACTGCTGTCCGTTCAGCACCATGAAAGCAGACGTGTTCAGATCCTTTTTACCTGTAGTGTTTCCTGTAACCATTATAATTTGTAAAGAGATGTTTATTTTAAACAGAAATAAAGAAGATGATGAAGGATGCAGGAAGGATGGAGGTTTTATTGACAGAGCAGATTCCTGCAATCAGATGAACCTTGGAACTTGATGCGATTGACCAGGGGGAGAAGTTCTCACAGGACAGAAAACATCTGCTCAACCCAGTGCCAGGTTTCTTTTCTTGAGCTGAAGCAACATCAGCTTCTAAAGAGAGTTCTGAATGTTTGGGCCACCATATTATACCCCTGAAAGACATTAGACCCTTTATCTAATCATACTAGAACAGGAATGACTGAGTGGCTTCATCTGACAGACAGATCCTGATTTTCTTGAACAACTCTATAATTAATATGCAGGCCATCTCGAGTATTTTGTTGAAGCGTCTGCTTGCTGTTGTGACCTGAAGCTTTACCCGAGACAACAACAAACTTAAATATAATTGTTAGGTTTGTAGTTCCACAGGCTGTCATGATAAATCTGAAGCTGTAAGATCATTAGGGAGATTACAGCAGCACTAAAGTGTGCCAGGGTGTATATAAGAATCCCCACAGTTAACTTTACAGAGTCTGATGCCTGCATGATGGTCATGGCATGATTTTCCACTGCATCAGTGATGTAGCTGAAGTATTTCACCAGGTAACATGAGGAGGAGGATAACGATGCAGAATAAACTGATGTTTTAAACAATCCACATCTCTGACTGAAATGGACATTTAACTGTAAATATTTAATTACAAACATTGTGTTTTTCTTTTATTTCAGCACATGACCTGATGTTAAGACTTCTAATTAGCGCAGAGGCTGAATAACAGAACACTTGAGTTTGTTGTCTCAAAGCTGCTGGTCTGCTGTTAATAACACTGGAAACTTCTGCTCTGCAGCAATGAGATGTTAAAGTAATGAAAAGAAATAAATCAGTCAGTAAAAATAAACCGACTCAGAACTACTTCAATTCCTCTTTTAAATAGAAACAGTTCTACAGTTCAGTCCTACTCCTGACTCACAGAAACCTTATCATAATGTTGATATTTATTATGTTAAATATGTGGAATATAATTGGTTTATTCTTTAAATGCTACAGGTAAATGTTGGCATGTTGGTGACATAAATAAGATGAAGCACATTTTCCTGAAAAACACTTTACTGTGTGAAATAACAGAAACACATCTAAGAGCTACGACTGAGATTCCTGAGCAGTTTTAAACGTGATGCTGATCAGATTTCCTTTTCCACATTTCTATAATAATACATTAATCTGTGTGACATTTACAAATGGTTTTCATTATTCAGTGATGTTTTACAACGTTTCTACAGAATTGTAAAGAGTAGTGTGTTATTTAAAGGAATCTGCACATCACACACCCCTCATACAGATTCCATCTGATCATCATGAGGAGAACGCGAGGAGAACTCATTCAAAGCTGCGTCTCAAACCACAGACTGTTTATTAAAACAAGCACAAAGAGTTTAAAGTGACAATAAAAGCTGAATTAGGTATTGTTCAGAGTATTGTAAAACATCTGAGAAAGAAAATCCATTAAATTCTGTGTTATTTGTGTACCACAAACTTTTAGCATCATAAATTCCTTCCTATTATTTCTTATTCCTACTGAGCTTGTCTGAGGTGATGGTGGTGAATGAGAAAACCTGTAAAAGTCTATTAAAGACTTTAAGAGAACCAGACTAGAAAAGGAACCCATTATCATCTGGGTGAGAGAACATCGCTTCGTTACAGTTCCATTATTGTTGAAGTGATGGAGAATTCAAAACTGTAAAAACTCAATGGTCATTGCAGCTCATTGTAACAAACTGTTTCTATTAATTACAGTCCAAATCCACACTCATGGTTCCTAATTTTAACCTTCACAGTAACCTCATGGATCTTTATGCTGTTTCTGTGGAATCATTCTCAGCTGCAGAAGAACAGGGTCAGGACGTATCAGGGAGGTTCAAAGAGAGCAGATTTCGGCAGGAGAACTGCACTCATACTGTAGATCTGTTTGTGTGGTAAAGTGCCGTCCCGGAGGCTCACAGCTCATTAACTTGTTAAAATCAGGATCAAACGAATCAGATCACAGAAAACTCTGATGTAATCCGATTTCCATCCAGCCACAGCTTTATACTGTATACAGTATTACTTTCTGCCTTTGTCATTACTGAGCTACAAAAACAATTCGCATCACTAGAAATAATGTCATAGTTCCTGTATATTTAAAACATATTGAAATTCCCAGCATGCAACAGTGTGTATAGTGTGCCTGTGTTTCCTCTGGGATCAGTGTGGCATGAATATGTAATGCTGTTATGGTTTATTCATGCCTCCTGATCTTCTGGCAGGATGTCTTGATTATCCTTGATGGAACTCATAGGCTCTAAACTTCGCCAAATTGCTCCAGTGCAGCAAAAAAGGTTCCTCTTGTGTGTAGAGCATTTCTCAGTCAGAGTGGCTGAGGACCAGTTCCAACTTTATTTCTATAAGCACCAACACTTCTCCTCAAAGCCACCATAAATACAACATATTCTTCTTCATTTTCCCACCCTCTTCTTCTTTCTCTTGTTATTATGGGGTGTATTGCACCCCATAGACGTGTCTGGTTGTGAAATCAGAGACAGTGATTGCAGAATCTAAAACACATTCTGACCAAATTTCAGCCTAATTGAAAAAGATGTTTATGCTCTTAACACTTTCTAAGAGTTTCTGCTTAATCCTATTTTCCACCATGTCCATGTTAAATCCTCACCTCACACCTCACATCACCTCACAGCCAAACATTTACATGAATATCTTTTTAAGAAAAGAAAACAATAAAACATCAGCATGTGAAATAAATGGTGGAGTCATGATTCACTCCACATTCATCTGCTTCACATGAACATCTCAAGCGTCCTACAGTTTTCCTGCTGCATACACAGGATCAGTTCTCGCCTTTACACACACTGATCTTTCATGTGTGTGTGTGTGTGTGTGTGTGTGTGTGTACAGTACATTTAATACAGATAATTCAGATTAAATGTTTATAAACCAGTTTAATTTGTTGACATTGTGTTGTGTTTTTTGTGTTGATTATCAGTAATAATACTTTTGACTGCACTCATACAGCAGTGAATGGATGATGAATTCATCTCCATATTTATTTTTCAGGTGCTGAGATTCCCCTCAATTCACTGTTATACAAAATATAAACTTAAATCTTTCACTTTTTATGAACTAAACTATAAGTTACATAAATATTCACCTCAAGGAGCAATCAAAAGGATATACACAAAAATATTAGGTCTGGGTTTTGTTATTAAAAAAATCCCACCTGTTGAACACACTACAGTGTGACAATAAAAATGTAAAAAAATATGAAGAGAATGATTCATGGAGAATTCTACATCCTGTCAGTGATTGGGTATAGAGGGAGATAATTAGCTGATTCAACTAATAAAATGAGAACCTCATCACTACCACCACCACCACCGTGCTTCATGGTGGTGATGGGGTTCTCATTTCCATGGATGAATTTTTTTGCTGAACCTCTTAATTAGCATAAACACAACAGAATGTTTACTGCTAACTGTTCACAGATCTTCTGGTTTCCTTTACAATGATTGATGATATGATGATGTTGTGGCGTACAAAAGCAATAAACGGGATGTGTAAATAAAGTAATGATGTTCTTGTGGTTGGTTTGAATTCAGACATTTGATGAACGTATTTAAGGAACACATAATGAGCTTCTCCAGTGAGTCTTATTAAAAACTGAAAAAAAAAAAAAAAAAAAAAAAAAAAAAAAAACATCGGTGACTTTAACCTGTGAGGCGTTTAAGACACTGGGGAGGGAGAAGATCATGGGGGAGGCAGGTGGAGATCAGTTGTAGGGTATATAGTGAGGGGCAGGTTGGGGGCAGGTGAGGATGGGGTGGGGGGCACAGAAAGAGAGAGAGAAACATTGCAAAAGGTTCACATAGAAATGACTTTAAAATAGATAAGTTAAATTAATAAACTTGGTGCTCTGTCAGTGCTGTAATATCACCAACCCACTGAGGATTATTTTACTATAACAGCAAAACCACACAGCAGTTTAGTAAAATATTTAGTATTCATAAATAAAGATATAAAAGTCTTTTTAATCTTTAAAATCTTTAAAAAGTCCAAAAATATAAAATATAAAAAAAAATAATTTTAGGTAGCTTTGTAACATAAATATATAGGGGGTGTGGCCATGTGAGGGGGTGTGGTCATTCAGAGGGGGTGTGGTCACACAGCAGGGTTGGATTAGAGGGTGGAGTCGAGCAGAAAGGTAGGATTGAGTTTACTTGAATGTGATTATTGGATGAAGTGCACGGAGATGTACTGCATCTCATGAACTTGGCAATGAAAAGAAAACAGACATGATGTTGGTGTGATGTTCATGTTTATGTCGTCTTATTAATCACAGCAGTGGAAAATAAAATAAAAGACCAATTTTATTCTTTATTATCGTTTTCCTAAAGGATCTGCTTTATAAGTACATTACTGAAGAAAATATTTCAGGTCAGAACTCCTTCTGTTGAAAGTCCTTTGAGGACTGGGTTTCGATTTGGACAGCATGAAGTGAGAAGACAATTTGCTCCAAAGTGGTGTGAAGAAGGTGTTTATGTCACTCTGTAAGAGCCACAGAGACTCACATCACTCGGCCAAGCTGGTGTGACCAGAGTGCTGTGATTGCTAACATGAAGAACAACAGCACAACACTAGCCGAAGACACCATGTGTTACAGAGCAGATGGTTTAATGATCCTGTTTCCTGCGTCCTGCTCATGTCTTCTTTAACAACAGAACAGAATGAAATAAGAAACTTATAATGACACTTATCATCACTCTAATTCTGGCTTTAGTAAAAGATTCGGTTTTCGATTATTTCAAATTAAACTCTGGTTGTTGCAGTTTTAATAGAATAATCAGCAGTGTGGTGATGTGGGTTACTGCTCCATCAGGCAACTCATTTCAGAAATTTGGAAACAATTCTCATTATTTTTAGTGATTTATTGAAAATGTCACATTTGTATACATTTATAGTCACGTTTAATGCCATGAAACATCAGTGAACATTATTTGCATCACAGCAGCTTTGAAGCATCGTTCCTTCACCTGCTCTTTATTTTCTCCCAGGTCAGAAAACGTATCTACAGCTTTACCTCTGACACCAGAGACTCCTTCCATTCATAAGAAATAAATTACTTAAAAAAAAAGGAAGAAAATGCCATAATTTGCGGATTGTACACGTATCTTTTTGGAATGGTTCTGTGGACGTGTGCTGTACACTTCTGTGTGAATGAGCTGTTACTATGGAAACAGTAATCAGAATGAGTGCATCAATATAAACCTGCGTTACTGTTAGAGTTGCTGTTATAGAGAATAAAGCAACACCTTCTGAACATTTAGAATCCAGAACACAACGCTGTTATATGATGTAAATCATGTCATTGCAAAATTCTGTTCCTGAGGAGTTTTTTTTTCCGCATATTTGTACATTTTCACTGCAGCTTTTTTTTTTGTTATTCCAGCAGAAACACATAAACAGTTTTGTGAATTACTTTCAATCATATTATATTTCAGAATGATTTCTGAAACGATTTCTCTGTCTGTGGATATTTCTGTGTCCTCTGCAATATGATGCCGTGCCTGCAGAAGACACGCATCTATGAATGTCCCATGAGTTTGCAGTAAATGTTCTGGGCTCAGATGATTGTGCATGATTAAACAGGCAGGGTGATGAAGAGAACCAAACACAATGGTCTTTTTCTTGCAATGAATTGTTTGATGGTGCTGTTAATACAGGTGCTATCTTTCCCACGAGGCCTCTCAGCTTCATCTGCTATGAAATATTCATATTATGAGAAGAGAGTGGAAGATTACATGCAGTCGTGCTGGACAAAGGAACATTCACAGCCAATTTGTGATGTTTCTCTGCTCTGATTTATGTCTCATATTCCACAGCAAATGGCTAATAAAAATGCTGCCCTGCTTCATCATCTGATTATTGCTGTGTTAAAACATTATTGTGTTGTGCTGAACATCTCCATATTTTTCTCCTTATAAGTAATTAAGAATTTTACAGCTTTAAAGTCAAAAGATCCAGGAGAAACCATGCAGGTTCTTCAATAGAGGAACAGCAGTTTACTCTAGTGAAGAATCATGGGACTGTAATCCAGTCTCCAGTCTGTTGTGGGGTGCTGTGGGAGACACTCTGATAAGGAGGTGTCTCCTGTTTGGGGTTTTAATAGAAAGCTGATATACTCTGGGTAGATGATGACTTTCTCTTGATTTCATCCAAACTTTATACAAAAGCATCACTGAGTCCAAGGCTATTTTCTTCTGGAAATAGAGGAAGATGTTCTCCTCAGATTAATGCAGAAAATGTACTGGTAATCAAATATGTTGTTATCTTGTTCATGGGTGATTAAAATGAGAATGTGATATTGACAGAACAATTCAGCAGCAGCAAGAGTTCCAGTTACTGCCCAGTGGTGGTGGAACAGGAGACCTTGGTCTGGGCTTTCTGCTTAACACTCATCAATCTCCATCCTTATCCCCAACCATCTTCATGAGTAGGGTGAAAGAATCAGGTCATGAGTACAGCTGGTGAAAATTTGCTTTCTCACAATGATCTTCATGGTTTACTCATCATCACTGACTTAACAGTGGTGTTTCTGTATCACACTTTTATCACACATCTGTCTAACATCTGCAGGTTGTGTTTCTTTAACAAAGTTTAATGACTGTAGGTCTGTTTACTTCACTGTGGTTCTTTATTTATTTTGCCTTACAGGAATTCAATTACATCAGATAAAGATACGAGCTAATCAGAGGACAAATAAAGCAGTGTGGAGGGTCCTTCTCTCCTCTCCCTGATATATCAGGCTCTGTTTATTCTCTCTCTCTCTCTCTCTCTCTCTCTCTCTCTCTCTCTCTCTCTCTCCATTTTAATAAAACTGCTGCTTTGTCTCGTTAGATGACGGTGATTCCCCTGTTAAATGCCCGAACCTCCTGCCTCTTTATCACATCAGACTGCTGCCACAGATGAAGAATTTTTCAGAGCAGGGGGTGGAGCCTCCACAGCCCTCGCCCCAGGCTCTAACTGGGGTAGATTTGAAGCAATGCTGGATTTTGGTTGTTGAGGGACTCCAGGCTCAGGAAAATAGATGAGATGCAGGAGAGCTGTCTGAGAGAGAGCAGCGTGGGATGAACAATGGTGAGAAAAGCTACGAGGTATTCATAAGTGCGATTTTAAAAGGCTGCATGCGATGGTGACAATTGCGATCAGAGTACATTTTGCATGAAAATATTCTGAAAGTGTTCCAAGATTCGAAGAAAAAAAAAACTTTTTTCCTTTTGGCTTTCACACACTCGTGTGTTTAGCGTTGAGCTGCAGGAGTTATTAGGAAGGTGAGAAGAAAGTGTTATGTTGGGTTTAGTTTTACACTAATCACATTTAAAAAGTGTCTGTCCTGAGAGCCTGGAGTTTCATCGCAACGTCTGGAACGTGAGCAAAAGAGCTAAATCTTCAGTGTAGTGCTGTTTTAGGAAAACAATTAACAACATGACTACAAAAAAACTATATGATTTTGTTCAGTTAAATTTACAGTGTTTATGAGTAATGTGTTACTGAGTTACAGTGTTACTGAGTTACAGTGTTTCTGAGTTACAGGGTTACTGAGTGTTACTGAGTTACAGTGTTTCTGAGTTACAGTGTTACTGAGTTACAGTGTTTCTGAGTTACAGTGTTACTGAGTTACAGTATTTCTGAGTATCAGTGTTACTGAGTTACAGTGTAACTGATTTACAGTGTTTCTGAGTTACAGGGTTACTGAGTGTTACTGAGTAGGCTTCTGTGGCTTACCCTGTGAGCGGAGATCCCAACAGGGACAGGGCTTTTCCAGCTTGGCACGGCCGGGCGTCGCGAAGCCCATAAACAAAATCTAGGCGCAAATCGATGGTGCCGGCCAACCTGAGGAGTGTAACTGATTTACAGTGTTTCTGAGTTACAGGGTTACTGAGTGTTACTGAGTTACAGTGTAACTGATTTACAGTGTTTCTGAGTTACAGGGTTACTGAGTGTTACTGAGTAGGCTTCTGTGGCTTACCCTGTGAGCGGAGATCCCAACAGGGACAGGGCTTTTCCAGCTTGGCACGGCCGGGCGTCGCGAAGCCCATAAACAAAATCTAGGCGCAAATCGATGGTGCCGGCCAACCTGAGGGTGGTCCTCTCCTGGAACAAACGGGCGGTGGTGAAGCGGCTCTGTCAACACGTCTACACCTTGCGCGGTGCCTGTATCTCCTCGGCACCACCAGGAGGCCAGGCTGTTAGCTCCACTACAGGACGTGCTTTGGAGCACTGCCTCCTTCTGTCGGGTGAATCCCACCATTTCCGCCCGAGAAATTGCTGGGGATGTTGGGGACCCGCCGCCTCTCTTCAAAGTCTCCAACAGCTGCGGGGCACTTCCCCAGCCGTTTTGAGAGGATTAGTTACGACCCCGATCAGGTGTCTTGACTCGGGAGGCCAGGTTGGTAGCCCTGCCACAGGACGTGCTTTGGGGCACAACCTCACTCCCTCAGGAGGCCTCAGCGGCTGCAGGGCACCGCTCCAGCTGCACTGAGAAAGTCTGGGGACAGCCCCGAAGGGGTTGGTTTCCCGAACGGATGCCTTGGCACAGAAGGCCATGCTGTTTGCCCTGCCACAAGATGTGCTTTGGGGCGCAGCCTTAGTCCAGCGAATGTCTCCCTCCATTCCCACCCGAGCAATTGCGGCAGTTTGAGGAGATCCGGACCTCTCAGGAGGTTCCACTGGCTGCAGGGCACTGCTCCAGCCACTCTGCGAGGGTCAGCGGCCAGCTTTGAGAGGCTGGTTCCCTTGGGGGATTTCCTGGCAGCTTGGGAAGAGCTGCCAGATGCATCTCGGTGGGTCCTGCATACGATAGAGCGGGACTATTTTAATTTAATTCGGGTCCTCAGAAGCTAATGTTGCTACCATCGCTCAGCCGTTTTGTAGCTTCCTGGTTTACGCGACGTCGCCCACCGATGACATTAAGACTTGCCTATTGGCCGAATTTTACACGTGATTCAGAGCGTGGACAATGCTGGGGCATTCCCAAAGCGTTTTGAGGCAGCTTGAGTTCCTGAAAGGGAACTGAGTGTTACTGAGTTACAGTGTTTTTGAGTGTTACTGAGTTACAGTGTTACTTTGTTACTGAGTTAATGGTGCTATAGTGTTACTGAGTATTGTAATTACATTGTACATTGTACATTCAAGTACATTGTTATTACATTGTTAACAGTGTTACACTAATACAGCGACAGAATACAGGGATTCCTAAAAGAAAAATGAATTAATCTCTCGGAAATAGTAACAAACCAAATCTTTAGAGCCCTGGGTTACAGGAGTTAACTAAACTGGACCTGACTGGACTGAATGGTAGATGGATTGTGTCTGAGAGATTTGTGAGAACAGATTGTCAGAATGTCCAGGTCCAGATATAGTTTCAGAGAGGAAAATCTCAGTAAGACAGAAGTTCATAAAGACTTCACCAGGAGCTTCTTCTGTATCTATTTATTTATTGCACTGCTGTTATTTTACGATACAAACCTTCTCAGCATTTTTCAACCAGTTACTGTGACAACACTAAACCCAACATCATTTTTCCCACAATATGGGTTCAATATGGGATCAGCAGAGCTCTAATGTACTTTGTGGTTTTGTTCTCATACACAGTGAGTTTTAGTTATTTAGGTTACATAAATTCCAGGTGATTGTACTACCTGAAGAATTTCATCCAAAAATAGAAACTAATTGTAAAAATGTTTTTCCAACACTTGTTCCAAGTATTGTGCAGAAGAAACCCCTCCTTCTCCTTCTGCACCTCTGACAGCTCAATTCTCACTTGAAGGCATTTTCGATTTCTTTCACCTTCTTTTACCTGTGAAGTGTAAGCATGGGTTTCAGCTTCTTTCTGATTGACCATGCTGAACTCATCAGGTCTGGAGTACACAATTCATTGTACATTATCAGAGGTACCAATATTATCAATCAAACTATAAAGAGAGTAAAAAAGTAATAAAGAGAGAAAATATTGAGGTTGAACTGATACTAAATTACATTTAACATGGATTTATTAATAAGGCTGAGTGTAATAATAATCAGAGAGATAAGAGGAATGTGTGTGTGTGTGTGTGTGTGTGTGTGTGTGTGTGTGTGTGTGTGTGTGTGTGTGTGTGTGTGTGTGATTGTTTTAAATATTGGTAGTTGAATTCTAACTTGATTTTATGTCATGATGATTTGGGGTCATAATTTGTGTCATTGCACAGAAATAAAAAGCTTTTTGGAAGAAATGAATGTTGATGCTTTTACACACACGCTGTAATAATCATCTAATTCAATTACCCAATCAAAATTGATTTTCAGCTCTTTGAATATGTTATTAAATAGTTTAATAATTGTCTCATTTAACTCAAACTGACCCCTATACACACTTTAAAATAGGATGTGTGTGTGTGTGAGGGTGTGTCTGTATGTGTGTGTGTGTGTGTGAGAGTGTGTCGGTATGTATATGTGTCTGTATGTGTGTGTGTGTGTGTGTGTGTGTGTGTGTGTGTGTGTGTGTGTGTGTGTGTTGGGGAGGAGAAGAGGTAGTAAGTGGTGTTTTGGGGAGGGAGTGTTGGGGTAAGGAGAGGTATGTTTGTGTGGAGGGAGCTGTTGTGGTATAAATGGGTTGTTGGGGTATAAATAGCAGTGTTGGGGTATAAGTGGGTGTTGGGGTAGAAATGGGGGTGTTGTGGTATAAAGGGGGGGTTGTGGTAGAAATGGGGGGGTTGGGGGATAAGTGGGTGTTGGGGTAGATAGAAATGGGGGTGTTGTGGTATAAAGGGGGTGTTGTGGCTGAAATGGGGGTGTTGGGGTATAAAGGGGGTGTTGTGGTAGAAATGGGGGTGTTGTGGTATAAAGGGGGTGTTGTGGCTGAAATGGGGGTGTTGGGGTATAAAGGGGGTGTTGTGGTAGAAATGGGGGTGTTGTGGTATAAAGGGGGTGTTGTGGCTGAAATGGGGGTGTTGGGGTATAAAGGGGGTGTTGTGGTAAAAATGGGGGTGTTGTGGTATAAAGGGGGTGTTGTGGTAGAAATGGGGGTGTTGGGGTAGAAAGGGGGTGTTGTGGTAGAAATGGGGGTGTTGTGGTATAAAGGGGGTGTTGTGGTAGAAATGGGGGTGTTGTGGTAGAAAGGGGGTGTTGTGGTAGAAATGGGGGTGTTGGGGTATAAAGGGGGTGTTGTGGTAGAAATGGGGGTGTTGTGGTATAAAGGGGGTGTTGTGGTAGAAATTTGGGTGTTGGGGTGTTGGTGCTGATTTCAGGTAATATAGAAAACAATAATGACCTTGAGGGGAACAAATGTCAAACTTTTGAGATAATAATCCATAACTGTAACAAACTGCTGCCATGAATAAAATCCAACCATGAAACTTTTCTACTTTTCTTTTGAATCGTGCAGGAAATGTTCTGTACACAAATTTGGGTGACTCGGTTTCAGGGTCAGTATTTTAAATGTTTTTAATTAAAGGTCTAATCTGCTGGTGATGGAGTTTCTCTAAACTTCTTTATAAACCTAGTGTGAGAAGAAGAGTGTGAAAGTGAAACTTAAATAAAAAAATGAAATAATATTTATATAAAAAAAAAGATCTTTAGTAGAAAAAAAATCTATAGGAAAAAATGTATGCAGCTGAACTCCAAACAGCAGCAGTTTTGGGGAAACATCTCAATCCTGTAAACACACAGCACTGTGTCAAGAGAAAATGTCAGCACACATCTGAGCTGATACTCAAACTCTAATCAGCATCTTTTCCTGCAGTCAGGATGAATTTGACCTCCCGGGTGGCTCAAAGCCCTCACACAGGGCAACCTGACGCATTTATATTATAATTGCATCCAAATGAAATCGTGTCTTTCTGTGCTGTTCATTCAAGCGACTGAAAAATCGTAAAGGTCAGTTTTAATTCTAAATCAGAGGAAACGCTGTGTTTGAACTTTCCCAGACCTCTGACCAACCTGGTGACCTGCAGGGGTGAGTGCTGACGAGGGTTTACATTGAAAATAGATTTTTATTTAAAATATATTTCACCTTGGAAATTGCATTGTTTTTATTTTAAACTTATTTCTAACGTTTCCTTGTGTCTTCCTGTGAAGGTCATGTGTAAGGAGGTGATCAGGAGGTTAAAGAGCTACATCTACATCACAGATAAATCCTGATCATACCAGTAATTAATCTCAGCACCATGTTCCTGTGGGATTACCATCTAGTTTGGATAATTTTAAAGAATGACAGAATTGAATCAGTTGAATGATGGTTTTTTTACTATTGATGTGTTTCTCATTCACTCATGATAATGTTTTATGATGTCATTCCTATTCATGTTTTTTTCTTCTTTTTTACTCTTGAGTGTTTTCTACTATACAGGGAGTGCAGAATTATTAGGCAAATGAGTATTTTGACCACATCATCCTCGTTATGCATGTTGTCTTACTCCAAGCTGTATAGGCTGGAAAGCCTACTACCAATTAAGCATATTAGGTGATGTGCATCTGTGTTTTCTACTATATATATATATATATGAGACTTTGAGCATGTGCTTTAAAACTCACAGATCGGAGATCCCCCTGACGGTTGATGTACAAGACCACTGACGTGTTGTCGTGGTGAGCTCTCATGTTTTGTAGGAAGTGTTTGAGTTCCAAAAGCACAGCCATCATCTCTACGCAGTTTATGTGCCATGAACAATGTAGCTTGTCCCACCGACCTTGGGCGGAGTGGCCAGTCATGACCGCTCCCCACCCTGTGAGGTATGCGTCTTTCGCTAGTGTTACACGATGACATGGCGCTCCCAGGATGGAGCCTTGAGACAGGAACACGTGTTCCCTCCATATATCCAAGGTTCGAAGAGCTTGCCTTCGAAATCTTGATAGTACAGAGTGGGCTGCCCCCTAGGGAGAGTCCTCTGTCCCTGAGCCACCACTGGAGGGGCCTCATGTAAAGGAAGCCAAGCAGAATCACGTTGGATGATGCCGCCATGAGACCCAACAACCACTGGAACTGCCATACAGTGAATGGTTGGCCTTCTCTCATTCTCCCGACTGCTGTGAGAATGGCTGCAATCCAGGCGAGGGGCCCATACCACGCCCAAAAAGGTGCCATTCGCAAAGGAGAAAGCACACTCTTCCCTGCCTTCAGTCTAAACCCCAGCTCCTTCATACAGGCGAGAACAACATCTCGATGCCAGATCACCTGAAGCTCTGATCGAGCTAATACCAACCAATTGTCGATATAATTCACAATGCAGATGCCCTGAAGCCGTAGCGGGGCTAGAGCGGCATTCATGCACTTTGTGAATGTGTGGGGAAGAGTGCCAAGCCAAAGGAAATGACCCGATTTTGGTAAGCTTCGCACCCGAAAGCAAACCTCAGGAACCTCCTGTGAGCAGGAAGGATGGCTATGTGGAAATCAGCGTTCCTTCAATCTATCGTGACAAACCATTTCTCGGATATGATCTGTGATACGCCAAGCTGAGGGTAAGAATCCTTAACCAGAGCCTCATGAGTGAGCGAGTTCAAGGAGCGTAGATCTAGGATCGGCCTCAATCCGCCATCCTTCTTCAGAACAATAAAGCACTGGCCATATTAGCCCGATTCTCTGACTAAGGAAGGAACCAATTCGATGGCCTCTTGCCTCAGGAAGGTGTGTACTACTTGCTTCTGGACCAGAGCCTTCTCAGGTCCCACCAGGGTGGAACACAACCCGTTGAAGCAGGAAGGAGAGGACTCAAACTGAATAAAGTAGTTCCTTTCTTTTGTATGCAGGACCCACCGAGATGCGTCTCTCTCGAGGCTGAAGCGGTGCTCCCGGACCAGAGCCTTCTCAGGTCCCAACAGGGTGGGACACAACCCGTTGAACCAGGAAGGAGAGGACCCCAACTGAATTAACGCTTCAGCTTGCTTGGAAACGCTTATCCAGCTTGCTTGGAATGCATTGCTTTCGCTACTAATTGGCTAAGCTATCTCTAGCTTAGCCAATTAGGCAGCAGGACCAGATGGAATCACAAAAGCATTTCACTGCATGTCGTACCCTGTATGTATGTGTATGTGACAAATAAAATTTGATTTTGATTTAGATTTTTGAGCTTACTACCCAGATCACTACCTTCAGGAGTTCCTCGGACAGCACAGGCTGTGAGGAGTCCGTGGGCTCGCTAGCATCCAAAAAGGATCTGGGACACCACGTTACACACGGAGGAAGAAGGAACTGCCAAAGTGGTGCTTTCCCCGGGAGCACAGCCCAGCAGGAGAGGTTGAAGAGGAGTCATCCATCTCTATGCCTTCTGCTAGGTTAGCCTACAAGCCACACAACCTTCGGTGCCGCTTCAAAAAGGAGGACCTGAGCCTCAAGGGAAAGCACTCTCCAAAGTGAGCTCTCTCCCTTGAGGTTCAGGTCCTGCTTTTGCTGGGAAAGAAAAAAGCTAACAGTTGACAGTTGAGAGAGCCGACTAAGCATGCTCCTAAGCTAAGCAAACAACACACCGGCCCGAATGAAGCGGTGCAAGGAGGAACACACAGTTGGAATTCTGCTTGCATTTAAAGCTCATCACTGCACAGATTCACACACAAAGCGCACACCTGAACAGAAATAAACTAATGTCGCTGCCATCGTTAAGCCGTTCTATAGCTTCCTGGTTTACTCAACGTTGCCCACAGATGATGACTTGCCAATTGGCCGGATTTTACACGTGATATGAAAATGTCCATAAGAGACAAAGTGAGAATGAACAGAGGTCAGTGGAGTGAAGAGATGAGACAGATGTGGACAGATGTAGATACGTAGATGTTGTTGAAGTTCAGAATCAAAGAGAGAACTAATTTCCTATTCTAGAAGTAGAAGATGTCACTTTTAGTCCATTGATATAGATGATTACTGCTGCAGAATAAAACTCCAATTATCTGTATATTCTTTATTTCCCTTAAGAGTTGTAAGAGTGGGAACATCATAAAGTCAGTCAGTATTACTGTAATTCCTCTCTCTAAGTGTGGAGATAAAGCGCTTGGCTCCAGGTGGCCATGTTCATGCTGCTTTGGGTAACAAGCTCCATATGGAAGCGTAGGTGTGCTGGAGCTCTGAGCACGAGCTTTTATAGACCTTAAAGTTCAAAACAAACCCGTTCACACACTTGCTGGTTCTCTGGGACAAAACAGTCACACAGGACATTGTGAGATTCCATGAGTTCACCTGGAGTCCTCATCACTTTAAAACTTTCACACTTACTCTAAAGATTTCTGGCTTTGATCCCATTCAGCAGTCTAATAATAGACCTTAACTAATCTCACATTATCATGGAGATCTCCATTCATGCAGAATTAAATCAGCACTAAAAAGCTGTGTGAAGTCTCAGTCTTAAGCTCATTTCACAGCATCATGTAGTCATGTGGTCATGTGACTGTGCTGTAATTCAACATGGGCGTGTCAGAGGCACATCAAACTTCAGATCCTGCATCGTACTGCATCAGTGTGTGTTTTACTTCTCTAAAATTAAACACATGTACAGCTGATATCTGGAATTCTGTCAGCCAGAAAGACTGGTACATTAAAGAATGAATGTTTTTTTCTCAAAACATCATAAATAAAAATTCGCATTCTCAAACTTACAACACTGCAGCTGCCAAAACAAGTTAGAATCCAGATGAACTGCTGCTCTTCCTCCTGCCTCAGAGACTTCAGGCTTTTACTCCTTACTACAGTTACTAATGATTTTCTCTGGTGGCCTTGATGTACTGATTAGACCTTAAAGCTGAACCTGATACACTAATCTCTTCTCTTCTCTGGGTATTTCTCACTCTTATTGTACGTTTCCACCACTACTGCACAATGTGTCCATCAGTCCTCAGACCTCTCAGCCACACATAATCTCTCCTTCATGGTCAGAAGGTTTAGTAACATGTGCAGCTCTTCATTCAGTTGTGTGTGTGCAGATATCAGCACAAAGCAGCTTTACACAGATCCAAATGTAGACTTAGATCCTCACTGAACAAGCTGCAGGCGACTCGATGAGAAGATACGAGGATGAAACCGTGACTCAGAAGCAACCTTCCACTTCTGGGTAAATCATTGCAGTGTACAGGTGTAGAGAAGGAAAGGAGGACTAAGTGGGTTTACAGAATGTTCTTCAGTTTTCTGAGGAGAATATGTTTATATAAAGTGTTTTGGAGAAGTGTGCATTTTAGGGCATCATGTGGAACTATTCACAGCAGCAGAAAGTTAAGGATGGAGAAGTACCATCTGGATGGATCTGATCTGAAGAGTGAAAGCATCAGCAGAACACATAGAACTTAACCAAGTGTAGATTCTGAACATCTCTAATAGTGTTAACATTATGTAGTCATGTTTTTAAAACTAGGAAAGAACTGGGATTTATTTATGACGTTGGTCTGAAAATCTTATGAAATGTTTTTTTTTCTTCTCAGATCACATCTTCTTTTGAGTGGTCAATAAAAAATCTCCAATTTAAATCTGTACTTGTTTTAAAGATTCTTAACCCTTTATTCAGAATTTTACAACCCTGGACCAGACTATGTGTGTGAGAAGATCTCAGCTTCAGTTTTGGATTTCATTCAACGCTTAGCTGACAATGAGTATATTTTCTACGATTTTATATTTATTTGTGTAATACACTCTGGAGTTATAAATGTCTTATATAAAAAGAATTTTGTTGAGTTTTTTGATTATTGTTACATTTTAAATAAAATTGATGTATTATGTGAATGACTGTGGGCTGTGTCTAAATATTGCACCAGTGCTCCTGGAACTAGAACCTTTAGAAACTTGACTTGAGGAGACAGACCACTGTACCTTATTAATGTCCTTTATTTGTTTATTTATTATTTATTTATTTAATTATATTCTTCTTTTTGAACAATTTCCTTAAATGCACAGTGCAGTTGATCAGGTGAAGGTTGTAAAAAGTTTATTATTTATTTTCATCAGATGGATGAAAATTGTGGCTTGTGGAGGACAAACATGGAGGCAGTTGGACATGACTGAAAGGTAAAGAAGTGTGTTTTCACACGTATCTGATTACTCAAGTCAGCATGTAGATAGGTTGTGGGATTGTTTGGGGCGGGGCTTATAATCAGGTTTGTTGTCACATTGATTTTCTCCGGAGCTTTTGCGTACGTCCATACGGCTTTTTCAGAATATGGTCAACGCTACAGTAGATTTTTGTGTTACAGGTACACTGTTGAAAAACAACTCTTTTTGGATGCTCAGTATGTGCTGGAAATCCTGAAGATTATCTTGAATGAGTTTTAGCCATGAAGACCGAGAGATGTGCATTTTTCATGATGTTTTTCATGCCAAGCTCTCGCACCACAAACTGAGCCAGTGCCAGAGCTCCAGTGCTGCAAAGATTTAGTTTTATGTAACACACACCATCTCAGCCATTTCTCCAGCATCATGAACATAAAAACATAGTAGTAATTTACTTCTTTACTTTTATGATTTAAGACAAAAAGAAACATTTGAAAGACAGTTCCGGGAAATAAAGATGTTTTTAGAAAAAAGTCAAATTAACAAATGTATTTCTGACCGATCATTATGGATCTTCCTCATCAAATAAAAATATATCCATATATTTACCGGTTACTGGTGTAACTGTTGCCACGGTAGCAGCATATGTAGGGTGGGAGACAGGGGGGAATGGGGGGGGTTCTTCTTCCCTTCCTCCTTTGCTTTCTTCCGACTTCCTCACTCCTGTACATGGTGCGTGACCCTCCAGCTCCCCCTAGTGAGTCTGCAGCACTCTGAAACACAGACCTTTAGAAGGATTAGCAAATGTCACTGCATTTGTAATGAGTTTAGAGAATTAGGCGTTGTCGTCCATTTGCAGGTTGGTTACCACGGCAACTCCAGTTTCTGTGTAATCACAACATCGAGACCTTCTGCTGGAGAGAAGTGCGACGTCAGGAGAAGGATTTAATGATGAAGTAACCACGTTTCTACAGTTTATTAAACAGACTAGTAAAAAATACAATATTAAATAAAACTCATGACTTTATTAAGCATTATTAATCTAATGTATATTTCTTTACAATGATAAACACTGTTATATATAAGTTACATGAAAAGTTTTATCTAGAGTATATTTTTATATATATTTATAGATATTTTTATCCTGCATTTTATTTACAGACTTCTGAATAAATGTGTTATTAATTGACCTGCTACTTATGAGGTTTCAGGTCTGACTTTATTTTCGAATAATGTTTATATGATTATTGATATATGATTTATAGGATTTTCTGTTCTCACTCACACAGACAGAACACACAGGCTGGTGTGTACAGAAGGAAGTTTAAAGTTCTTCATGCTGAGAATGAGCATTACCTCTGACACTGGAGACTCCTTTCACACATATTAAAAATCTCTTTATTGAAGAAATGACAGAATGTGTTGCAGCTGCACTTCTCTGTAATAAAGAATTAATGAAGACCATTCTACAGATGTGTGATGATATGTGAGTCTTCTGTTTAATGTCTCCAAAAATAAACCATTACACCATCGATGAATAGCTGGGATCTTCCTCCTAATCCCCATCCTCCAAAAACTCATAACCTCCACTTGGTTCTTTCTCTCACGTACCAGGTATCTGATGTTGGTCGGTGGGGTTGCTTAGCAACAGCACACAACACTTAGAAGCATTGGCTTGTGTGCTGAGTGGAGAAGAGTTTGTGTTAGCGGGTTCCTCTGTGGCCAGACCTTGAGGCCAAGGATCCTCTCCTTGCTAATGACCACTTCTCAATAGAGCCTTCAAGCTCAGCCCTGGAGTCTCACTGTGTTCACCATAATTGCACCATTATGCTCTGGCATGCTGTGGATGAAAAAATGCCAAATCAAAGCCTAAACCTGCTGAAGATACCTGAAGATCATCTGTGTGCATGACATCTATTTTTCATCAGACCCAAAAAAAACACAAATCCCCAAAACATCACAAGAAACATTTATAGATTATAATCCCATAGACAGTGAAAATAGAAAACAAGAGCTTTGAGATGAACAGATTTTTTGACTGGGATATATTCAGTATAATACAGTATATTTGTTTCATGCCCAGCAAACAAAAATAAATAAACACTGAATGTTCATATTATTAGCTGCTGGAAATGACACATCAGTGTGTAATAATCCGAACCCTAACCATTAAATCATTTTTGTGCATTAAAAATTTTTTTCCATCGCAGGTAAAATATTTCAATGTACTTTCTCTAAAAAATAAATAAATAATGTTTCAGCCTGACAATGTTCCTGTGCACAAAACACAAAAACGAATACATGATGTGCTGAGGTTGGAGTGAAAGATTTTGAGTCCTGAACTTTTCAACATCTAAACACCTTTGAGACGAACCGGAACCCTGACTGAACCCCAGAGCTCCTTAGAGAGACCTGATCTATACAAGATCTTAATCCTCATTCAATTCATTCCCTCTTACACCTCAAATCTCCCAAAATCCTCAAATAGACATTTTAATATTTACAAAAATCTTCAGATTGTTATCAGATACCCAGAATTCATTTCTTCTGTGTGTTTTCTTTCTTACGCTGGTGTCTGTCACACACACACGCTCACACACACGCACACACACACACACACACACACACACACTTACACACACACACACACACACACACACACACACACACACACACACACACACACACACACACACACACACACACACACACACACACACATATACACACTCACAAACACACACACAAACACACATACACACACTCACAAACACACGCACACACATATACACACTCACAAACACACACACAGCCGCAGTGTGTTTAAATCATAACATCTTCCTTTATTCTCATTTTATTATCATTTATGGAGACATATTTTTTTGAATTGCAACAAATCCAAACATTTGATTGTAATATTATTATTTCATTTTGCATCGTTACTGTTCTACTGTGCAGAAAAACCCTCTAAGTTCTGTTCATCTAATAGATAAGTCATTATTTAAAAATAAAGCTAATA
>MU551654.1:1697829-1712659 GCA_024362625.1 Silurus asotus
TGTGTGTGTGTGTGTGTGTGTGTGTGTGTGTGTGCGTGTGTGTGTGTATAGCTCTGTGAGTTACACTTAGAAGCTCAGAAATGGTCACTAAAATGTGACTAATTGGGATGTTTTTCGAGGATAATTATCTGTAGGTCTTCAGAGGATCCTCTTGATGAATGAGAATGAATTTAAAACAGGCGAGTTCTGTATTAATGTATGAACATCGATGCAGGCACCATCATCTGCATCATTAGCCTCAGTAATTTTGGCTTAAAGTAGAGCACAGTGTTGAATTTTTTATTTATTTCATGGAGCTGGACGCCTGCACTTGTTATTATAGTGCACAGTTTTGTGTCTTTATCTGATTCTACTGCAGGCTGAATAATTATTTTCCTACTCACACACAATTATACTGCATCAGCTGCACCTGAGCCAGTTTCAGTAATATATAAATAACTACATGGGCTTTGCTTCAGGCAGATGCAGCATCAAGTTGCCACAATCAGATGAAGGATGAGAACTTTCAGGACTCAGAAATGGTGTATGGTTTAGACACAGAATCATTAATTGAAATGAAATTAATGCTTTCTGGGTGGAACAACTGGAGTATAGGTTGACAATGATCTCCAGAACCCGACAGAATTCCCCCAGAAATTAGCTGTGAATTGGGGTCCCCGGTCAGACACAATTTTGCAAGGGAGGCCATAAGGGTTGAATACATGTTGGAGGAGGAGCTGGGTGGTCTCCTTACCGGATTGTAGTTTGGGAGGGAAATAAAGTAAGCCATCTTAGAGAAGTGGTCAACGATGATGAGAATGGTTGTGTGTCCAGCTGAGAAAGAGAAGTCAGTGACAAAATTTAGTGCAATATGAGACCAGCTGATCAGGCACAAAGAGGCTCTTCCGTTGACAACCCTCAGGAATGAGAATACCCGAAGTAGCCTCCAGAACCTTCCTTTCTATGTCCAGGTGGAGAGGACAGATAGTTACGGAAGGTAGGAGAATGCGCTCAGGTGGGGGGGTCCCCTCTGCCAGGGGAGTATAGTCGGGAGATGGTATCGGGTTTGGTGCTTTTGGACCCTGGACAGTAGGCTAAGGAAAAGTTTAAACGGCCAAAGAAAACCCCCCAACGGGCCTGATGTAGGTTCAGGTATTTGGCCAACTGCAGATACTCCAGATTGCTGTGATCCCTCCAAAACAAACCATGAATGGCACCTTGGTCCTCTCAAGTCAATGACGCCACTCCTTCAAGGTGATTGACTGTCAGGAAAAAGGTGGAAGTGGTGACGTGAAATTCGCATTTCTTAACCCTGGCATACAGGCCATCCTGAAGAAGGCATTGGAGCAGGTTATGGACATGGTGGACATGCTTTTCCTGGGTGCAAAAGAAAATGAAGATTTCATCAAGACATACGAATTTAAAGCAGTTAAGCATGTCCCGTAAAACATCACTGACCAGAGCCTGGAACACTGCCGAAGCGTTTGGTCAGACAGAACGGCATTGCCAAATACTCATAATGTCCGGACAAGGTGTTAAACGCAGTCTTACACTCATCTCCCTCAACAAGTTGGTAGGCATTCCTCAGGTCCAACTTCATGAAAATCGAGACCCACTGGAGGAGCTAGAATGCAAAAGCCATGGGTGGGAGGGTATAGCGATTCTTGACAGTAATGGTGTCTTCTCCATGATAAAGAACCGAGCCTCAGCAGGGGAGGAAGAAGGGCAAATGATACCAGCAGAGTAAGACTCCTGAATATACTGGTTCACGGTCTCCTGCTCAAGTCCAGACAAATAGTACAAAATGTCCACAGGGAGGAGAGGTTCCAGGCAGCAAGCCAATGGCCAGTGTGGTGGCAGGGAGGATGTTTTGACCTTGCTACACAGGTCATGGTAGACCCCAGGGGATAGAGCTGAGATCAGGTTGAGGCTCATTATGTGGTGTGACAGATGCAGGGCCTGTTGGGGAGATGTAGTGGGTCTGGCAGGGCACCCCCATTCTAAGACTCGCCCATTGTTCCAATCTAGATAGGGGTTGTGTTTCCGGGGGCAGGGAAAATTAGGCATGACACGAGCATGGGGTGAGGGGATGAGCAGGAATGAGACTCTTTTGGTGTTTGGAGATGGTAACAAGCACTGGCTTGGTATGGCGAGACGCCTGGTAGCAGGTGTGCCTTTCTAAGGCTCAGACCTGCAGGGGGATGGGCATCGGCTCGGTCTCGATGCTGTGCATTTTGGCCAGATTATTCTGTCAGGGACTGGTTGGAGGGACCCAAATGCAAGACAGACTGAGAGCTTAATAAGAGTCTTTAATAAGCCAACTGGGGAGAAACCAGGTGAATAGATTCAGAACACAAGCCAAAAACAACAGTGCAGATCCCAACAAACAATTCCAGAAAAAAAACCCAAAAAGTTTAAAAACACAGTTAAATAGTCCGAACATGCAGCATAGGAGGCCAGGCAAAAACACAGCACAAAAAAAAGGCACAAAACTGAAAAAAAGGGCAGAGCAAGTAAAAAAAGAGTCTCAAGCCAGAAAAAACGTCCTTAAAGCCAAGCAGGGAACAGGGAAAAAAAAGGCTGTAAAATCTCAGCAACAATCCGAGCAGACTGATGAGATAATCTGGTAGAGAGGGAAAGTTTTTCGAGTCCCTAAATACCGGGCAGCGTGGGAAAAAACTCAAGATGGCTCCGACCCGGAAGTGCACGCTGTGAACCCAAAAGACCGTGACAGAAGAACGTATGCATCATTCTGTGTCAGAAAAACACCACGGGCATCGTAGATCACATGAGAAACCTCTCAAACCTGTTTGGCATGATAAAAATCTAACATTGTATTTTTATACATATAAAAACTGTTATTACTCATGACAGTTTCATAACTGCTAAAGCATCTGTTCTTTTTTCTGTGAAGGGTTTTAAGATGATTGACTGCTGTCCACGCCCACTTATATACTGGAAGTTGAATTCAAACTCAATAAAACGGAAAGTCCAAACACTAGAGAATTCACACTATTGATCCAAATAGTATCTGATGCTTATCATTCTGTAGTCCGGGAACATCTGCTGGAGTTTAAGTGTTGTTCCTCAGTGCACCTGTGTAACTCCAGCTGAGGTGATGAATTCATCAATAAAGCAGTTCTGGACTGATTGAATGCACATCGAAGAGGCGGCTGAAGCTGCTGCATGACTGAACTCCAGAATGAGTGGAATCATGGAAGACTGAAGTTCAGATTAGATGAAGAAGCTCAACAATAGAACATTGTTTTCAGACTGGACATCAGAAGAAGACTGCAGACTCACCAACACCAAGCATTTAGGCTAATTCTAAATTAATCTTTTCATTTTTTTTTTTCATTCTTTTTAATCTTTTGATTCATCATTTGAACTTTTCTGGAGTTTTATCTTCTGTGGTTCAGAAGGTGGATTCCATTCAACATCTGCAAGTGTGTGCGTAAAAGAGAGAGGGATGGGAATGGGCCTTTAATTTCACACACACGCACGCACGCACGCACGCACGCACGCACGCACGCACGCACACACACACGCACGCACACACACACACACACACACACACACTGCAGACCTCTCATTAAACACAGATACTGTTACACACTCATACACACTGATTCATATCAACTTTTTTTAAGACTTGTGGTGTGTAGGGAAAATTCTGGAGTGTAAAAGGTAAACGTAGGAATAAAAGATTGGTGATTGGTGCACTACTGCAGGAGTGATAAGAGAGACAGCTAGAAAAGTACTTGGTGTGACATCTGGAAAGAGAAAGGAAGACAAAGAGAGGTGATGGAATGAGGAAGTGCAGGAGAGCAGAAGAAGAAAGAGGTTGAAAAAAACAGAAATGATTCGACAGAGTGATGAGAAAAGTAGGAGGAGAACAAGGAGATGCGGCAGCAGGTGAAGAGGGATGTGGTGAAAGACAAGGAAAAGGCAGATGAGGAGCTGTAGGAGAAGTTGGACACTAAGGAAGGAGAAAAGGATTTGTAGCGATTGTCCAGGCAGAGGAACCGAGCTGGGAAGGATGTGCTGCAAGTTAGAGCAGTAAAGGATGGAGAGGGAAATGTGTTGACTAGTGAGGAGAGTGTGATGAGAAGATGGAGGGAGGATTTCGATCAGCTAATCAATGAGGAAAAATAGAGAGAAGGTTGGATGGTGTGGAGATGTGAAGCAGGATGTAGATAGGATTAGTAAGGAGAAAGTGAGAGCAGCGATTAAAAGGATCTAGAGTGGAAAGTCGGTTGGACCAGATGACATACCGGTAGAAACATGGAGATGTTTAGGAGAGATGCAGTGGAGTTTTTAACCAGATTGTTTAACAGGATTTTGGAAGGTGAGAAGATGCCTGAGGAATGGAGAAGGAGTGTGCTGGTACCGATCTTTAAGCATAAAGGAGATGTGCAGACCAACAGTAACTACAGGGGAATAAAGTTGATCAGTCACACCATGAAGTTCTGGGAAAGAGTAGTGGAAGCCTGGCTGAGAGAAGAGGTGACCATCTGTGAGCAGCAGTATGGTTTCATGTAGAGGAAGAGCACCACAGATGCCTTATTTGCTTTAAGGATGTTGATGGAGAAGTATAGAGAAGGTCAGAAGGAGCTGCATTGTGTGTTTGTGGATTTAGAGAAAGCGTACGACAGGGTGGAGAGAGGAGTTGTGGTGTTGTATGAGGAAATCTGGTGTGTCAGAGAAGTATGTGAGGGTGGTGCAGGACATGTATGATGTCAATGTGGAGGTTGGACTGCATCAAGGATCGGCTCTGAGCTCGGATGATGAGCAGGAGGATGAGGAGAAGTCAGTAGGAAGGTCAAGGTTGAATTTTATCAACTTCAGGGTAAAGATTAGAAGCAGAAGCTTTTTATTTCAGCTTTTATTTAGCAAAGAAAAAGTTCCAGCACTTTTAACACTTTAGAAGAGAAAAAAAAATCCAATGTTTCCAATGACAACGATTGACCTCGAGCCCTGCTGTAGAAGGTGCTGATGAAGGTTCATGTGACCTTCACATGTGGATTCCTGTGATTACACACACTTCACATGTCTCCAACACACACACACACACACACACACACAAACAAAAGAAACATGTCTGAATCTGAAAGTTTTGGTTCTGTCTTTATTCGGAGACAGGGATCAGGACACAGAAGCAAAAAAGAAAAAAAGCGCTTTGTTTCTCATCCATCTCTGGGTGTGATGATGATGAGTACCTAAAGTACCGCTTCCGTCCCGGATCTTCCCTTATTAAGCACACAGCAATAATGAGACTTAATTAACATTTAATAAATTAAGTACAAATCATCCATCGTACATTACAGTGCAAATTCATCTGGTTTGTAGATTTGCATGTTCTCTTATTGCACAAAGTTCAGCTCCAGTGTAAAAAAAACAAAACAAAAACAAAACAATCAACACAAAAAAACACAAAAACATTTAAAAGGTTATAAAGAAGACGTGGTTCTGATGATGATGAAATATTGACCAGGGAATTTTAACACTCAGACAAGCTGAAGGAATCACGACCCAAACATCAGACGAGCTTCAGAGGGAAACATAAGCAACTTTTCACAGATTCATAACCGAAACCTTTATAATTCAGTCTGCACACACACACACACACACACACACACACACACACACACAAACACACACACACACACACACACACACTGAGGAGAGACCACACCTTTACATCCTGCTCTTACAGTAGAAATCAGATGACACTAATACTGACTCAAGGTTTTGCGGTTGTGCGTATTTCTCGAAATCAGCTGTTATAAGTGTGTTATGAGTGTGTTATGAGTGTTATAAGTGTGTTATAAGTGTGTAATGAGTGTGTATCAGACAGTACAGTGAGGAGTTAGTGTGCGATATGAACCCAGTTGTACAGCGCAGTGTTCCTCACGTCTGCAGCCAACAAACACAAAAATCAATTGCAAAAATCATAAAAAGTCCACATACAGGATTCTTCATATTCATCTGCGTGTGTGTTGGTTTTCTAAAACTTCGTTTAATTTTCATATGAAAAAATGAAGAGAACCAAAACACCTGATCAGCAACTGAGACACACGAGTCTTCACTCTCACACACACACACACACACACACACACACACACACACACACAGAGACACACAGACACACACACGGATCTGTGGGCGGAGCTGAACTCAGAAGCGAATGATGAAATGCAGAACTCGTTAGTGACGTCGTCTGAAATATTTTCTCTCCAAAATCAGCAGTTTCTGATACACAAACTCCAAAATGTAAAACTTCCAAACATTAATGAGGAACTTTTACTCGACGCTCTACTACATCTCACACGTTAATAACCATCTCAAGGGTGTGCAGTTTGAGAAAGTTAATCTGTGACAGGGCTGCGTGATGTGACCTTCCTGAAGGTCACCAGTTCCCCAAACAGCATGGTCCAGTTTTATTCCTCCATTAACTCGTTTATACTCAACTACGAGCTGGAATTTATTCAAGAACATCACATTTCTTATCCATTTCTAGCTACGTTAAACGTGGCACATCAGCAAAATGTCAGTTACGTTATAGCAGCTATAAACACTCGTTCCCTCTCCAGACTCCAAATAATTTAATAAGAAACAAATAGCATCAGATTCTCATGTAAGTGAAAAACTGTAAACACTCCTCAGTCCTGAGGTCCTACAGACCAACTAGACAAAATCATTTAGCAGCAGCATCACGATAATGAACTTAAAAAAAAAAGGTTTGAAATGAAAATTAGAATAAAAATCATTGTTTATGTTTTCAGTCAGTTAGAAATCTCCTCTAAATCTTCAACATGACTGTGTGTGTGTGTGTGTGTGTTTTTACTTACTGTAGTTCTACAATTCCCCTATTCATAAATACACACACACACGCACACACACACACACACATGCAGTGCTGTAGTGTAACACATATCATGTACTTCAGGAAGCTCTAAGTACTAAATACAATTTTGCATAGAAACTTGGAAGTTGTGTGTAGTGTGTGTATAAAGAGCGAGCGAGCGAGCGAGAGAGAGAGAGAGAGAGAGAGAGTGTGTGTGTGTGTGATGGGGGTGGAGTTTGGTGCAGCTCCACTGTGAATCTTTAAACAGATCGCATATGGTGGGCGTGGCCTCAAAGATGATGGCTCGGCCCCTCCCACAGGTCATTAGAGATGACTGAATAAATTATAAAGGGTCAAAAAGATGATCTGGCTTTTTTACACACACACACACACACACACACACACACAGACAGAGCTCTGAAGCTGATCTGAAAGAACCTCTTCTCTCATCCATTCTGAATAAACTACAGATGAGGAAACGTTTGATGTTATGATGAGGAAGGTGACATGTTGGAGTAGATCATGTGCATCACTGAGATCATAATAAAGCAACAATCTGAGTGAACACACACTCGTTTAAAAAACAAAAGGAGTGAAAGTTTCTGCAGGAGAACAAAACAAAAACTAGTGCTGATTTATCAGTCACTCATTACACACTCCACCTTGCTTTCCTCCACTAGACTGAGGAACACACACACACACACACACACACACACACACACACACACACACACACACACACACACAGCAGGTATATATTAGATTAATTTGGAAGTTGAAGCGCTCCCCCCGTCTGCATGGTGCTGCTGCGTGGTGATGAAAGAGCAGCATTGTGTTACGGAGAATTTTGGAATCTTCTGGATTGTCATCAGGGTCTTCTTCCTTTTCTACAGGAATCGGAACTGTAATTTACTTTATTACTGCTGTGAAGATTACAAGGCAATAACAGGATTGTCATCACCGAGAGGAAATCTGCCCTTCATGAGCTCATGATTGGACAGTGTCACTGTGATTGACAGGTCATTGTTTAAAGCCCCTCCCACTTAAACTCCAACAGTCAATTACACTCTGTAGACTTCAGAACACATCAAGACCTGAACTTGTGATCTCCCTACTTTAGAGTATGTAGAGGAACCGCTCATGCAGAGGGATTTGCCCTCGCCGATGTGTTTGTGTGCAGAATCTAGGGTCTCACACACGTCAGGTAAATCTGAGCTCAAAGATCAGCAGTGTTTGGAGCGAATCCCATGTGAGATACACCATGGAGTGTGGAGCCTGGTGTCCGGAGCTGATCTGTAAAGGAGGAGAAGTCGAGCAGAACAAATGGAAAGGGTTAATGGCTCTTTGGCTTTGGGAGGCGAGAGTTACAGGCATTGGATGGATCTTTAGCTCGGCCTGAGCTGATCTCATCTCTAGGAGCTGAGCTGGTTCTGAAGCCAGAGCTGTGTGGTGATGGAGTTAAACTGGACTGAGATACTGAGCTGATGCAGGGCAGGCCACGGGCTGGAGGGGGCAGATGTCTGGTCTTAGATGGACCACTGAAACCTGGGTGAGAACCAAATGCCCCTTGAACTCCTCTACCTAAGCTGACCTGCTCACCTCCTCTCGTTTTTATGAGAATAGGAGCTTTTTTGTCTCTGCTGAATGTCTGAAGGTCCCTGGAGTGTGGATTTGTCCTCTTCAGCGGGACACAGTTACTAAACTGAACCCTGGGGTTGTGTGGTTCATTAATTTGGAGACGGGAGTTTAGAAGAAGGAGAAGATTATCTGAATTCAGAGTGTTGGAGGATAAAGAGGCAGCAGTGGCACTAACAGCAGGTGCAGTCGAGGGCACAGAGGGAGGAAGCGTGGCATTACAGGAGGCAGAATCGGGTAAAACTACAGTGCAGGACTGGGGCTTCACTGGACCATCACCAGGCTGGATGTCCACACTGGGGTCACTGAGGGCCTCTGAAAGGGTTTGGTGGGAAGATCTTGCCAACTTGTAGTGATTGCTGGCCTTGGGCTGGGAAGGCTGTAGTATCTGAGGCTAATGGAGGGGAAAAAACAGAATTATTATGAATAAAATGTTTATTTTATATTGAAATTATTAAATCACAACATTATTTCTTAACAGATTTAATTCCAGAATAAAGTCTTTACAGAAAACCAAAACATTCATCTGAGGAAAAAGCTGTTCCTGTTTGCTCTTTTTTCTTGCACTGGGAAATAAGACCCCCCATTAAATCTAAACAGTATCTTAGCAAAATGGCTAAAAGAAGTGTTTAGTATTTTGGTGTAACTGCAGACACTGTGCTTCAGATCGTGACCAGGACATGAGCTCTGTGCTGCCATCTTTATTCTGCAGTTTATTTACAGCAAATAGCAGATTTCTCTTTCACACTTCTACTTACATTTTATTAATGCGTACAGCACCGAGAGATTTGTACAAAAAGCAATAACACATCACTCCTGATTTCACAGAGACTTCAAAGAAGAAGCACAATCCTCAAAACGGCCGATTCCCGAAGAGAAACTCAAAAACGCTGCAGCTACTAACAGTGATGTGGGTTTTCACGTGAGGGTACGAGGTCACAATCAAAAGCTCTGCACTCAGCTCAACTCTACAGCTGAAACGTTACGAATACGACACCAGTTTCGAGCTTTGGCAGGTTGACGGAGCGAGTGAATGAGCGAGGGCTGAGAGAGAGAGAGAGACTGAATGAAGACTGGTGCTCTTGCACAAAGATACACCAGCAGCAGTTCAGGAGCCGAGCACATGCGCAGGCGTGAGTCCATCTGTCATGGAGCCTCAAAGAGAATTATTCTGTGTGATGCTCTGGTCGGCGGTGGACGGCTCTCCGGGTGCTATTGTGGAGTGGAGCTTTTGATGTGAGTTCTGCTTTTTACACAGCCTTTCTTTAAGGTCTGCTTGATGTCTAAAGAGACCCTGTTTCACTCTCTACTACACCGAGAGACATTCGAGCGTGAAATGGAACTGAACTGAATCTGAATGTTATCATATCATGATCTTAGTGGACTGTTGGACAGTCAAGTTGAGGTTTATGGCTCCCAAGTTGCAGAAGAACAGACAGAGCAGACCAATTTCACAACAACGGGAAGTGGAGTTTTTCAGCTCACAGCGCCACCTGCTGGTTTTTTACCTGCATTAACGTCTTCCATATAAACAACACAATAGTATTTTAACAATGTGCACCACATTTATTTCTCTCACCCTCCTCTCCAACAGTCAATATTTGTCTGAGACTCCTCACAGAACGTTTTTACTTCCAGGACTGAAGCGAAGACCACCTTATAGTAGAACCTCTTAAATGATGAATGCAGTTGTGTAATTTTAGGAGCGATCAAGAGAGAGAGAGAGAGAGAGAGAGAGAGAGAGAGAGAGAGAGAGAGAGAGAGAGAGAGAGAGAGAGAGCAAGGAAGTTCAATAGAGAAACTCATTGATATCTTCCAAAATTCAACCTTCTCCATGCGGTATGTTCAGAGACACACCCACCTGACAGATGCATCTTAATCTCCATTAAAATCATTATGATACAAAGTGACAGAGAAACTTGAATAATGACCATGTGGTCTCTCAGGAAATCTCCACACACTTTCAGTAATAATTAGAATAAGAATACAAATGCAGAATCGGGTCCCAGTTCACGGTGTGAGTTTGAGTAGACGTGTGTTTTAGCAGAGCGAGACCTCATTATTAACACACAGAAACAACATGAAGGTACTGGGATGAGAACAAAATCTCTCTCAGTTTCTACTATTAGATGTCTACAGACCACATTTACACACACGTCTAATCACGTCTCCACACGTCCACGTTAGAATACAGAGATAATATCTGCTCGTGCAAAATGATCTGACAAGTCACACAATTAACACACACACACACACACACACACACACACACACACACACACACACACACACACACACACACACACACACATCACATCACACTGCTCCTGTGACTGCCAGCCTCAGGGTTTATACAGTGTTAATGTTAGGACTAAAAATAAAAGAGAAAGAAAGAAGAAAGAAGTCAGAAAAAGAAATACAAGTTACAAATACAGAGAGAGAGAGAGAGAGAGAGAGAGAGAGAGAGAGAGAGAGAGAGAGAGAGAGAGAGAGAGAGAGAGAGAGAGGGAGAGAGAGAGAGAGAGAGAGACACAGAATGGCAGACAGACAGGGAGGTAATTGGAAGAAAAGAACCAACAGAGAGACAGACAGACCGACGGAGACAGAGAGACAATAGAACAGAGAGACAGACAGACAGACAGACAGACAGGGAGGGAGGGGGTATTTTAGAGTAAAGTACTGTACCACGCTGTATCTGTGAAGTAATGCACTAACTCCTCCACTCCTGAGCCAGGGGCAGTGTGGGAGAGGCAGAAGGAGAGACAAGGAGAGGAGAGCTCAGTCAGTCTCACATCCACACACACACACACACACACACACACACATCCACACACACACACACACACACACACACACACACACACACACCAAACCGTGAGGATTTAGTGGAGCTCAAGGCATCGCTTACAAACTCAGAGGCTTCATGCACTTCATGCCAGCATGTAAAACACAAACATCACAACAGATGCAGAGAAAAAGGCAGAGTTTAACCAGACTCTCACATCCCAGCTCCAGTGTGTGGGAAGATCTAACACACTGAGATAATGTATGTGTGTGTGTGTGTGTGTGTGTGTGTGTGTGTGTGTGTGTGTGTGTGTGTGTGTGTGTGTGTGTGTGTATATTGGGCCACAGGAAATAAGAACACTTCCATCCTCACAGACAGAATCATACATGAGAGCTGATATCAGGTTTAGTGTTCCCGCTACTGCTGTTGTCCTTAAACATGAACACACAGTCTGTAATGAGTGTGTGTGTGTGTGTGTGTGTGTGTGTGTGTGTGAGAGCTCCTTCTGTCTCACAGCATGTTACTCTTATCCCAAACAGAGATGAAGGAGGATGTGAGTTTTTATTCATGTCTCCAATTATTATTTTATAAAAGCTGTCATGGCTGCCATTTTTCTTTGTTTACTTTCTGACAAAGAAATGATGTCTGATCACAGATGATAATGGAAGGTGCAGGTATAATACAGCTGTGTATCAGAGAGATAGAGAGAGCGAGAGAGAGAGAGAGGGGGGGGGGTGAATGTGTTTCAGTAAGAATGAGGATAAAAGTTAAATAATCACTGCATTATTAACAGAGGTGTGTGTCCTCATTTTACTGAGCCGAGAGACGACGAAAGAAAATAAACAAAGTAAGGCATTATAGATAGAGTGATGAGAGAAAATGAGAGCTGGAAAAGTGAAGAGAGGGAGAGAGGAAAAGGTGTTGAGAGATAGGGAGAAGGAAAAGGGGAGAAAGGGAAAGGTGGAACGGGGGAGCGAGGGAGCAGGCGTGGTCATGTCTGCAGGTGGACAGGAGGTGATCCACAGGGTGACACAGGCATGTGGAGGAATCTTTGAGATGGGGCAGATGCAGGGGCAGTTCGGTGAGAGGGTTTGAGTCAGACTCACTCCGTTTGTAGTGGAGCGGCACACACACTCGACCCGTCCCCTGCTGCATCCGCCTCGGAGAGAGAGGAGGAGAAAAATCCTGTACAGAGATACAGAGATACACACTGACCCACTATCTCTCTTTCACACACACACACACACACACACACACACACACACACACACACAACCCGTCCCCTGCTGCATCCGCCTCGGAGAGAGAGGAGGAGGAAAATCCTGTACAGAGATACAGAGATACACACTGACCCACTATCTCTCTTTCACACACACACACACACACACACACACACACACACACACACACAGCTCTCTCCACTGTAATGTGTTGCATTAATGAGAACTGAGTTCCTGTTATCAGTTACATTAGAGCAGATATAAACTCTCATCCCCTCAGCGTCTGCTCACTCTCACTACTGAAGTTGAGAACAAACCCAATGTGATGGCACTGATGTAACATCAGGGTTAAAGTTGTAAGGAGTTAAAGCTTATAATTGCAAAACTATTAGCACGGCATTGTGGGTAATGTGTAGAACCGTTAACATGAAAAAATCATTATAAATAAACCTATAATGCTGCTGAAGGTTCAGGACGGATCATTGCATTTAATCCAGTAGGTTTATTCATCTACAATAAGCACTTCATCCTGATCAGGATCTCAGAGGATCTGGACTCTATCCTGGGAACGTTACACATGGAGTCTTCAGGACTCTGTTCCATGTTCTTCATGCACAGTGAGATTATTATCATCCAGTGCCAAACAAAATCAGTTTCAGCCACTTCAGCCTCATAATTCCCACAATGTATTTATTTATATATATATATATATATATATAAAATACTATAATAATATTTATAATTTAACCATTTATTTTTATTAACTAACAAAATGGAAAGTAAATAAAAGTTAAATCCAGAATCAAATCAATATTTTGTTTTACACTTTACCTGCTAAACAGCATCAGTTCCTCTATCCACACTTACACACAGTTTTGATGGAACTGAAGCAGGCAGGTTGAGATCAGAACTTTGTGAAGGCTAAAACAATCACTTCCCGGATTACTTTTTCTTCTCTGCACTGAAGATCGTTCTTAATAAGTAATAAATTAGCTGTATGTTTGAGGTCATTGTCCTGCTGCAGAATGAATTCGGGGCTAATCAGACACCTCACGAGATCTTTGCCTGGGAGAGACCTGGATGATGCAGTAGAAAGATCTTGTCTCTTGTTGCTGAGCTCAGTCTTGTCATAGTGTAGAATCTGTGACATGAAATGGTCTTTCAAAACCTCACCTTAGAGGCGGAATTTGTCTCATCACCCAGTTTTTGAAGCTCCTACACAACTGTTCTGTTTCACTTCATCTCTGAGTTTCAACCTTGTTTGGATTTGCACTTGCTTGGTAGAATTATTTACTTACACATGACCACACCTGGTCCTACAGAATCCCTGACTTTGTGCAAGTGTTCACTGTCGGTGTACTGTGTGTGTGTCAGTGTACAGAGCCTGAGTGTGTAGAGTGTGTGTGCGTGCGTGCATGTAAGTGTACAGTGTGTGTCAGTGTACAGAGTGTGTGTGTGCATGCGTGTGTGTGTGTAAGTGGACAGTGTGTGTGTCAGTGTACAGAGCGTGTGTGTATAGTGCAGTGTTGAGTGTAAGTAAGTGTAGTGTGTGTATGTGTATGTGCGCAAGTGTACAGTGTGTGTGTACTGTGTGTGTCAGTGTACAAAGCGTGTGTGTGAGTGCGTGTGTGTGTAAGTGTACAGTGTGTGTGTGTCAGTGTACAGAGCATGTGTGTGTGTGGTGTGTGTGTGTGCGTGCGTGTAAGTGTACAGTGTGTGTGTACTGTGTGTGTGTCAGTGTAAAGCGTGTGTGTGAGTGCGTGTGTGTGTAAGTGTACAGTGTGTGTGTGTCAGTGTACAGAGCATGTGTGTGTGTGTGTGTGTGTGTGTGTGTGTGTGCGTGCGTGTAAGTGTACAGTGTGTGTGTACTGTGTGTGTGTCAGTGTACAGAGCATGTGTGTGAGTGTACAGAGCATGTGTGTGAGTGTACAGAGCATGTGTGTGAGTGTACAGTGTGTGAGTACTGTGTGTGTATCAGTGTACGGAGCTTGTGTGAGTGTACAGTGTGTGTGTACAGTGTGTGTGTTTGTGTGTAAGTGTACAGTGTGTGTGTAAGTGTACAGTGTGTGTGCGTGTGTAAGTGTACAGTGTGTGAGTACTGTGTTTGTATCAGTGTACAGAGTGTGTGTGTAAGGGTACAGAGCATGTGTGTGAGTGTTCAGTGTGTGTGTGTACAGTGTGTGTGTGTGTGTGTGTAAGTGTACAGTGTGTGTGTAAGTGTACAGTGTGTGTGCGTGTGTAGGTGTGCAGTGTGTGAGTACTGTGTTTGTATCAGTGTACAGAGTGTGTGTGTAAGGGTACAGAGCATGTGTGTGAGTGTTCAGTGTGTGTGTGTACAGTGTGTGTGTGTGTGTGTGTGTAAGT
>MU551654.1:1712691-1749179 GCA_024362625.1 Silurus asotus
GCAGTGTGTGTGTATGTGTGTAGTGTGTGTGTGTGTGTGTGTGTGTGTGTGTGTGTGTGTGTGTGTGTGTAAGTTTACGGTGTGTGTGTAAGTGTACAGTGTGTGTGCGCGTGTAAGTGTACAGTGTGTGAGTACTGTGTTTGTATCAGTGTACAGAGTGTGTGTGTAAGGGTACAGAGCATGTGTGTGAGTGTTCAGTGTGTGTGTGTACAGTGTGTGTGTGTGTGTGTGTGTAAGTGTACAGTGTGTGTGTAAGTGTACAGTGTGTGTGCGTGTGTAAGTGTACAGTGTGTGAGTACTGTGTGTGTATTAGTGTACAGAGCTTGTGTGAGTGTACAGTGTATGTGTGTCAGTGTACGAAGCTTGTGTGAGTGTACAGTGTGTGTGTACTGTGTGTGTGTGTGTGTTTGTGTGTAAGTGTACAGTGTGTAAGTGTACAGTGTGTGTGCGTGTGTAAGTGTACAGTGTGTGAGTACTGTGTGTGTATCAGTGTACGGAGCTTGTGTGAGTGTACAGTGTGTGTGTGTGTGTGTGTTTGTGTGTAAGTGTACAGTGTGTGTGCGTGTGTAAGTGTACAGTGTGTGAGTACTGTGTTTGTATCAGTGTACAGAGCGTGTGTGTGAGTGTTCAGTGTGTGTGTGTGTGTAAGTGTACAGTGTGTGTGTAAGTGTACAGTGTGTGTTCGCGTGTGTAAGTGTACAGTGTGTGAGTACTGTGTGTGTATTAGTGTACGGAGCTTGTGTGACTGTACAGTGTGTGTGTGTCAGTGTACGGAGCTTGTGTGAGTGTACAGTGTGTGTGTGTCAGTGTACAGAGCGTGTGTGACGTCACTTTGTTTACGCGACTGTCAAGACGTCACCCGCCAATAATGTCACGACTGGCCTACTGGCCAGATTTTACACGTGATTCAGAGCGTGAACGATGCAGTCGTTCCCAAAGCGTTTTCAACGCAGCTCTCGTTCCCTCAAGGAACTAGAATGACATACATAACCTAGTGACGTTCACAAAGATAATACCATGTAAAATCCTCCACTGGAGGTCGGCAGCTCTTTACAGTGTCTCCACTCTGGTTTAATATCAGCATTAAAACCCAAAATACTTCTCCATGTCCCATTCAGCTTTTTCTTATTCCAAACCTTAACACACGCTCTGTAGAGCAGCTTTCCCGACACTGACCCAAAGTCCAGCTTCCCTTCGTACCGGCACTCCAGGAGGGGGCCCTCACACCCGTTGAGGTCAGGAGTGATGTTCAGCTAGGGAAAGGGTACATCCCCTGCAGGACCAGCCTCTGTGTGTTGATAGTCAATCTCCTGAACACGCTCCTCTGATGTTAGTGCAGCTCTCCAGCAGTGTAGGAGCTGATTGACAACACGCAGAGACCTCAGTCTCATACGTGCTGCCAGGTCCTCTGCCCTCGACAAGTCTGACCCTGTGATGTTCACAAGCTTCCGGAGCGTCACAATGCCTGAGGAGACTAGAGTTCTGGACAGTGCAGAAACTGTCACACTGGACATGTCCAGTCACCCGCCGTACACCAGAGGCTCCTCCAGAAACCAGTGTAGCGTTCGATAGCCTTCGTTCTGGTTTTCAAAAACGTCCCAGATTTTAAAAAGTCCATGGTAAAACATTGGTAATCCAGCTCTGTCCAGCATTTTTGTGTCCATTAAAAACAAGGCTCTGTCCAGCCCCAGTCCTTCTACTGTGCGTAATAATCCACTGGCTGCTGCTCTCCATACTAAGTCTCTGGGTCCAGTGAGGAGTCTCTGAATGAACTGGAGGCAGAATGCTGCAGCTCTGCTGGACAGCTGGACCAGCCTGTGCCCTCCTTCCTCTTTCGGCAGATGGAGAACACTCTGAGGAATCCAGTGTAGATTGTCCCAGAAGAAATCCACCAGCAGGGCCTGAATGTTCGCCAGCAGGTTCGGTGGAGGATTAACGCAGGCTAGCTTGAGCCAGAGAAACGATGCGACAGGGTTGGTAATGACCAGTGTTCGCCCCCTGTAGGACATCTTTGGGACTAACCGTTTCAACCTGCTCAGTTTGCCTTTCACATGCTCTACAAACCCATCCCAATTTTTATGTAAAAACTCATTGCTCCCCAGGTAGACACCCAACCATTTAAAGCCACCTTTTTTTCCATGCTGAGCCTCCTGGCAGTGAAGGTCGCTCACCTCCCCACTCCCCAACTAAAATGGCTTCAATTTACTGCAATTGACATAAGCTCAGATAAGCTCTGAAATTCTTTTAAAATGTCAGCTAAAAACTTTGCATCTTCTTGTGTGTTTATCATGACTACCAAGTCATCTGCGTAAGCTGACAAGCATCCTTAACTTGTTTAAGAAAGTTTCATTCGCCAGAGAGTACAACATACCTGATAGGAAACAGCCAATCCCTCTGTACACTGTAAAAGGAGAACCACAGTTAACCTTGAACCCAAAGCTTTCCAGCACCTTCCACGAGTATTCATGCTCAACCCGGTCAAAAGCCTTTTCCTGGTCTAAGAAAATTAGACCAGTCTTAAAGCCTAATAGCCCGGAGACGTCCAAAATGTCACGAATTAGGTATATGCTGTCAAATATCGACCTGCCAGGCACACAGTACATCTGGTCATGGTGAATGATCTGCTCCATCACTGTTGTCAGTCTTGATGCTAATGTTTTTGACAGCACAGTAGTGACACTGGGCAGCAGTTCTTCAGGTGGGTCAGGTCTGCCTTTTTTGCCAGCAGAGCATGCATAAATCTTCTGGTTATTCTTTTGCTCTAAACTAAAGAAGAACTTAGAAGGAGCATCTATCTCAGTGATGCTTTTAAAGCGTGAGCGGACCAGCACCCCCTGTGCTGTAGTGTCCAACAGGTCATTCATTTTGGCTTTTTTGCTTTTGAGGGCTTCAATATGCCCTCGATTTCCTGTGGCCTCCAAATGCTGGAGTTCCACTATTTCTATCTCTAGAGCTTTTAGAGAACTGGCAATGTTTCTTGTGACATTGAGAGTGTACTGTTGACAGAATTCTTTGACTTGCGCTTTAGTTAAATCCCACCACTGCTGTAGGGAGTTAAAAGCTGCTTCTCCAGTTTAAAACAAACCCCATAAAAAAAAAGACTTTCTAAAATTACCATCTTCTAAAAGAGCAGTGTTAAAATGCCAGTAGCTGCTCTTAGGTTGTATGTTTTTCTTACTGATGGTACACTGAACCATAAAGTGGTCTGAAATAAAACACTGTAAAATAAGTCAGTTGATGCTTAAAACCATAAAATGGACCTAATCTGGCCAGGGAGAGCGTGTTGTCTATACTGTGGGCCCACGTGTACTGTCTTTTAAAATGTATTTAAATTTCTCCATATGTCACAAAGATCGTGGGTCTCCACCATCTTCCACAGGCATTTACAGGAAGCTACATGAGGTTCTGCTCAATTTCTGTCCATATTTTCTGCCGTGCAATTAAAATCACCTCCCAAAATTAAAAACTCTGCAGTGCTGCAGTTTAAAACAACATTGTAATTTTTTTCTAAAAAACTTGAATCTTCCACTGCACTGGTGGGAGCGTCCACACAGGTAAAAACTAAAACCTCATTCTCATAAAAATCGCTCACTTTTAAAAGCCTTCTGTTTAAAACAACTTCTACAGTGTGAGAAACAGGAATAAATTCTTTCCATAATCCCTCGCTCCATTTATTTTAAAACTGGCAACTTGAAACCCGTTCATTAAAAATGAAATAAATATATAAAACAAACAAATGCTAAAAACACTAAAACACACACACTATCAGTCTTCATCAGAGTTTTCCCTATTGACCTTCGTTATCAGCTTTTTTAATCTAAAAATGTCCTGATCAGTAAAAGCTCCTTTTCTTTTAAAGTGCTTTATATCATTGACAAACACTCCTTGACTAATACATTCTTTTGCCACTTGGTGGCTCTTAAAACTCTTTAATCTAGACTCTCAGGAGGAACCGTTACCTTATTATATAGCGCTGAGGACATTAAAGACTGATTCAGACAATGCGTCTTCACTGTCTGATTCTCATTCCTCCACCTCCATGTCTTACTTTGCCTGCTTTTTTCTTTGTCCCCTACCTCACTTCTTTCTTTTAGTCAGTACTTTGAACTGGGGCTCGTCATCCATCTCCTGGTCTCCCCTGTCCCCTTGCACTGGTGTAATGACTGGTGTCTCCTGGCGACAGCTCTGCACCCCGGTGCCTGCCTCTACCAGTGCAGGCAGCTCTAGCACTGCTCCAGGGTCCACTGGGACTTTTTTGGTTTCTCAAGGCCTCTCTAGGCCCGGTTCAGCCGAGCAGGGCTTCTCCTGGTCCGGTTCAGCCAAGCATGGCTTCTTTGGGCTCAGTTCAGCCGTGCAGAGAGAACAACTCCAGCAGGCTCAGCTGCTTCCTGCCGCTTGGAGACACCGGGGTCACTCTGTCTTTCGGGACAGGTGCAAACAAGATGCCCAAACTGACCACATTTAAAACATTTTATTTCTGAAAACAAAGATGTTATAGACAAACCCATCAATCCTGAATTTAAAGGCCACATTTAGTTCCTTAAAACCCTCATTCAGAACCATAAACAGCATCCGCCTAAAAGACACCAAGTGTTTAACTAGTGAGGACTTACAGCCGAGGGGGATTTTCTTCATGGGTTTGCCTGTACTGAGACAGCTCTTTAAGAATCGCTTCATCACTAATAAAAGGAAGGACATTTGACAGCAACACCTTTTTTGGCAGGAGAACTGAGGGGAGAAACCAGTATACACTCATTATTAATAGCAATTCCTTTTGGATCAGTTTATTACTTTCTCAATACTGTTAAAAACACACACACACACACACACACACACCTCTACACTTGCCCACACACTGAGCCAGCGAGTCAAAATCTCACACAGCCTCGTGCTTGGAGAAGCCATGCTGAACACTCACTCACTCTCACACACACACACACACACACACACCCGCGCACACACAGGCACGCTAGTACCTGCGCAAAGACACACACACACACACACACACACACACACACACACTAGAAATTTCCTAGATGTTTATGGAGAAAAAAACGCTCTCACGCACAGAGAGAGAGAGAGAGAAAGAGAGAGAGAGAGAGAGAGAGAGAGAGAGAGAGAGAGAGAGAGAGAGAGAGAGAGAGAGAGAGAGAATGAGAGAGAGATGACCAGGATATTGTATTTTGTGTATTTGTGTGATTGATCCTCTGTGTGTGGAGGAATTAATTCAGTGTTCATTCATCTTCAAGGTTCAAGGGTTATTTCTCAGAGCTGCAGTCTCACAACACACTGATGAACACAATGCCTCACACGCACACACACACACACACACACACACACACACACACAGAGCAGACGTGTCTGTACGAGGAGAAGTATTTGGACACAAGAGAATTATTAGAAAAATCTCAGGTGATAATAACAGCTCCAGACGTCCCCAGGTCAAGGACGTGTGTGTGTGTGTGTGTGTGTGTGTGTGTGTGTGTGAGAGAGAGAGAGAGAGAGAGAGAGAGAGAGAGAGAGAGAGTAATAGTTTGCTTGTAAAATGAAGAGAACTTCTAGAGAAGAAAAAAAACATTTGAGAGGATTGTGAAGGACGCGCTTTTGACCATGGTACAGGCAAATCTAGATCCGTTTCAGTTTTGGCACACCTTGAGGGCGCAAAAACTTTTGTACGTTTGGTTTTTATTGATTTTTCTTCAGCTTTTAATTGTATCCAACCTCATATCCTAGCAGAAAGGTTAAAGAGTGTTCATATTATTGATTATGGATTGATAAGTTGGCTGATGGATTTCTTAACCTATAGATCTCGGGGTGTGAAGGTGAACAGTGTTTTGTCTGATGTACTTTTTTCCTCTACTGGGTCACCGCAAGGGTGTGTTCTTTCACCGCTTTTATTTGTGCTTTACACTAATGAGTGTCGTTCACAACTTGAAAGTCGCCACATCATTAAGTTTGCTGATGATTCAGTGATCGTTTCCCTCCATGATTATGAGGATTCTGTTCACGGTTCTGTACTGGTAGATTTTATTGATTGGTGTAAACTGTTCTTTTTGGACTTTAATGTAATAAAAACTAAAGAGATGATTGTAGATTTTAGGAAGAATCGTACAGCCATCTCTCCTGTGGTTATTAATGATCATGCTGTTGAGATTGTACATCATTTAAAATATCTTGGTACTATAATAGATGAAAAGTTGACTTTTGGGGCTCATGTGGGTGCTGTTTGTAAAAAAGCCCACCGGCGTATGTATTTTTTACGGAAACTCTGTGGTTTTAACGTGGAGAGCACTTTTATGAAAATGTTTTATTCCTGTTTTATTGAGTCAGTTATTACTTTTACATTTGTGTGTTGGTATGGATCGCTTAATCTGAAAAATAGAACTAGACTTCACGGTATTGTAAAGTGTGTGGTAAGATTGTCATCACCAACCTGATGGATTTAAACAGGGTGTATATAAAGCAAGGACTCTGAGGAAGGCCGAGTTAATGGTAAGAGATTCCAGCCATCCCTTGCAGAATCTTTTTATGTTGTTACCTTCTTCATGTAGATATCCTTTAGCGCTTTGCAGGACAAATAGATTTAAAAAATATTGTGTACCAGTTGCTATTGGGTTCTTAAATACTTAGATTTAATATATGTATATATTTTTCTCTCTCTCTCTCTCTCTCTCTCTCTCTCTCTCTTTCTGTACCTGTACTGTTTGGGATTGTATGAATTCTGCTGGCTGTAAAACAAATTAAAGTTGAATAATAAAGGGGATAATAAAGTTGACCTAACCTAACCTAACCTAAGGGTAAGGTTAAGAATTAGGGTTAGGTTAAGGGTTAGGTTCAGGGTAAGGTTAAGAATTAGGTTTAGGTTTAGGTTCAGGGTAAGGTTAAGAATTAGGGTTAGGTTAAGGGTTGGGTTCAGGGTAAGGTTAAGAATTAGGGTTAGGTTAAGGGTTAGGTTCAGGGTAAGGTTAAGAATTAGGTTTAGGTTTAGGTTCAGGGTAAGGTTAAGAATTAGGGTTAGGTTAAGGGTTAGGTTCAGGGTAAGGTTAAGAATTAGGGTTAGGTTAAGGGTTAGGTTCAGGGTAAGGTTAAGAATTAGGGTTAGGTTAAGGGTTAGGTTCAGGGTAAGGTTAAGAATTAGGGTTAGGTTAAGGGTTGGGTTCAGGGTAAGATTAAGAATTAGGGTTAGGTTTAGGTTCAGGGTAAGATTAAGAATTAGGGTTAGGTTTAGGTTTAGGTTCAGGGTAAGGTTAAGAGTTAGGGTTAGGTTTAGGTTCAGGGTAAGGTTAAGAGTTGGGATTAGAGTTTGGTTTAGGGTTAGTGTTAGAGGAAGGGGAGGGTTAAGAGTTGGGTTAGGGTTAGGTTTAGGGTAAGTTTAAGAGTTAGGGTTAAGTAAAATGCAGAAGTCCAAAAGGTTCTGACTGTCCTTCACACCATGCTCTATACAGCAGAGTTCACTGAACTAACACACACACACACACACGCACGCACACACACACACACACACACACACACACACACACACACAGACTTAATATAATTAATTCAAAACACACACACACACACACACACAGACTTAATATAATTAATTCAAAACACACACACACACACACACACACACACACACACACACACACACACACAAACAATGATTTTGTCACCTCCAATTAGAGGTTTGTAGTTACAGTAGTTCTAAAGGCAGAGTCAGAGCTCCATATAAACACTGAGATGGGACTGTGTGCTGATCAGCTGCTTTTCTGTTCTCTGTACTGAAGGACGAGTAAAACCACTAACCAGTAATAAATGTGATCATTACAGCTGAATCTATTCCTACAGAAATCCATCAGTCGTGCTGATTTCTTTTAACACAGCATTTTCTCACTCACTATTTTAGTGTTTATTTCAATGATTTAATTTATTGTATGTTTCATCGTTTTCAATTCTAAAGGCGTTGGTCGGGACGATACTGATAAACCCAGATTCTTCTGCTAATAAAGTAAAGCTCAGAACCCGAGTCTGAACACCATGAACCTTCCTCACGTGATTCTGGGAGCTGATGAAGTGTTTGTGTGTAGATTATTCATTTATATGATACAAACAACATCTTCATATCAGTATATTCACAAGTCAGAATAAACTTTCATCCAGAAAATATTGTGCAGTGTTATAAAACATTTGATTTTGATCACTCGTCAGCATTTTTTTTATGGATCTACAACATGACGTGTCTGTGAACTGGGCGGAGCTTATGGTCCTCTTCCATTGTGATAATTTGAGACCATGGGAGGAAATGCAGTGACAGAATAATGTTGTAGATACATTCTGAACATTCTGAACACTGATAGGCCCTAATCAGTGTCTCATTTACAGATGATTATTGTGTGAGCAGTGTGAAATCTCTCTCTAAAGGGAAGTAAAGACGGTTTAAAAATGGTGGACTCACATTCTGCGCTCTCCATGGAGTCTGAGTGCTCTTATCCTGATGCTCTTGTCTCTGTAGCTCCCCCTGCTGACAGATGCACGGAGTCACCTGCACTTTAGCTGCCTGTACACAAAGACAAAAAAAAACAAACCATTAAAGGAGGGAATTTCCAGTGTTAGCACTTTATAACAGTCAGGTGTAAAGCAAAAATGTATTACATGTAAATACTATATTATATAACATACATTTAAATATATAAACACAATCAATTCATACTCTTCAACCACATCAGCTTCCAAATCTTCCACACTGATATCACAGTCAGCTCCATCACACCCATCACCTCACACATCGTTACCTAGCTGAGCTGATCTGAGCTGAATTTCATTATGGGATGTGGAGTCCATTTGCTCCTGTCTCCCTACATCTACATGGATTCATCATTATCATCATCATGATGGTGGAAAAGGAAAGCTAAGTGCGGGAAGACATTCTGCTGTTCAGAGCCTGAAGGTTAAATATTAAAATAAATTCTCTTATTTAACTCCACTGCATTGCAAAAACAACATCCTCCTCAGACACCAGACACACAACCACAAAGTTCTGACAGGAATAAGAGTCCAAACCACTCACATCCACACCTGAACCTAGAAACCCTGACCCTGTTGTCAGAAATACATGACTAACAAATAAATACATCAATCAATCAATCAATCCTGATCATAAGTAGGAGTCTGTTAGATGTGAGAAGTGAAATCCCATACCAGCCGCTGAGTGAGTTTAGAAATCAGTACATCTTTCCCTCTGAGCTCTTCTCTTAGCTTCTGCACCTCCTTCAAGAGATCTTTCACCTGGAACACCATCACACACACAGTTAGTTTACCTTCACAAAATCCACACATTTATCATTGTGAGTTAGATCTTTAATGCTTCTCACTTCTTTACACCATTTTTCCATTAGCACCTGATGGTGGTGCTGTTATACTCAAATACACACATGTCCAAAAGAATCAGATAATTAATCATCAAAACCAAACAGAATTCAGTTGAAATGACCACCATCATTATGTTTACTACCTGATCTGAACTCTGATTAGTACAGAGCAGTGTAAAAGGACAGTGTAAAGAGCAGTGTAGAGGGCAGTGTAGAGGGCAGTGTAGAGGGCAGTGTAGAGGGCAGTGTAAAGGGCAGTGTGAAGGGCAGTGTAAAGGGCAGTGTAAAAGGAAGTGTGAAAGGCAGTGTAAAGGGCAGTGTGAAGGACAGTGTGAAGGGCAGTGTAAAGAGAAGTGTAAAGGGAAGTGTAAAGGGAAGTGTGAAAGGCAGTGTAAAGGGCAGTGTGAAGGGCGGTGTAAAGGGAAGTGTAAAGGACAGTGTGAAGGGCAGTGTAAAGAGAAGTGTAAAGGGAAGTGTGAAAGGCAGTGTGAAGGGCACTGTGAAGGGCAGTGTAAAGGGCAGTGTAAAGGGAAGTGTAAAGGGAAGTGTAAAGGACAGTGTGAAGGGCAGTGTAAAGGGCAGTGTGAAGGGCAGTGTAAAGGGAAGTGTAAAAGGAAGTGTAAAGGGAAGTGTAAAATGAAGTGTGAAAGGCAGTGTAAAGGGCAGTGTGAAGGGCGGTGTAAAGGGAAGTGTAAAGGACAGTGTGAAGGGCAGTGTAAAGAGAAGTGTAAAGGGAAGTGTGAAAGGCAGTGTGAAGGGCAGTGTAAAGGGAAGTGTAAAGGACAGTGTGAAGGGCAGTGTAAAGAGAAGTGTAAAGGGAAGTGTGAAAGGCAGTGTAAAAGGCAGTGTGAAGGGCAGTGTAAAGGGAAGTGTAAAGGGAAGTGTAAAGGGAAGTGTAAAATGAAGTGTGAAAGGCAGTGTAAAGGGCAGTGTGAAGGGCGGTGTAAAGGGAAGTGTAAAGGACAGTGTGAAGGGCAGTGTAAAGAGAAGTGTAAAGGGAAGTGTGAAAGGCAGTGTAAAAGGCAGTGTGAAGGGCAGTGTAAAGGGAAGTGTAAAGGACAGTGTGAAGGGCAGTGTAAGGAGAAGTGTAAAGGGAAGTGTGAAAGGCAGTGTGAAGGGCACTGTGAAGGGCAGTGTAAAGTGCAGTGTAAAGGGAAGTGTAAAGGGAAGTGTAAAGGGAAGTGTAAAGGACAGTGTGAAGGGCAGTGTAAAGGGCAGTGTGAAGGGAAGTGTAAAAGGAAGTGTAAAGGGAAGTGTAAAATGAAGTGTGAAAGGCAGTGTAAATGGCAGTGTGAAGGGCGGTGTAAAGGGAAGTGTAAAGGACAGTGTGAAGGGCAGTGTAAAGAGAAGTGTAAAGGGAAGTGTGAAAGGCAGTGTGAAGGGAAGTGTAAAGGGCAGTGTGAAGGGCAGTGTAAAGGGAAGTGTAAAGGACAGTGTGAAGGGCAGTGTAAAGGGCAGTGTGAAGGGCAGTGTGAAGGGCAGTGTAAAGGGAAGTGTAAAAGGAAGTGTGAAAGGCAGTGTAAAGAGAAGTGTAAAGGGAAGTGTGAAAGGCAGTGTAAAGGGCAGCGTGAAGGGCAGTGTGAAGGGCAGTGTGATGGGCAGTTTGATGGGCAGTGTAGAGGGCAGTGTAGAGGGCAGTGTGAAGGGCAGTGTAGAGGGCAGTGTAGAGGGCAGTGTAGAGGGCAGTGTGATGGGCAGTGTAAAGGGCAGTGTAGAGAAAAGTGTAAAAGGAAGTTTAAAGGGCAGTGTAAAAGGAAGTGTAAAAGGCAGTGTAAAGTGCCATGTGAAGGGCAGTGTAGAGGGCAGTGTGAAGCGCAGTGTAAAGGAAAGTGTAAAAGGAAGTTTAAAGGGCAGTGTGAAGGGCAGTGTGAAGGGCAGTGTAAAGGAAAGTGTAAAGGAAAGTGTGAAGGGCAGTGTGAAGCGCAGTGTAGAGGGCAGTGTGAAGGGCAGTGTAAAGTGCAGTGTAGAGGGCAGTGTGAAGCGCAGTGTAAAGAAAAGTGTAAAAGGAAGTTTAAAGGGCAGTGTGAAGGGCAGTGTAAAGGGAAGTGTAAAAGGCAGTGTGAAGGACAGTGTGAAGGGCAGTGTAAAGAGCAGTGTTAGTTTTTTTTTTTTTTTAAGAGCAGTGTTTTGTCCATCAAAAACACACACACACACACACACACACACACACACACACACACACACACTTATCTGTGTAAAATAGGGATCGTGAATATTGCTCCTAAAGCTTTTATATGTAAACCCTCAATATTTACACTTTATATTTATGTTTTAAATATTCAGCACAGAATTATTCAAACACTTACTTGTTGATCGTTCGGCTCTTCAGAGGACGGACTGGACACTGACGGCTCAGTTTCACCAACTGATCCATCTGATTCGTCAATCTACAAAGACCAGAATGAACACACACACACACACACACACACAATATGAGCGTAATTCTGCAAAACAATTCACCCTGAACACTTCCAGTCTAACCTGCAGCAACTCTCAATTGGGATGTAATTAAACCTTCTCCAGCAGTTGTTTATGGTGCAATAAAGGAACTAAATAACAAAATGGAAATAAATAGTGCAAGAAACAATGCAGCACAGGTACTGCCTTAATTATGACATGCAAATAAAGAGTGGATTCTTCACCCTGCTTAACGAAGGAATTAATCTGGCTGAGAAAGTGGAACATTAACAAGCTCATGCATTTCTGCCCAAATCAGTATTCTGGTCTTTCTGAAGTTTCGAGTCCTAATCATAACCATCATGCCACACAATAACAAAATGACCTGACCACTCAGTGTTTGAGGAAGCAGCTGCCTGTGCAGAATGCTGATGAGAAAATTCAGAGGCATTTTGTAAACGAGGAGAAAATACCATCTATCCCAACAGTCCTGAAAGGCTTTAGGTAGATCTTTTTTTAAATCCAAGATGAAATCTGTCAACGTGTGTTTAGATCTTGCTTCTGGTAATTTAATGAAACATACATTAACTACATTACAAACAGATGTCAGGAATTTATGCTCACAGATAAAGTTTCATGGTATTCTATAACCCCAATTCCAAAAAAGGAACACTGTTAAATGTAAATGTGGTAAAAAAGGTGAAATTGAATATTGGATTTTTGTGATCTTCTGCATTTAAAACAGTCATGATTCTGTAAGAAAAATCACTGCATGGGCTCATTAACACCTCCAGAATTCATGTCATCAGTGCAGGTTAAATCTCTATTATGCAAAGAAGAAGACATGCGTGAACATGATCCAGAAACACTGTTATCTTCTCTGGGCCAAAACTCATTTTAAGGCAAAGTGGAAAATGGTGAGATCATACGACAGGACGAAGAGCCGAAGCGCACGTCTGAGTTCTGCAAGTGTTATTTTCAGAGCAAACAGACGTCTGGAGTGTCATCTTAAATATAAAGTTATATCTATAATATAAAGTTTATGTGCGTTCACACTTTTTACAGTCAGTGCAATTATTATTATTATTATTATTATTATTATTATAAATTATGTAGGTGAGGAATCTTTTAAATGTCGTCAAAAATGAATTCTGGCAAAAAAAAAAAAAGGAAACGATTATTTAGATCAAAATGTTAAATTCTTTGAAATGGCTCTTTAATACAATTTATTCTTCAGACTTTAAAATGTAGCAGTTGGTATTAGATTGTTCACAGAGAGACATTTTTCACAAGGTGCTGCACATTAAACCACAGAGCAGAACTAAAGCAACATCGTCTCTGTAATTACACAGTGTCTAGAACTTGCGTCTGCAACAAAGAGATATTAGCATGTTGTCTTTCTGCGCACAGCGTCTCGTCTCTTTAAGGAAATAGGCAGATTTTTTATCACAAATATTGACTTTTCCCTGTAATTGGATGGGAGGATGATGTGTTACTGTGTACCTGGTTTGAAAATTGTCCCCGTGATTGCTGAGCTTTGAGGAGAGCCAACATGATTTGTGTTTTGTTGCAGCTCTTTCTCTGATGTGTGCTGGAAATGAGAGTTTTACACGGACTCACTGAGCCTGAAAAGCCATATTGTACTTTGAAGGCATGTAAAAAACATGAAGTGACAGATGTAGAAAAAGCTCCAAACCCTAAATTGTAAATCAGAACAGATGTGTAGACAGATGTGAAGAACAGAATTCTGAATATGAAAAACAATGCAGAAGTGAATAAAGATCATTAATTCTGAATCCTGATCCTAATCACTGAATTCAAAACAAAGGTGAGAAGTGTCTGCTGTGTGATTTTACTAACAAGCTGACGGCACTGGTGAACCTTTATTTCATAATATATACAGAAACAAGAAGAAAAGAACTAAAAGAAATGTGGAGGTGGTAGCGGAGATGTGGACAGTGAGGAGAAATGTGGAGGTGGTAGTGGAGATGTGGACAGTGAGGAGAAATGTGGAGGTGGTAGCGGAGATGTGGACAGTGAGGAGACTCTGCTCTGGAGCTTAACAAAAAGTGAACTCTGAACGCAACACTGAAGACTCCTTCCTTTACACATCCTGTGAGGAAGCTGTTGCTATAGAAAGGATAACATATCAGAAGAAGTGCATTGATATAACCCTGCAGTACAGTCAGAGCTGATGTTCAAGAAAATTAAAATCACATTTAATCACATCTGTGTGTGTGTGTGTGTGTGTGTGTGTGTGTGTGTGTGTGTGTGTGTGTGTGTGTGTGTGTGTGTGTAAGAGAGAGACCTGCAGTAGTGTCCTCAGATGAAACAGCTGTTCTTTGACAGATGTACAGTCCTGGGTCATGTGCCTCAGTATCAGCTCATCCAAAAACAAGTGTCCTGATTCTCTCACACTCAAACCCAGTGTGTGACTGTTACCATACACGTCTAGATCTCCGTCTCTGTCCATCAAACACACACACACACACACACACACACACACACACACACACAGTGAGTGAGATAGCGAGGGTGAGAGAGAGAGATAGAGAGAGAGAGAGAGAGATATTTACCTTTCCCTTTCCTCACAGAGTAGCTGCTCTGTTCTTCCTCTGCACTGCTGTCTCTTTATCCACGGCCAGAAATTACGTTCCGATTGATCAACATCTGTAATGCAGAGAACAGCTGTATAAACAGTGTGTGAGAGGCAGAGACTAATACCTACACAACCTACACATCACATCACTACACAACCTACACATCACATCACTACACCACCTACACATCACATCACTACACCACCTACACATCACTACACATTACAACACTACACAACCTACACATCACATCACTACACATTACAACACTTCACAACCTACACATCACTACACCACCTACACATCACATCACTACACCACCTACACATCACTACACGTTACAACACTACACAACCTACACATCACATCACTACACAACCTACACATCACATCACTACACCACCTACACATCACATCACTACACATTACAACACTACACCACCTACACATCACATCACTACACATTACAACACTTCACAACCTACACATCACTACACCACCTACACATCACATCACTACACCACCTACACATCACTACACTACACTACACATTACAACACTACACAACCTACACATCACTACACATTACCACCTACACATCACTACACTACACATCACTACACCACCTACACATCACTACACTACACCACCTACACATCACTACACTACACTACACATTACAACACTACACCACCTACACATCACTACACTTCACCACCTACACATCACTACACTACACATCACTACACTACACATCACTACACCACCTACACATCACTACACTACACCACCTACACATCACTACACATCACTACATTACACATCACTACACCACTTACACATCACTACACTACACATCACTACACTACACATCACTTCACTACACATCACTACACATCACTACACTACACATCACTACACTACACCACCTACACATCACTACACATCACTACACTACACATCACTACACCACCTACACATCACTACACTACACATCACTACACAATGTACACATCACTACACTACCTACACATCACTACACTACACATCACTACACTACACATCACTACACTACACTACACAATGTACACATCACTACACTACCTACACATCACTACACCACCTACACATCACTACACTACACATCACTACACCACCTACACATCACTACACTACACATCACTACACCACCTACACATCACTTCACTACACATCACTACACAATGTACACATCACTACACTACACCACCTACACATCACTACACTACCTACACATCACATCACTACACAACCTACACATCACATCACTACACCACCTACACATCACATCACTACACATTACAACACTACACCACCTACACATCACATCACTACACATTACAACACTACACAACCTACACATCACATCACTACACCACCTACACATCACATCACTACACATTACAACACTTCACAACCTACACATCACTACACCACCTACACATCACATCACTACACCACCTACACATCACTACACTACACATCACTACACTACATCACTACACATCACTACACTACACATCACTACACTACACCACCTACACATCACTACACCACCTACACATCACTACACATCACTACACCACCTACACATCACATCACTACACCACCTACACATCACTACACTACACATCACTACACTACACATCACTACACTACACATCACTACACATCACTACACTACACATCACTACACTACACATCACTACACTACATCACTACACATCACTACACTACACATCACTACACTACACTACACCACCTACACATCACTACACAACCTACACATCACTACACCACCTACACTTAACTACACATCACATCACTACACCACCTACACATCACTACACCACCTAAACATCACTACACTACACATCACTACACAACCTACATATCACCACAACACTGACATATCACTACACCACCTACACATCACTACACTACACAACACTACACATCACTACACTACACATCACAACACCACCTACACATCAATACACCACCTACACCACTACACCACCTACACATTACTACACCACCAACACATTACTACACCACCAACACATTACTACACCACCAACACATCACTACACCACCTACACATAACTACATCACCTACACATCACTACACCACCTACACATGCAGGATCACAGCTGGCCTTCTGAACTGATCTGCACTACACCTGAGGAGGATCCCAGCTGAATCTGCAGACAGTTGTATGATGGAACCTACCACTCTGGAGAGAGACATCTTCAGGTAAGTCCACATCCAGCATGAGATCATCCTCCTCCAGATCACAAGAGTCCAAGTTGTCCAAATTATTGAGAATGTCCTTGTGGAAAAGAAAAGAGAATGAGACGAGTGAAAAAATGGATCTCCCTCTGTGCTGTACAGCTTTAAATGTGCACAGAAAAGCCACAGAAAAGTTTTATTTCTCCAACAAAAATAAATACATATATACAGTTTTGTTTAACAATAATAATTAATGCAAAGCCTCTTTATAAACGCTGAAGTCATCTGCTTTAACTGTCCACAACAGCGAGATAACAACCAACACAACAGTTCAACAACCAAGTAACAGCATAAAGCTCTAAGTAAATGTAAATACACTTTCATAGAAACAGGCTAGATCACTGCACCTAGGCTGAGGAGCTAATGGTGTTTAAGAAAGATGTTTAGACTCGGAGAGAGCGAGTACTCGAGCGAGTACTCGAGCTGAGGAACCGCTGTAGGTTTGACTGAAGTGCAGTAAAGCATGGAGATGGAGCAGCAGCTGCTCCTCCCTGAGAGAGTTTAGTCCCAGCTGAGCATCTCAGAGAAATGTCTTTTCTTCATGAGCAGCTTCTGTTCCACAACAATCACTTAAGAGTTCCACACTCAGTAGAAAGCAGAGGAATCTTAAGAGGAAGAAAAATGTGTATGTGACTGAGGGTCACTGATTTCAGAAGGTTTATGAACACAGATGTTGCACAGTTGTGGGTCTTCGACTCTACACTTCCTGTCTACAGTCTGTACAGGAGCAGAAATACAGGGAGAATCAATATTTCAGGAAGATGGTCTCACCACAGGCATGTGACAGAGTGTCTATAACTCACCAAGAGAACCTTCCTGCTAGCACACAGATAGCAAGGGTTTTTCCCAGCTGAAACAGGAAGAGACAAAAAAGAAAAACCACTGAACACCATATCTGCAGGAGTTTGCCCAGGGGTCTGGTAGTGACCTGGTTGTGATCTGATGTGGAGTTAGCAAAATATTTTATCAGATCAAAACAGATACTTGAAAATAGTCAATAAAAATTAAAAAAATACTGCCATTTAGCAACTCGGTTTTACAGTTTACAACAGAAGATTGTGATGTTCATGTCAGGAGATTGATTCTCTGCTAAATAGATTATGATTGCGTGGTCCAGACACATCATCCTGCTGTGAGATAAGATATTGGGACTAGTCAGTTGTAGTCAAGTCATGGCAGAGCAGAAGCTACATTTTCACTCCAACTCCAGTCTCATTGTTATGCTGCAAGAAACTTCGTCATTTGTTGTCAAAGAGGTGGTGAGTGACTGCAGATCTGAAGCCTGGATGCTAAAATACTCTGCACTTTACCAGGATCCATGGAGAATTGTTCTCAGTATGTGGGGAAAATCCACTCCTGTCTTATTAGAGAGAAAGTTTATTAACAGTGAATTTGGCCTTTTTCTGACATTTGTAATAAGACTGATAGTTGCTCTGAAGGTTGCACACACACTGTCTCAGTTTAGGGATCTTTCACATGCTGCTGAATGAGACATCAGTACACCTTTTTTCAAAATCCAGTTCAGTCATGTGTTTGGTTTCACAGCGTGGCTCAAATACATTTTTAATTCTTCTAGGTATCTATAAACTTATGCATTAAAAATCACCCACTCTCTCTCACACACACACACACACACACACACACACACACACACACACACACACACACACACACACCGGTGATGTAAACACCTCACACTTTATCAACACTTCCACACAGAAAGAAGCGAGTTTGTCAAATAAACAGATGATGTGCTGAATGTTTGCTCACGACCATATGTTCTATTTCCTCAACACAAATGATAACAACCACAAACTGACATCAACTAATAACAGTGATTGTGGAATCACTTATGTCCGGAAACAGTTGTTTTTCTAACAGTGAGTTCAGGGTAACAGGGAGTTCAGGGTCACAGGGAGTTCAGGGTCACATGGAGTTCAGGGTCACACGGAGTTCAGGGTCACAGGGAGTTCAGGGTCACATGGAGTTCAGGGTAACACGGAGTTCAGGGTAACACGGAGTTCAGGGTCACAGGGAGTTCAGGGTCACAGGGAGTTCAGGGTCACAGGGAGTTCAGGGTAACAGGGAGTTCAGGGTAACAGGGAGTTCAGGGTTAGGGTTGGGTTAGGGTTCCCACCTCTCCGGGGAACAGGGAGTTTTAGGGTACAGTGAATTCAGCACAACACGCTGGAAGTTAGAGAAAAAAGAAGAAGAATGGCCATGTTTAAAATTGGTGATGATTCAGTGCTAAAGGAGTACGAGTTTGGATAAACTGAGAGAAGACAGAAGAGGAAAGACAGGAAGGAAGTATGGAGATAAATAAAGCCATTGTGCAGTGCTGAAGCTCTCTTTCTCTAGTCATTGCAGCATAATCTCACCACCACTTTAAAACTATACTGCCCCCTGGTGGACACACGCACACACGCACACACATACACAGGGTTCCTGTTCCAGCAGGTTTCCTGTTCCAGTTCAAATCTCTGTCCAGATTAGAATTATGAATACATTATATATCTTCTTAATTCTTTACTTAAAAGAGGTAGTGACTATTTAATATAATATAAATAAGTATGGAGTTCTGCATTAGAACTTTATGAAGATTAATAGTTCTTGATGGTGAAACTGGATGAGGTATGTGTCGAGATGAGGATGGATGAGGTGTCTTCATTCTGCTAATAAACACACCCTACTGGACCACTGAAAATTACACTGATACAAAGTTAAATACATGTAAATAAATGTTAATCTAATGTTTATTAATAAAAGCCAGTGTAAAGATCATCATTATCATCAGCAGACCAGATGTTTATGAGTCACAAAGTCTCTTCTGAACAGTGGCTGTTGAAATATATCTGCTACTTGAGTTCTGAAAAGTGTTTATGTAAATCAGTGATTTTTGAGGTTTAACTGAGTGTTTCCTGCTATAATCTGGATTTAAACAGTAGTTGTAGCAGCACTAATAGTGATATTGAATCTTTACTCACACTTCCCTCTGCACAACACAACTGATCCTTTAGAGCACATTAAGAAGGTAAGATGTCACAAATGAACTCGTGTCCAACCTTTTGAGTGCCACTGTAAATCTGTGTGATCTTAAATAAATAATAAACTGATGATAAAATGCTAGCATGTTGTGATTTAAGAAAAATAAAGCAGTAATAAAAATATTCTAGGGGTAGTTTTAGGTAATAATTACTTTTTTAATAACGGCACATCCCCCTGTTTTATTCTATTTAAACTAAACTTTAGATATCGCACACAATTACACTTATATCCAGCTACAATATCAGCTACTGCATTGTCCCTTATGTAGGTTTTGTACTGCAGACAATAATCTCTGAATAACTACACAATTGTGTAATGTTTGTTTCATACCTACAATTCTTACCAAATGACTGCAGTATCTGCGACACATCCTGTAAAATAACGCCAATATTCCACTCTCAGAACCTTAAAGCTCCAGCAAAGAGATACACTGTTCACCATGACCTGATTATTTAATACTGTTAAACACCACGAGAGGGCGCTCTCTCTCTCTCTCTCTCTCTCTCTCTCTCACACACACACACACACACAAAACAATTCTTCTAAACATGAAGATCTCTCTCCAACACTAACCCTAGATTACAACCTTAACACTAAATAAAACATCTAATGGAAAGTCGGTGTAACCCGAAGAGAAAGCTCACCAAGTCCACCCAAATTTCATGTATATTTCATAACGATGGCCTGATTAAAATACTCTAAAGATTTTTGAGCACAGATCATATAATAGAATAAAGGGAAGCAGATCAGATAATTAATCAGACCTTTAGTGTCTGGAGGAAAAGCTTGCTGGATTTCTAGACCTTTACTTTATAACTTACTCAAAATAACCAAGTTAGAAATATGTTAATACTGTCTTTTTGATTCTCAATATCAACACAATGGATTTAAAATAAAGATGTGGTTAAAGTTTACATTTTCAGTTCAAATCCAAAAGGTTTAATAAAAATATTGTATTATCCAGTTATAAATTACAGCCATGTTTTACATGTTTCCTTCATTTAAAGCAACTGGACACATCTGATAAGCAGTTTGATGGCCAGCTGTGGTCTGTTTCCTCCTTATCTTGTGATGAATTTAGGAGCTAGAGATAATCCTAGGTGCTAAATTTAATTTGATGTGTGTTCATGTGAGCTCTCACTATGAGGTCCTCAGACGAGTGGATGTGAATGAAGGGGACTGAAATAATAAAACAGACTCTATCCAGCTGTTTGAAGGAAGAACTTCTGCCGGAAGTAATAGCAGCGTTCACTGACATGCGCCGACGGCAAAAGGTTTTATATATGTGCAGTTTGTTTTCAGGTGATAAAAGGTTACGTTGTATTTGTAGCTAATTCACACAAACCTAAAGTTAGAGTAGACCTCTGGACAGTAGTGAGTGATGACATGCCTGTCTTTCTTACCTGACTGCATTCTCTACGTTTATAGAAGAATTACCGTATTTTCCGGACTATAAGCCGCTACTTTTTTAGAAACACGTTTAGAACACCGCGGCTTAAACAACGAAGCGGCTAATTTATGGATTTTTCCTGGGTTTTTCCCGGTTTCACAAACTTCAAGCCAAAAAAACGAACTGAATAACATTAGGCCAATGAAATTTCCGAACGGAAACGAAAAAAACGCACCTCACCTGTGTTCTGAGCTGCACGGCTTCAGGAGAAAAAAAGTTTTTTGTTTTTTTTTACGCATGACGATGACAAAAGAAACTCCTGAGAGAAATAGTTGTGAAAGGAAGGAGGAAGACAGTGAATAATGACGTTCTTGGTAGCTACTGTTTAGATACAAGCCGTTGTAGCGTGTTGAGTCTGGGTGAAGGGAAGCTCACTAACTCCAGTTACAACAGAAATCATATAAACACAGACAACTTTCCAAAACTCTTGCTTTTTTATTTTTCTTGGCAACAGCGTTACGGGTTAGTCAAAGAAACTTAGAAATGAGCATCAGAAAATAATTAGGACATATTCCTCAGTCTTGCACACATGCAGTAATACCGGGAAATGCAGTGGCATGCAAATACCCAAAATACCGCTATGCTCTTAAAGCGCAGCGTATTTCACCGTTACACCGTGTGTAACGTGTCTTTCGTTAAAGCCTGTGTAAAGTTCAGTGTAGACTTACAGCTTTAGCTTTTAGATGTAATGCACTTGTTAGTGTTTAGGTCATTAGCCTAATGCTAACTGTAATATTATTAATATAATCCGTCCCTTTTTATTTATATATATATATATAAAATGTCTTTTATGTCTCTCTCTCTGTATATATAAATATATATATATGTTTTGTTTTGCTTTTTTAAATAAAAAAAGACTGTTAGGTACAATGATATGAATTGTGTTCATGTAGAGTAAAACACGTGACGGCACTGAGGTGTGCTGTGCGTATGGGCTGGCACAGGGGTACACGTGTCATTTTTATTTGCAATGACGTGCAGTTACATACAAGTCCAATGTAAAACTGTATTTTCACACAATGCACAGTGCATTATATCAAATGATTTATTTACATGTTAGTACATGTCATTACATGAGCTTCCTGGACCTGAGATTCCCGAGCCTCCTGCCGTCGGTATGATTTCTGACATCAGATTTTAATGATCCGAAATCATTTCCCACGTGTGAACAGCACCAACTTTTGGAAAACCTCTGAGCTTTTCACTGTCACCAGCAACTGAACCGACAAACGAGCTGAAGATGCTACTTAATATTCTGTGCAGCCACTTTTTTGACTGATCTTCTCATTCCTCTGTTAAGGAAAAAGACGAGATGGCTGATGCCGCATCTTGCTATGATATAAATGATTGGACGAGTAGCAGCACTGCAGCCAATGATTGTTTACGTGGTAGCAGAAGTTCCCGAGAGAAAACAAGATCATGATCATGTACGGCTGATGCAACTGGCACCACTGGTGTTTAATTGATGATGTGATTAGAACGCTGACTGCACCCCAGATCTCCTCATGTCAGTACCTGATTTAACTAACACCCTTGTAGCTGAATGTTTCATCGACACAAAATCTGGTGGAACACCTCGGAAGAGTGGAGATTATTATAACAGCAAGTGGAGACAAAATGTGGAATGGGACGTTTTAAAAGTACATACTAACCTTTTGCACAGGTTTCCACAAACTTTGGCCATATAGTGTAGTTCTACAACTAACGCATTTTCATAAATACAGTGGAACCTCGGGTTACGAGCGCCCCGGCATACGTATAATTCAGGTTACGAATCGCAGTTCATAAAAAATGTTGCCTCTAGTTACGAGAAATGTTTTAGGATACGAGCGTTGCGCACGGAAAAATCGCAGGCAGGTTAGTTTTTTACGTATCGCCACGTGCTCTCGCTGCGCTCTCGTGCAGCACATACACATCCGCTCGTCGCTCTAACAGTGTGGAATTACTGAACTTTAAATACTGTACGTATTCCTATCACCATCATCCAACAAAGTAGCCTGATGGAAATTCTCCTTCCAAACAATGACTCTCCCTCCTCCCGCTTCTACCGACGTCGTGTCCATCATGCACGCAGCGAGACTTCTTAAAGGTAAGGTACCATTTAAAGATTTATTATTTATATGCTTATATGTTTTTATATGATACGATTTCAATATAACATGTTAAAAGTAAATAATATTAGTGAATATTGGCGTTATTTTTTTTTTTAAAGAAACACTTTTTGGGTGTCCAGAACAAATTACCGAAGTTTCTATTAATTCTTATGGGAAAATTTGTATCGGGATACAAGCTTTTCAGGTTAAGAGTAAAGTGATGGAACCAATTAAACTCGTAACCCGAGGTTCCACTGTACAACATAAAAGACTCCTGTAAATGATTTAAAGATGTTTTTTTTTTTACCAGTTGTAAAACGAGGTCCAGCATGAGGTCTATGGAACACATTCTGCTGCTGCAACTAATTATTTGTTTACAATTACATACACTGTCTAAGGCACACAACTTACCATGCTGTTAAGATTGGAATCAAAGCTCCCACAGAGTTGTGTGGGTCGTCCAATTGGTTCCAGAACTTCCTCATCCCACATATAGGTTCCACCAGAGCTGTCTGAAGGGGAAAGTTCCAGGGAGGAGCCGTGCGGTAAATCACTCTCTGCACACAGTGCTCGAGTTCCACAGCGATCTGAAGCATCAGCCACTGCATTGCTTCCTAAATAAAACAACCAACATGACTGAAGGTCATTTCTGAGTGTGTACAATTTCCTATCTATTAGATAAAACCAAAACTCCAATGAATTTTCAACTGACAAAAAACTCTGGACAGAAGGAACAAAAATTCCAATCATGTTAAGAATTCGTGTTTTAAATTATTATTATTATTATTATTATTATTTTTTAACTGTAGAGTTAATATGTGAGTTTTCTGTAAAGTTAATATGTGAGTTAACTTTAAAGTTAATATTTGAGTTAACTGTAGAGTTAATAATGTGAGTTAACTGTAGAGTTAATGTGAGTTAACTGTAGAGTTAATAATGTGAGTTAACTGTAGAGTTAATGTGAGTTTACTGTAGAGTTAATATGAGTTAACTGTAGAGTTAATATGTGAGTTAACTGAGAATTAATCTGAGTTAACTGTAGAGTTAATATGTGAGTTAACTGAGAATTAATCTGAGTTAACTGTAGAGTTAATAATGTGAGTTAACTGTAGAGTTAATATGCGAGTTACTTGAGAGTTAATATTCAAGTTAACTGTAGAGTTAATAATGTGAGTTTACTGTAGAGTTAATATGCGAGTTACTTGAGAGTTAATATGTGAGTTAACTGTAGAGTTAATAATGTGAGTGTACTGTAGAGTTAATCTGAGTTAACTGTAGAGTTAATATGTAAGTTAACTGAGAATTAATCTGAGTTAACTGTAGAGTTAATATGTGAGTTAACTGAGAGTTAACTGTAGAGATAATAATGTGAGTTTACTGTAGAGTTAATATGCGAGTTACTTGAGAGTTAATATGTGAGTTAACTGTAGAGTTAATAATGTGAGTGTACTGTAGAGTTAATATGAGTTAACTGTAGAGTTAATATGTGAGTTAACTGAGAATTAATCTGAGTTAACTGTAGAGTTAATAATGTGAGTTTACTGTAGAGTTAATATGCGAGTTACTTGAGAGTTAATATTCGAGTTAACTGTAGAGTTAATATGTGAGTTAACTGTAGAGTTGATAATGTGAGTTTACAGTAGAGTTAATATGCGAGTTACTTGAGAGTTAATATGTGAGTTAACTGTAGAGTTAATATGTGAGTTTACTGTAGAGTTAATATGTGAGTTAACTATTAAGTTAATATTTGAGTTAACTGTAGAGTTAATATGTGAGTTTACTGTAGAGTTAATATAAGTTTACTGTAGAGTTAATAATGAGTTAACTGTAGAGTTAATAATGTGATTTAACTAGAGTTAATATGTGAGTTAACTATAGAGTTAATATGTAAGTTTACTGTAGAGTTAATAATGAACCCATTCAGGATGTACACATAACTAGACTTACCATCAAGGCCTATATCGTCCCAGTCTACTGTCTCAGACACAAAGCTGTGAAGACTTCTCTCCTGACACTGACCAATAAGAGTGTTATGCTCCTTGAAGAGCCCTATATGAGCATTTTTTCCCTCATGAACAGGTAAGAAAAGAATTCCACCTCCATTGCCAAGGTCATCAAAGTCATCCATGTATTCTTCACTCACATCATTACGTTCCAGAGAGGATGTGGAAGATAAAGACATGTCCTCCAAAATCTCCAGAGATTGACCTCGGCTGGTACTTGCCTCCATGTTGGAAAATGGTTCCTCAGGAGTAGTCCCAGCACTATGTGTGTTTCTGGATGGTTCAGAAACATTATTAGATTTTTCTTGACACTCTTGAACACTTTCTGATAAATCCATCTTCCCTTGGACTTTAACTGGTAGAACTTGACGAGGTTGTTTAATGAGTGATGGCCGCATTAGCTTATAGCTGACTGATGAAGGTTTTCCATCAGTGCAGTTAGGCAGAAGAGATTTCTTCATAGTTGAAGATGGCATGGAGGAGATAGTACATGTTGCTATAGTAGTCTTTGCTACACGATCCAACACCATTGAGGCCTGAGTAACAGGAGACTTAGCTATAGGAGACTGTGCCAGTGGCCTGGGCAGCTCTTTCGCTAGTTCTGTTGCCCGGTTAAATGAGAAGGAACGTGTGAGAGGTGGGTTAGTGGCAGCTGCAGGCCTCTTTAAATATGAGAAGCTTTGAGAGCGCACAGCATTCTCCATAGAGAGGGACTTGAGACTGTCACTGGAGTGAGAAAGACTTCCCTGCAGAGATGAGGGAGACCCCTGGCAAGCAGCAGCTGCATTCACACCAAGCTTGCTGCAGAGAGGTTTTATTGGTGGGGGCTGTTTGGGGGCAGAATGGCATGGGTTTGTTTTTATGGTCGGAGTAATAGTCCTAGGAATGGTACTTGGTATATTAGGGATAGAACTTTGGGTTTTACCTAATAGGGAAGCTGAGGGCTTCCTAATTTGTCTAACAGTCACTGCAGAGCGTGGCTGTTGCTGAGAATGAAGAACTGCTCGAGTCTCGTCTCCAGAATCTGAAACCTTCTCTCCACATTCCTCCCTTCCCTTCCTCCCTTTCACAGGAAAGGTGGCAGCAACCCTATTGATGCCGTTCGGCTTTCCTGCAGGTGCTGCTTTAGCCCATCCAGCAGAAACGTTATTGGATGAGCCATTGGTTACGGGTCCAGCAGCAGGTGTAGTACGAGAGCCAAATTTTGGTAGTCTGGAAACCATAGTGGGCTGTTTGAGGGTGGTGTCCTCCATTAGCTGCTTCCCCCACCATGGGTGTAAGCACAAGGTCTGAGTTAAGGGCAGAAAAAAGGAGAGTAAGTTAGATGCATCAGACACTGGTGCAAAATAAAAATGTAATGCAACTTTCAAGCTATTCTTTCATGTTATCAGAGATTACCACATTAATAATCTATACCACTTTATAATTCATCTGAAAGGTGATAAACGCTGTCCTGACTAATTTAATAGATCTAAAGATCAACACGGAATGTTCTGTATGTTAACCAGAACTGAAGGATGCAATGCAATACGTTGGTTTGTAAACTCTGGTGATAGAATCTTGAGTGGACATCAATAAGGGCACCTAAAACCATCACCACCAATACATTCCAGCAACTGTATCACCAGAGAATAGAATTTTCTTTGTCTTTAAGTGAACTATAAGGGACTCTGACACAAAGGCAAAAGGTCTCTTGGGGATTTGCAGTGGATGAAGGTCCAAGCCATCATTCGTACTCATCACATTTACATTTCAATTAGCTCATTCATATAACCGAGAGGTTGCGGGTAGAGGACCTTGCTCAAGCCCAGCAGTAGCAGCTTAGAGGGGGTGGGATATGAACTCATGACCTTCTGATCAGAACCCCAACTTCGTAACCACTGAGCTACCCCTTTCCCGATTCACAGTATTGTGATGCCTGCTGAAGGCCAACAAAAAGCAAAAAATAAAAAAATAAAAATGCGTTGAATCCAGTCAACGAGGTTCACATCATTCAGTCTCTCAGTATCTGCTCTGAAGTTCTGAATAAAACGTTTGCACAGTGGAATAGAGCTACTCTTGAGACCATCCTGTGGGTTGTAGAGACCGTCTCAGACAGACTGCTGTGAGTTATGAGCTGTTTAGGTAACGATGCCTAAGACAAATAAACATTCAGAGGACACCATGTTGCCATCGGCGTGCTGGTGATGTTCGAGCCTTAAGCCTGTGTACATATAACTGCTGCCTGTCTTCAACTGCTATGACGTTCAGACACCAGCTGCAGGAGTCTTTAGACTTGCAGCATGGTCACCACCCTGTCAGGATAAATTAAAAAATCTGACCCAAGTAAATAAGTAAGAAGAAGCGTGTGAAGGGAAACTTAAGCTTAGTCCTAGAGCTGCATGTGAGGAAAATCAGTCTAACCCTAGCAAAATGAACAGCCACCAGTATGAAGTATGGAAAGAGAAAACTATTCAATGATTCAGTGATACAAGCTTGTAGGTACGGGACTGCTAATGAGCTAAACGATTGAAGGTGTGGGAAAACTCTAAACAGAATAACACAGAGGAAGAAAAGTGCATGTAGTGAGTGCAGATTACTGAGGAACAATATAGAAGGTTAGGAGATAACAGGGGGGTGAACAATGCTATAAGAGATGATGATAACAGTGCTAACACAAAGCATTTCACTAGAAAGCATGTGACCAGCTCCAGAGGATGGCTACAGGTGAGCTCACAAGCTGATACACTGAAAGCTGCATGTGGTGTACATGTGGTTCATGGTGAATGGAGTTGAAGATAAAAAGAAGAAACTAAAGGACAGCTATATATAGAGGTGTCTCTTCTAAAGTTTGTTCTTTCTGTCTTTAGTGAATGGTCTCATTATGAGAAGGTCTCCTGGTGCTTATTACTGGTGGTTAGCAGCAACAAAAATGAACAAGAACTTCATTCAGTGTAAAAACAGAAGACGCATCCTGTGATTACACCTTAGAACCGATTACTGCTGGAAGCTACAGATGCACCGATGATAAACAATCACGAGTTCATCATTTGCATGCCTCCATGAAGCTCAGGCCTCTGTGAAGCTTTGGCCTCCATGCAGCCAAACAAACCTGGATTATAGATACAGATGAAGATATAAGTAATATATAAGTATATATAAATATAAGTAACTGCAAAAAGCTAATTTGTAACCCTTATGTTTTCAAGATGTCTGTTACCGAGATTCTTTATTAAACATCATCAAACACAGCAAATTAACTGTTCAGATATTTAACTGATCCATGAAAATCAAGATTTGACCAAAGTCTAATATCTAAATCAGATCCAATCTTCCTTCCTCCATGTCATACAGAGATGTTATACTTTCATGTTCAGGAGCTCAGGAAACTTATCATTTTGTGTAAGTCACTGACATCAACAATAAGTGCCACATATATTATTATTAATTCTTATGAATATTTAGAAATCAATTCATTAATATTATATATTATATAAATAATTATTCTTATATGAGATATTCCAAAAATTAATCACTTTCTAAACGTAAACAATAAGTTTAAAGATCAAAATTCAAAATTAAAGTTAATATTTAAACACTGTGTCTGCAGGCCCTCTTAACTAGTGTTTGTGTGCACAATGTCTTTACTATTACAAGACAAGAGCATAATAATCAGTGTTCTTTTCTTACAATCCACTCTCATTCGTCTCCATCTGTGCCGGGTATTCCTCTTTTACCATTAATAGTTTTGCCCCCTGGACCTGCTTGATCCATCCTGATGCTCTTATCCTGCTCATAAGTGGGTTTACTGTGGATGATACCACACTGATACCCAAAAGATAGTTGTGGGTGTTCTGATCTGTGGATCACCTAAAGAGAGCAATCTTCATCACTGACGCTGACCTGAGGAATAACACTGAAATTCTATATCTGGACTTTGCTATTTTGTGACAGACTATTGTTAAATTTTTCAATCAAACCGAATTGAATTTTGTTGTAAAGGTCCAGAAACACATCCACTGACTGCTGGAAATGTGTTTATTTTGGTGAAAGGAACAGGTTTGGGATTAAGTGTATTTCAGTGTCGACCTCTCCAGATGAAGTAATGTAATGTGAGTGGTACAGTGAGACTGATTCAGTGTAAGTGAAGGATTCACTGTGTGTAGCAGAACAAAGCTGAAACGGCCATTATCTAACCATCACCACTGCATGGCACGACAACTGCATTACAACTTAGGTCCAAACATTTCTATCCGATTCGAATTTACAGGGAAAGAAAACCAAATAAACCACAACAAAATCTTTTTAAGGCATTAAAAATTGCTTGTTTACGTTTTTGTTCATGTAACCGTAAAAAAACTGACTATTACACTTTAATTCAAGTGCAATGTACATATACATACATGTCTCTATGGCAACACATTCGAACATCTCTCTGAGCACGTAGCCTGTTCCTCAGGGAACTGACCAAGACACGACATGAGACACCTTTTATATCAAATCCAGCAGAGTGAAAAATATTTTCAGTAACCGGATCTAATAAAATGTCTCTGAAGAAAGTAAACCTACACAATGAAATAAAAAAATGAAAGTAATGTACTGACCTCCTGTGTCTTGAAAGTGTGTGTAGTGTGTGTGTGTGTGTGTGTGTGTGTGTGTGTGTGTGTGTGTGTGTGTATACGTGTGTGTTGAGGACAGTGTTTACTGCACAAATTTAACAAAAACAGAGACACACCTGTATCCTGCTTGAACTCATTTGACTAAGGTGTGCTCTTCTGTTTGTCTCTAGAGAAAAACCACAGACACACCCGAGTTCTAAATAACACACACACACACACACACACACACACACACACACACACACACACAGTGAAGGGAGAAATCCATAGGAGAAAGTTGTAGTTAATTCTGATGAAGAAACACTACAGGATTGAGAGATGAATGTGATAAACAGTTCTGTGTGAAGAATGTTGTAAAGTACAAAAACTTATGATATCTTTGAGCTGTTAATTTATTTTTCTTTAACAAGACACCAGGCAGTTCTACTGCATCATGAAGGTAAAAGCCAGGCAAAGATCTTAAAGCAGACTGAGTTCTTCAAGATTTTCTGAAGAAGAATAAAGAAACATGAGATGTTGGGAAGAGTAGTGCAGTGGTCAGCCAAGGAAACTTAATGCAGCAGATGAAAGGCACATCATGCTCTAACCGAGCACATCCTGCTCCTCCCACACCCACCACCCGCACTGCTCTATCCACACCCTCCACCCGCCCTGCTCATCCCACACCCTCCACCAGAACTGCTCCTCCCACACCCTCCTCCGCACTGCTCCAACCGCACGACTCCTCACGCACCCTCCACCCGTGCTGCTCCTCCCACACCCTCCACCCGCGCTGCTCCTCCCACACCCTCCACCCGCGCTGCTCCTCCCGAACCCTCCACCCGCGCTGCTCCTCCCACACCCTCCACCCGCGCTGCTCCTCCCACACCCTCCACCCGCCCTGCTCATCCCACACCCTCCACCAGAACTGCTCCTCCCACACTCTCCACCTGCACTGCACAGCATCCTCCTCCCGCACCCTCCTCCGCACTGCTCCAACCGCATCCTCCTCCCGCACGAATCCTCCCGCACCCTCCACCCGTGCTGCTCCTCCCACACCCTCCACCCGCGCTGCTCCAACCGCATCCTCCTCCCGCACTGCTCCTCCCACACCCTCCACCCGCGCTGCTCCTCCCACACCCTCCACCCGCGCTGCTCCTCCCGAACCCTCCACCCGCGCTGCTCCTCCCACACCCTCCCCCCGCGCTGCTCCTCCCGAACCCTCCACCCGCGCTGCTCCTCCCACACCCTCCCCCCGCGCTGCTCCTTCCCGCCCCCCCCCCCCGCGCTGCTCCTCCCGCACCCTCCCCCCGCGCTGCTCCTCCCAGCCCCTCCCCCCGCCCTCCTCCGCCCTGCTCCTCCCACGCCCTCCACCCGCGCTGCTCCTCCCACACCCTCCACCCGCGCTGCTCCTCCCACACCCTCCACCCGCGCTGCTCCTCCCACACCCTCCACCCGCGCTGCTCCTTCCACACCCTCCACCCGCGCTGCTCATCCCACACCCTCCACCAGAACTGCTCCTCCCACACCCTCCACCTGCACTGCACAGCATCCTCCTCCCACACCCTCCACCTGCACTGCACAGCATCCTCCTCCCACACCCTCCACCCGCGCTGCTCCTCCCACACCCTCCACCCGCGCTGCTCCTCCCACACCCTCCACCTGCACTGCACAGCATCCTCCTCCCACACCCTCCACCCACATACTTCACCCACACCCTCTATTTTTTTATGTAGGTAGAAGATTTTGACTTTAAAGGTTTTTACTATTCCTCTTGGCAAATGAAATTAAAAAGTCATTTTAAATGGTAAGAAGGTTTCTCTTAATTTTGTAATTTCAGCACTTTTAGGAGCCTGCTTTTCCCATATCTTCAGAGTTTTTAGCTCTTTACAGATCCTCAGCAAGACGACACACTGGGATTTACTGACTCATCTTCTTCATTATAGAGCAGAGAGGCTGTGAGAGGAGCGCGTGTTTACAGCTGCTATAAAGTTATAATAGATTTAAAAAAAGTTTAATAAATAAAAATAAGATGTTTACTTCAGAGTAAAAAACAAAACTGTGCTTTTTGTTGCTGTATTTACTTTCTATTTTTAATAAACAGTTTTTTTTACCATAATTACATTTTGATGATGCAATTAATATGTAAATGAGCCACTAACGTCACGATGAGACTTCTTCTCTTTGTGCGCATGCGTGAGCTGCTAAATCTCTTCAGAGTAACAGTAACGTCACTCCTGCGATGTGACACAGCAATTTCACAATCAGATTTATCATCAGTGTCTTATCAACAGCTAACAAGCGCTTTAACATGGAACATGACTTTGTGAACTGCTATACAGCGCTAATAACGCGTTCATAACTGAGGAGTTCACACTATCATGCTAATAATGCTAACTCTTCCAGCTTAGCGCTCAGCTAGCTACTGTCCTGATGTAAACAAGGTGCGGATTAGCTTTAAAACACACACACACACACACACACACACACACACACACACACACACACACACACACTCCGGTACAGGGTGTGTCTCTAAAGCCGGGACAGAGAGACAGGTATAAGGACATGTCTCACCTTCACTCGGTGACTCGGCGGAAATTCTCCGCAGCGGTGGTGTGACTGCAGCACAAGCCGGTCCTTTAGCCTCTATAGAACCCTTTATATATGATTACATTCTTTTATTACTATTATTATTATTTACAGATAAATATTCCTGCTCTGGTGCGCGCGCTGAGCTTCAGCCGTATGACTGAGGAGTGATTTTTTTTTTTTATCCCCCCCGAATCAGAGCACAGCTGATGGTGACGTCATCCCCGCAGCTCTACAGCGCCCCCTGCTACAGCTCGGAGTAATGACACGCTGAAACAGGGGCCGAGCACATCCCTGCATAAATCTAATGATTAAAAAAAAAACTAATAATTAAAATTAATATATTTTATAGAAATTGTAACCTGAAGGTTTGGCCGTTTCTTTTAGTTATTGATTTATTTAAGAATTATTAGAATGGGAGACATTGCATTAAATTTTATTTTACCTTAAAATTCCACCCCACATACATCCAGTGGAAAGAAGCTTTATACAGCATATTGCACAGTGTAGTCACATATCAGACCAGAAAAGACCACACATGACTGTAGGGTCAGAAAAGGTTTTATTAGTGGAGAATTCCAACACGTTCGAGTCTTGAGAAGGATCCCAGAAGCAATAAAGTTGAAATAAAGTGAAATAAAGTGACCAGCTTTTTTTCATTTGTAAAGGTTGTTATATTTAAAGCTGAAGCGGCGACTACATTGACGCGTACACACACTTGTGCATTTTGAGATTGCGTGGATCGGAGTAGCGTTTTCCGCACTTGTCACATATGTACTGTTTGCCCCCCCCGTGGATGTGGCGCTTGTGTGTGCGCAGGTGACTACCCTGACTGAAGCATTTCCCACAAACTTCACAGCTGTACGGTTTCTCGCCCGTGTGTGTGCGCTCATGCAGCTTCAGGCTGTTGGTGTTGTTGAAGCGCTTTGTGCAGTAGCTACAGCCGAACGGTTTCAGGTCTGAATGCGTGCGGCTGTGAGACACCAGGCTGCTCTGCTGGCTGAAGCTCTTTCCGCACTCTTTGCAGGTGAACGGCTTCTCGCCGGTATGAATGCGCTTATGGATTTTGAGGTTCACCGTGTGGCGGAAAGTCTTCCCGCACAGGTCGCAGGAGTACGGCCGCAGGTCCGTGTGAATGCGCTCGTGGTTGCGCAGGTTCACCAGGTGTCTAAAGGCTCGTCCACATTCCATGCAAGAGTGCGGCTTCTGGCCGGTGTGGATGAGCTGGTGCGTGATCAGCGTTTTCGCTCGGGTGAAGCTCTTGCCACAGACGGCACAGGGGAAGTTCTTCTGACCCGTGTGAGTGTGCTGGTGCCGGGTCAGGTTCTGCGAAATGCTGAACTTCTTGCCACAAACGTCGCAGGCGAAGGGCTTCTCACCGCTGTGCACGGCCGCGTGCGTCCTGAGGTGTGCCGCCTTCCCGAAGCATTTACCGCACTCTTCGCATCGGAATGATTTTTCGGCGGTGTGAACGCGTTGGTGATCTACCAAGCTCTGCTTGTGAGAGAAGTTTTTTTCACAGAGCACGCAGCTGAACGGTTTCTCTTCACTATGAACCTGCTGGTGTGACCTGAGGCCGCTCCTGGACAGAAACGTTCTACCACACACACTACAAACAAACGAATGTTCACCAAAGCTACAGAATCCCTGATGATCTTCTCCGAGCTCTGCTTCAGTTCTCACTTCCTCAGACGACACGTCTAGGTGATATGTAAAAACACAGACTTTATTCTTTATTATTATTACTACTACAAATAAATGTGCTTTGGTGTGTTTGAGGAGAAACTCTGAGAAACCTCACCTGAGATAATGGAGTTCAGGTTAATGTTCCCGAGTTCGTCTTTAATCGTCACAGCGAGTGTAAGAGGAGATTCAGGACGCTGAGGTTCCACCGGTTCCGCAGCCTGAAACAAACAATTACAGGCACATACACACTCACTGTTGTTGCTCAGCTACTCATCTTATGATCTGAAGAACATGGAGACTGTACACACACACACGTGCACATACACACACACACACACACACGTGCACATACACACAAACACACGCACAAGCACACACACACAGATAGTATGTCGCCAGTGAGCTCGTTGTGTGCATGAGAAAAAGCAGATGGTGATGGAAGAATATGTTCTCCTCATGATGTTTGTGTAAATATTTGCATGAACTTTCTGTGAAGTGAAATATCTGATGAAGCAGTTGGATTTCTGAGGAACTGATGTGACTGTTACAGATCCGGTAATCTACACACTTTACTTCTCTCTCATCTGTGGAACATTGTGTGGAGATGAAACTGTTTATGACGTTACAGCATTCAGCAGATGTTCTGATCCTGAAACACATCCTCATGTAGATCTCAAGATCAGGGCTCTAGAGCACCAACCAAAACACGAGTCAACATGCACTTAAGGTATTTGGCAGAGATCCTTATCCAGAGCCACTCACATTTACCTCATTCATACAACTGACCAGCTATGAGCTTAAGGGCCTTGTTCAGGGGCCCAGGAGCAGCAGGCTGACCCTACAGTGGCCTTCTGATCCTAAATCCAATGCCTTAACCACTAGAACTCAGATCACTTCTTACTAGAATTACTAGGGTACACTCTTGTGGGTGTAAATGTGTGTGGGTGTGAATTTCATCATGTACACGAGAATGAAGATGACCAGTGTTCCTGGAACTTCAGTACATTTGGTAGAAGATTTTGGTTCAGTTTGATTGTTAATATTCTTATATACTTGATTAAAGGAGATGTTTTAATATTTACTTATAACATCACCTACCCCAAGTCTTCCTTGTGTCTCAGAGCTTCTACCACAGCCATCATAGGAATGTTCCTCTTCTGAAATTTGAAGAAATACAATTATAAATCACTGAGTGGAACTGATCAGAAACATGGTTCAGAAGGAAACTCAACTCTGATGCTGAAGATTGCTGCTGGCTATTGTGTACATTTACACAGATTGTCAACATCCAGACCAAATCCCAGCCAGGAACCCTTTTAATGGGAACTCTAATGATGTAATAAGGCAAATTACAGCGTTACAGTGATTTACTGTTACAAAAACGCCTGCAGAAATATAATACACTCCAGAGATCAGAATCACTCACACACACACACACACACACACACACACACACACACACACACACACACACACACACACACACACACACACCATGACCACAGATGAGCACATACTCTAGACTGAACAGTAGCTGTAGTTCAGGGGTGTCAACCTCAATTCAAAATAAAAACTGGGATGAAATCGCAGGCCAAACTCAATATTTCTTAAAAAATTGACTGCAATTGTGCATGAATTCCTTTATAATGAAAAACTTTTTTCACAGGCCAACAACAAAACAACCAAAAAATTATAATAATTCTCTTCAATTAAAAAAAAGGCAATCTTTTAAATCTTTTTCAAAGAGGTTGGACACTGAGGGAGAAGAAAAGTATTTGTAGCGATTGTCCAGGCAGAGGAACCGAGCTGGGAAGGAGGTGCTGCAAGTTAGAGCAGTAAAGGATGGAGAGGGAAATGTGTTGACTAGTGAGGAGAGTGTGTTGAGAAGATAGAGGAAGAATTTTGAGCAGCTGATGAACGAGGAAAATGAGAGAGAGAGAGAGAGAGAAGGTTGGTGAAGCAGGATGTAGATAGGATCAGTAAGGAGAAAGTGATAGCAGCGATTAAGAGGATGAAGAGTGGAAAGTCGGTTGGACCAGATGACATACCGGTAGAAACATGGAGATGTTTAGGAGAGATGCAGTGGAGTTTTTAACCAGATTGTTTAACAGGATTTTGAAAGGTGAGATGCCGCCTGAGGAATGAAGAAGGAGTGTGCTGGTACCGATCTTTAGGAATAAAGGAGATGTGCAGACCTGCAGTAACTACAGGGGAATAAAGTTGATCAGTCACAACATGGAGTTCTGGGAAAGAGTAGTGGAAGCCAGGCTGAGAGAAGAGGTGACCATCTGTAAGCAGCAGTATGGTTTCATGCCGAGGAAAAGCACCACAGACGCATTGTTTAACACCCCCCCCCCCCG
>MU551655.1:0-22500 GCA_024362625.1 Silurus asotus
GGCAATTTTTTTTATTAATGAACTAAATGGAAAGTAACTGAACAGAAGAGAATCTAAATCACATTAATGTTTGCTGTAACACGTTTACACACTTTGTATCCAAGTGAACTTTGTAAACTTTTGGAAACCTGATGTAGAGGGTGAAGGACACATCATGCTCACTTCCCATTAACACCAGATGTCCAGCAGTACCAACGACAAAGACCTGCAGGAAACCAGTTATCCCCTGGTACACCATCTACTGTCTGGAGAAGTCTGAACAGAAGTGTCTTTATGGCAGAACTGTGAACTAAAAGCCTGAATGTGCTGTAACAGGAGGTGAGATGTTTGCAGGAGGTTTGCTGAAGGTCTATAAAGTGTTATGATAATGAAGAGTGAAGTGCTGAGGAATATAGGCAGCTACTTCTCCATCATGCAGGACCACCAGGGAGGTGTTTCACTGGCACCAAATTTATTCTGCAGCAGGACAACGACCTCAAACATACAACCAATGTCATTAAGATCTTCCTATACAGAAATCTGATTTATGGTCTTATATATATGGTGGTGTGAAAAAGTCTTTGCCCCCGTCCTGATTTCTTATTTGTTTGCATGTTTTCACACTTTAATGTTTCAGATCAACAAACTAATTTAAATATTAGTAAAAGATAAACACAAGTGAACAACATGCAGTTTTTAAATGAAGGTTTTTATTAATCAGGGAAAACAAAATCCAAACCTACATGGCCCTGTGTGAAAAAGTGTTTGCCCCCCCAAACCTAATAACTGCTTGGGTCGCCTTCAGCAGCAACAACTACAATCAAGCGTGTGTGAAACCTGCACTGAGTCTGTTTCTGCGCTGTGGCTGGACATTCTCCTTCAGGATTTTTTGGTAAACAGCAGAATTCATGGTTCTATTTATAACAGCAAGTCTTCCAGGTCCTGAAGCAGCAAAACAGCCCCAGACCATCACAGTACCACCACCATATTTTACTGTTGGGATGATGATCTTTTTCTGAAATGCAGTGTTTTATTTACACAAGACGAAATGGGACACACAGCTTCAGTCCACAGAGTATTTTCCCCAAAAGTCTTGGGGATCATCCAGATGTTTTCTGGCAAAACTGAGACAAACATTTATGCTCTTTTTGCTCAGCAGTGGTTTTGGTCTTGAAGCTCTGACATGAAGACCATTTTTGCTCAGTCTCTTTCTTAAGGTGGAGTCATGAACACTGATCTTAACTGAGGCAGGTGAGTGTTGCACAAGTCAGTGCACTCTTAGTGCCGGCCCCAAGCCCAGATTAATGGAGAGGGTTAGAATGAATGGGTTCAGACTCTGCTCCATTCTTCTCCTATTTTCCACGATCACTTTCCTCCTCCTCTTTAATTATCCAGGACACACGGGGATTTCCAGCGTATGCTGTGGGTGACATGTGATAAGTGCCGGGACCCAGAAGAGATTATTTTATTCTCCTTCATGTCACACTGATAGACGCTAAAGAACTTTTGCTCAAAACACTCACCATATGAGGAAATGAGGCCTGAAGATTTGAGGTTTGCAGAAGTGATTAAGAAACTTTACATTAACATTAAACAAACTTTTAATATCATAATATATTGGAAACATTTTCAGGAACTGAAATAAAAAGATGTGAATAATGTATTTTTAGGGCGTGTGCTAAACGCTCGAAACAGAACTATTATAATCGTTTTTTTTTCAATTTGGTGGACCTTCATGAAGCAGGTGAAGAGCTACTATTCTCTTAAGATCCCAGTGAAGAGTGTGGAGTGGAGACTTTGTTGTTATCACCACGTCGTCTCTGTTCACTCTGAGCTCCAAAGTGTCATTTAGCTGAGATTCCCAGCACAGTGAATTATTACACTACAGAAAAACATTTTTATTAAAAACAAAATCAGCAAAAACATGTTCTTTTTTTTACTTTAATTTTAATAAAACATGCATAAAACAGTTTTAAAAAGCAAGCATAGAATATATTGAATTTGAATAACGAGTGAAATCTGTAAAAAAAAATTATAAAACCACCCTTACACACACACACACACACACACACACACACACACACACACACGGTACAGATAAAAGTAATACATTCATCATTCAAATCTGTTCAGGTTCTACTTTTATGTGTGTACATTCATAACAAAATGCTTTTGTAAAATAAAGAAAACAGACAGGGGGCGCTCTCTGCTGTCTCACTCATCTCTCTTCACAGACACATCAATAAAACAACCTGAATCTCAGTGAATATTTGCGTCACATGATAATATATGATACTGATAAATGTGTGTGTGTGTTTACTGGTTGTGTTTTGAACATTGATTAAATATTCTGTGATTCTGTGATCCGTATGAAAGTTAGAAGAGGTACAGTTTCTCTGGTCTCAGCTCATTCTCACTCATGTGATCGCTCCTCACACTGAGCACTGTGCTGTTCATATGGAAATGATCTGAGGTGAAGCAGGTGATCATGTACACACCCCTGAATAATGACACAAAAGGTCAGGTTTGATCCTGGAATGGACTTTAGCTTGTGTCTGAATGATGGCAGCTACACAGGAGAAGAAGCACTGCAGGGGATCTGAAGGATGATGGAGAATGAGGATAAGTTTCCCTTCTCCTCAGAGGAAGAGCGTGACTCCTCCAGCAGAGGATCTCCTTCCTGACCAGTAAGACTTTTCATCTTCTCTTCATGATTGTAAATGTTGCTCAGCTCTACACAAAAATCTACATATTTAAAACTGCAGAGTAAAAACTGGGTGGAATATGAAAGATCTCCTTACAGGCCACTTTTAGTTGTGAATGTTGTACAGAGTGTGTTTATAAACGATGCTAAACAGAAACTAATATAATATAATACTGTATCTCTTATTAAAACTCATCATGGGTTTAAAATGATCATTTATTTCACATGTATCTGTAAAGGTCACTGAGAAGTGACCCATCGACAGACACACAGCGGGGAACAGCCTGTAAGGATTCAACACTAATGATATTTCTAAATGTGCTACTGACCAGATGTTTTTAACAACTCATGCAGTCCACAGATGCAGATAAATCAAACCAAACATGTCTGTTACACAGAACCTCATGTATGGACATGTACGCTTTGATTGTATCTGTGGACTGCATGGGATCTGATCAACATCTGGATTTCACTTCTCGTTTAGGACTGTGGCTGCATCGCCGGCATTTTTTCAGCATGATAGTTAAAAATATTCGAAATAAATTACAATTACAAATACAAATTAAAAATAAATAATTTAAACACATTCTTTCTCGTAGCAAGTCATAATGCAGGTCTTTGTCTTCTGAGGTGTGGATCACACATGATCATTCACTGCTCCTCGTATACAGACCTTCTAAACATAAAGTGTCTTAAACATTTAAATCAATAGATTGTTTGTGAAAGAACAGGATGATGTTTATAAACTTTCTTTCGGCTTCTCCCGTTTGGGGGCGCCACAGCGGATCCTCCGCACGTTTGTTTTACGCTGGATGCCCTTCCTAATGCAACCCTCCCCAATTTATCCGGGCTTGGGACCAGCACTTGGTCTGGGGATGGTTCCCTGACCGGGATCGAACCCGGGTCGCAGTGGTGAGAGCGCTGCATCTTAACTACTAGACCACCAGGGGACATTAACAGGATGATGTTTATATCGTATGAAAAACACTACTGCACCGGTTCTCAAAAGTCTTGTGAACAAAACTTTAACAATTTATATGTTTATAAAAACCTGAAAAAGGCACAAATGTCCGGGCGTGTAAAAACGTCTCCAAGCACCAAAACACCCTCAGACCCCAGAGGGTTAAATTATTCACACTGATCACTCCCAGCTCATAGTGTTTAAGGTCTATCAGTCTCTTCCTCACACTGCTCGATGCTGTGGTCATTTTCAGATGATGATTTGACCAGTAAGACTTTTCATCTTCTCTTCATGATTGTAAATGTTGCTCAGCTCTACACAAAAATCTACATATTTAAAACTGAATTCAGAATTTGAAGACTGGAGTGATCGTGAAGGAACATAGGAGTGGGGGGGGGGGGGGGGGTGTTTATTTCAGCAAAGAGGTGTAAAGAGTACGGTATGGAATACTGAGTGTTCACATGAACATGTAGGACCAGGACTAATCTGATGGTTTTCTCTCTCAGTGATCAGTAGTAGAGCATCTCAGAGACATCACTGAAGAACATGTGGAAATATTCTGTTATTTATAGATGATGATGTTTCTCTGGTGGAAGTGTCCATGCAGTGTCTGAGTGGAGTCTAATCAGGAGGATGTGCTGTGGATTTGATTCTGATTACAGAACAGTCATGTGATCTCTGATGTCACAGTGCTGCATGGTTCTGATACTTACAGGGTTCCTTTAGAGGAACTGAATTCTTTTACACTGCACCAACCACTAGCAGCAGCAGCAGGACAATCATCCACACTGTGGAAGCTCTCATAACACCTGAGCTGTGACCTGCACACACACACACACACACACACACACACACACACACACACAGTAATGTCCATGTTAGTTCCAGGTTTAAAAAGTTTTAGGATTAAAAAGTTCATTAAAGTGAAATAAATTCAGGGTGTGTTTCTCTTCACCAAATACATTCAGCTGAAATAGTAAAAGATCTAAAATAGTGTTAGAAAGATGAAATTAAAATAAATCTGAAATAAAAGACTTCATAGTTTATATTTTTTATTAATTCTGTGCAAAACAAAATTCCTGGTTCATGTTCCCCCCCAAAAAAACATCCAAGGAATCTCAAAAATAATAGTGAGCAGCCTCAGGTCCGTTAATGTCTGCAGAACCATGCTGCAGATGTTCTAGCACTCAGTGGTAGCCAGCACCATCTTCTACGCTGTAGTGTGCCGGGGTAGCAGGGTGAAGGCAGCCGAGAATGCTGAGGAAACTTCTCAGTATCCTTGATAACACATCACACCCCTACATGTGACACTGGAGTCCTACTGCAGCACATTCAGCCGTAGACAGAGATCATCAAAGAAAACCACAGAACGCCACAGGAGATCTTTCCTAGCAGTGCCTATCAAACTCTAGAACTCGTCTCTTTCAGTAGGGAGCAGAGCTGACACACTGAACACTGACAGCATCACTGTACCTTTAGAGATATTATCACAATCTCACAATAATTACAATCTACATTAATATCATAACATATTCATTTATATATTAAATACATGTGTATATAAACACTGTGTAGAACAAAGAACACTTCTGCTGATCTTCTAGAAGCCTCTGATACTGCACCATAAACAACCCCAAATATCTGAAAGCACCTCCATCTGTCTCAGAGCTGAACACAGATCATCTGCTACACTCCTGTAGGTCTTAGTGATCATGAGTGATAAAGAGGAAGACATTTCACTCACATTTCTATGGAGTTCTGTTTCTATTGGATTGTTATTTCACACAGTTTCTGATTAGAACTGAATGATGAATGGTCATGTGACCTGATTTCATTCAAGTCATTATCAGATGCCAGAATCAGACTGTTTGCAGTGATCACACTTTCACACACAAAACTGTTCTCAATGTTTCCCAGAAGTTTCTACACAAATCACTCTGAATACGTACCTCTCACTGATACTGAGTAAATATGAAGAAGATCTTTATTCACTGAGTCCTGGATGCTGTAATCTCCTTCATCAGCTTCATTTATTCCTCTCAGAGTAAGAAGTGTGTTATTGAGTGATGTTCTCCGTGTGTATTTATCTGTACAGTTCAGTGATCTTCTCTCCACACTGCAGATCTGTTCACCATATCGATCTCCTGAATCTGTACTCTTATAGATCACCTCCACTCTCTCTGATACGTGTAACTCCAGCTGCAGCTCTTCATCAGGGTTTATTTTAACTGAAGATATCATGGCTGAGGAGAAACACAAGATTGTAAAAGTGTTATAACACATTAAAGCTGAATCAGTGAGAGTTTATAAGCTATAGAGCAGATAAAGTAAAGACACTTACGACTGATTCTGAGACGAACATCATGAATGTCCTCACCATCACACACACACATGTACTTGTTCATCTTACTGTAATCAGCTGCAGGGATGGTAAGACTCATATCTCCTTTCAGGTACTGATCATGATACATTTTATATCCATCTAATGAGCTGCAGGACGTCTGATTACACTGAGCCACTACATCTCTATTACTGAACAGAGTCCATTTGGCTTCAACAGAACATCTCCGTTTACAAGTCAGAACTGCAGTCTGGTTTAACTTCACCTGTACAGTACCATCAGCTGATTCAGATACTGAAAGAGAGAATCAGAATAAAATATAAATCTATACATGTAGATGAACAGAAACTGATGTGCTACACATTTCAGTATAAATCCTTCCTCTAGACGTCTTTGTGTTTCTAAACTAAAACTGAGGCTCATGTGACCTGCAGCATGGAGGAACATTAAACGTATCAGATGCACTGCAGTAAGAATGTTCACACTTTGAGCTCCTGAACTCTGGAGTAAATCCTGAGAAAGTAAATGAAATGAATCCTGAAACAGGTTGAATGGAGGTTTGGAGACTGTAAGAGGAACGAGCTGAGCTCCGTGTGAGCAGGGAGACTGAAATCACACTCACCTGGGATAGAGATGAAGATGAAGATGAGGGTGAATGAAAGCAGGACATGGTGAGGAACCCTGCAGGACTCCATGTCTGAGACACAACAGCACCAGCAGCACTGCACAGGTGAGAACAGGGGAGTCATTAATCACACAATATCTCTCACACCAACACACACACACACACACACACACACACAAACACAGCCCTAATTAACCACATCCAGAAACACAGAAACTTCAGAACCAACACACACACACACACACACACACACACACACACAGCTATAAGGTGAAAGCTTTGTAATTATTATTAACGTTATGATTATTAATGTTTATTATTAAGAGTGATTAACATTCATTTATTTGCAAAATATTATTTCATAAAACTTTCATCAAAATTAATTAATTACTATACTTACTACTGTTGGTAATAACAAAATAATAATATACACTGATTTAATTTTAATCGAATAATTAATTTCACTCTATTATCACAGCGGAAAAACGCATTAAACCGGAAGTGAAAGTGAACAGTTATGTCGTTTATCCTGATACAGTTCACTACATGAATAATATTAATTGTAATAATCACATCAGAGTGTGTGTGTGTGTGTGTGTGTGTGTGTGTGTGTGTGTGTGTAGTAAATAATAATAAAGCAGAACGCTGTATTTGTGTATAATGAATTTCAGAACTGTTTCCTGTGGGGTTTTGTACAGAAACTCTTCATGGTGAGGAGATGAAAAGTGCAGCTCGGGATGAAGAGATAAAGTGATGTGAGGTACAGGTGAAAGTGTAAAGTGTGTAGAAGATGTGTGTGGGTTATAATGTAGATCAGAAACTCACCAAATCCACGAGCTTTTAATGTTCTAGTGATGTGTCGTTCACCAATGAGCCGGATCTAAGAGCCGATTCTTTGTGCCGAACAAGAGCCGACTTCCGGCTGAGTCATCGGATTCTGTTTCCGGTTTTTCTTCTCCTTCTTCTTCCTCTTCCTCTCCTTACCATTCTTTTTCTTCTTTTAATAGATAGACAAAAACTAAAATACATTCATATCATAATGAAATATCGTAAATATAATACTGAGATTACAGATAAAAAATAAATACATAAAAAAAATGTTGGTTATATCAAAAGGGAGGAATTTAGATTTATTAGTATTCTTATCCTATTTATTTTTCTTCTTTTCTTTTTTCAGCTATAGGTCAACTCAAAATGGGAGGGTATATTTTCCATTTCTTTTTCATTCATATTCAACAGGGAATCAAGTAAAACAAAAAGGAGTAGCAGAAAGAAGTGCATTGAAGTGAAGTCAGTGCATTGAAAATAAAACTGCTTTTACATTTTAAATGCGGGCTTTTGTGGGTGGGAGTGGGACAAAATGTAAATATTCCCTTTGTTTTAGCTTCTGCTTTATTTATTAAGATTGACATTTCAACATCATCTTCTTACCTTCAGCTCCGGTAGCACGGACATGCCATACGGTGGAAATCTCCAAGGTTTACGGTATCGCGTTTCGTCTCGCGGAGAGGGGGCAAAGCGGTTCTCGGTCGAGATTTCGAAGGCCGGTGGTGTTGGCGGGGAAAACGTCCTCGACTGGGGCTTGGCTCGTGTCTTCCGCTGCTGCAGCATCCAAGGTACGTGGTGCACCGGTGCCGGAGTGAAGGATACGCGGACCACGTTGTATGTTCGCTGGGGCTGAGCAGAGAAACACGCGGAGTTGAGGTGCTGGGAGCGTTGGGTTCAACCCGGGAATTTACCTGGGATGAGTGCGCGTCCGCCCGGGATGTTTCCAGCGCCGCTTTCCGCTCTCGCAGCCGGGCATGCTTTGCATGCAGCTCGCGAATCTGTTTCTCCAAAACCTCCATCTCCAACTCCAACTCCAACTGAACGAGTCCTCACCTGCGCTCAAAGTCAGACACACAACCGGCATAGTGATTATAATCACAAACAGAGTTCAGATAAAGTGTGAGAGTATGATGAAGTGAGAGGCAATGAATATAGTCAACACTAGTGATAGTCAAGTTAACGAGCTACAGGCACAAGTCAGGAAGACAAAAAAAAACAATTAAGGATTATTAAAGAAGGAAAAAAGATAGATAAATAGTAAAGTTTGAAAACGGCAAGAGAAAAATAAACACGGAACTTGCGGCAAACCAGTCAAACACAGGAAGATACGTACATTTTAACAAGCTTCTACCACTGCATCATTGAGAGCATCCTGACCAACTCCATCACTGTATGGTACGGAGGCTCCACTGTGTGAACAAAAAGCCCTACAAAGGCTGGTCAAAATCACTCAACGCATCACTGGCACCCAACTACCTGCCATTAAACACCTTCACCACAGCAGATCTCTGTGTAGAGCTCACAGCATCATCAAGGACTCTTCACATCCCAGTCACAAACTGTTTAACCTCCTTTCATCAACAAGGAGCTACAGGAACTTACGTACCAGAACCAGCAGGTTCAGGGACAGCTTTTTTCCATCCACCATCACACTACTGAACTCTACACTACACCGCTAATCACTACACAACATCCACCATCACACTACTGAACTCTACACCACACCGCTAAACAATACAAAACATCCACCATCACACTACTGAACTCTACACCACACCGCTAATCACTACACAACATCCACCGTCACACTACTGAACTCTACACCACACCGCTAATCACTACACAACATCCACCATCACACTACTGAACTCTACACTACACCGCTAATCACTACACAACATCCACCATCACACTACTGAACTCTACACTACACCGCTAATCACTACACAACATCCACCATCACACTGCTGAACTCAACACTACACCGCTAATCACTACACAACATCCACCATCACACTACTAAACTCTACACTACACCGCTAATCACTACACAACATCCACCATCACACTACTGAACTCTACACTACACAGCTAATCACTACACAACATCCACCATCGCACTACTGAACTCTACACTACACGGCTAATCACTACACAACATCCACCATCACACTACTGAACTCTACACTACACCGCTAATCACCACAAAACATCCACCATCGCACTACTGAACTCTACACCACACCGCTAATCACTACACAACATTCACCATCACACTACTGAACTCTACACTACACAGCTAATCACTACACAACATCCACCATCGCACTACTGAACTCTACACTACACAGCTAATCACTACACAACATCCACCATCGCACTACTTAACTCTACACTACACCACTAATCACTACACAACATCCACCATCGCACTACTGAACTCTACACCACACCGCTAATCACCACAAAACATCCACCATCACACTACTGAACTCTACACCACACCGCTAATCACTACACAACATCCACCATCACACTACTGAACTCTACACTACACCGCTAATCACTACACAACAAAACACAAAACACTGTATATATCCTCTGTACAATACATGTACATATTACATAGTAAATCTTTTTTACTCCTTATTACATCTGCACTATTTTATCTATATCTATCTTTATATCATTACTGTACATTCTGCCCAACATTTCACGTTCATGTATATGTGTATATAATGTGTATATATATACAGCGGGGAAAATAAGCATTTGACACATCAGTAAGGGGATTTCTAAGTGGGCTATTGACACAAAATTTCCCCCTGATGTAGCCATCAAACCAAATATTAAATTTATACAAAGAAATCAGTTTAAGTATAAAAGTTGAGTCATAATAAATAAAGTGAAATGACACAGGAAATTGAACACACTTTATCTAATACTTTGTAGAAAAGCCTTTGTTGGTGATTTCAGCTTTTAGAGGCCTCTTGTATGGAGAGACCAGTCGTCTGCATTGCTCAGGAGTGATTCTGTTCCATTCTTCCACACAAATGGTTTTTAAATCTTGAAGGTTTCTTGGGCCTCTTTTATGAACTTAGATCTTCAGTTCTCTCCATAGTTTTTCTATGGCATTTAGGTCAGGTGATTGACTGGGCCATTCAAGCAACTTGATTTTCTTTCTTTTGTTTCTTGATCTTGTGTTTGGGATCGTTGTCTTGCGGAAATGTCCACCCACTTTTCATTTCAGCTTTCTATCCAGAATTTCCCGGTACATTTCTCCATTCATCCTGCCTTCAATAATATGAAGTCAGGATGAATAGAGAAATGTACCGGGAAATTCTGGATAAAAATCTACCAGAAACTCTCCTGATTATTCTTTGGACTCCTCAGACAGGGATCTCACGTGGAGCACCTGATTGTGGCCGGTTTATGGTGAACTGATGCTCTTTTCATTTCCGGATAATGGCCCCCACAGTGCTCACAGGAACATTCAGCATTCTGGAAATGCTTTTCAACGATAAGATTACGAAGATCTTGAGCGAGTTCTTTGCTTTTACCCATCATGAAGTCATTCCTGTGTGCCTCCTGGGTAATGAGAAGCCTTTATACGCCAACAATTAGAACTAAAGCAGCTAAAATCAATTAGTACTGCTAGGGGGCAGTGTTTCTCTCTCAGTGTTTCAGGTGATCTCCTGGCTTTCTATGCCCTTTTGCACCTTGTTATATGTGTTCAATACTTTTTCCCTGTGTCAGTTCACTTGATTTATTATGACTCAACTTGTAGACTCAAATGTTCTGATTTCTTTGTATAAATTTAATATTTGGTTTGATGGCTACATCTGGTGAATTTTATGTCAATAGCCCACTTAGAAATCCCCTTACTGATAAAAATACTTATTTTCCCCGCTGTATATATAGTAGACTTGTTTATTCAGCTCACACACACCCACACACCCACACACACACACACACACACAAACAAACAAACAAACACACACACACACACACACACACACACACACACAGCCCTTATTAACCAGATCCATAAACATAGGCACTTCAGATCCAACAACACCATGGAGAGTAGAGACAGAACCCTGTCACACACACACACACACACACACACACACACACACACACACACACAGCCCTATTTAACCACATTCATAAACACAGTGAACAACAATGACTGTAGCATGGAAAAAGATCACAATAAAATGTTCTGAAGGTTACAACAGTCAGTAATTAGTAGGAAGTGTCCAGGCGTCTGCTCTGAATTACTTCAGCACATCTGCAGCCACAGGACAGCACCAGTCTCTCACACTGCTCTGGTGGGATTATGGTCCACTCTTCTTCCAGTCTCCTCCACAGTTCGGTGACTGTAGTGGGTTTCTTGGCCATAACTTTGTCACCATGGATTTTCCAGAGGTTCTCTATTGGGTTGAGATCAGGACTCTCGGCAGGTCATGTTATTATTTCAATGTTCTCAGTTTGAAGGAACGGCTTTAACGGTTTTGCTGTGGGACATGGAGCGTTGTCCTGCATGAACACTGCGGGATGATTGGGTGATGAACGCAGGGAAGGAATCATATGTAGTTGAAGAAGGTTCTGATAAACATTTGCATTCACTCTGTCATGTAGCTGTAGAAGAGGCCCAACTCCTGCTGCAGAAAACATGCCCCAAACCATCACACTTCCTCCTCCACTTTTCACTGACTTCTTTACACACTTTGGGTTCAGTCTTTCTCCAGTTTGTTGCTGAAAATAATGTTTCCCATCGGACCCAAATAAATTAAACTTGCTTTCATCACTGAAGTGAACTTTGGACCAGTTCTTCTCTGTCCACACAACATGCTCCTCAGCAAAGCTCAGTCTAGCCTTTTGATTCTTTCTGCTAATGAGAGGTTTGGTCACTGCAGAGTGGACTTTCAGTCCAAATGCTCTTAAACGTCGAGACACTGTATGACGAGACAGATCCATACCCTGTTCAGCGCTAAACTGGTGATCAATTCCAGCTGCAGTGTGGAAACGAAGCCCATTGAGATCCTCCACAGGATCCTGTCCTCTCTTGTATTTGTCTTCCGTGGATGACCAGGATTCTTGGAGGACTTGAATGAGTTGGTGATGTTGTAAAGAGTCAATATTCTTGAAATCACAGATTTGGAATGACCAACTTGTCTTGCTATGGCTGATAGGGTCGTCCCTCTGGCCTTCATCTGGAGAACCTGCTGCCGGAGGCTTTCAGTCACTTTAGAATGGCCCACCATCTTGCTGAGTCAGTGAAACTGGAAGTTAGGCTGCCAGATAAATAGGGGTTTACAGATAATCAAGGAAATTAGCACCAGGTACCAGACTACACCAATAACTTGGAGGTATCTGAAAGTGTTCTCTAATTTTGATCAGTATGTTTTCTGTAAAATAATGTTTTTTTTTTTTTAAATGTCTTAGTTATTTTGTGGAAAAGGTGTTCTGGTAGCATGGTATAGACAGGACAAAAACTCCTTTAACTGTTGAGCAGTGAAGATCACATTATTTCAGAATTGTTCAATTGTTTATAAAATGTTCTCTAATTTTGATCTCCAGTGTATAAGTAGACTTGTTTATTCCGCTTGCACATTTCTTAAATGCCATAATAATATAACCTTCCACTTCTGCACATTCCTCTTCAATGCCATCGCCTAAGAACATCTATCTGTACTTCTTAATTATGTCAAGACATCTCTGCACTGCTACAGCCTTCATATTTAATCACATGCTGTAAATATGATACATATTATTCTGCACTATTTGCATGATTGCTATTTTTTTGCAATTCTGGTAGATGCCAAACTTTATTTTGTTGCTGTGTACCTGTACAATGCAATGAAAATAAAGTTATCTATCTATCTATCTATCTATCTATCTATCTATCTATCTATCTATCTATCTATCTATCTAATATTAATATGATATTGACAGAATAACTCTTCATGACTCTCTGCTCTTCCCTTCAGCCACTGCTCGTAACCTTGGGGTAACTATGGACAATCAACTGTCCTTCACCTCACATGTTGCTAATGTGGCTTGTTCCTGTCGATTTCTTCTCTACAACATTTGAAGAATTTGACCGTTTCGGTTAACACAGGCTGCCCAGGTACTTGTTCAGTCTCTTGTGATTTGGAGACTGTACTACTGCAGCTCTCTGCTGCAGGTCTTCCTCTGAACGCTATTCATCCACTGCAAATTATCCAAAATGCAGCTGCACTGCTTGTGTTCAATCAGCCCAAGTTCTCCCACACCACCTCACTGCTGCTCCTCCACTGGCTTCCAGTAGCTGCACGTATCAGATTCAAAACACTGATGCTTGCCTACAAGGCCAAAAATGGACCAGCACCATCTTACCTCAGTGACCTCATCACATCTCACACTGCACCACGCTGTCTGAGATCCTCCAGCACTGCTCGACTGGTACCACCTTCTCTCAGAATGAGAGGTAAGTACAATTCAAGGCTCTTCTCTGTTCTGGCACCGAGGTGGTGAAATGAATTTCCCCCCAGATGTCCGTACAGCAGAGTCCCTGACTATCTTCAAGCGACGACTGAAGACCTTCATCTTCCTGAAATACTTAAATTGAACTTTCCATGTTTGCTTTTAGAATTAAAGAGTTATATTTATATTGAGTTTTTAATCTTGCATACCAGTGCAGATTTAATCATTGCTAAAGACTCAAAGCACTTGTGTATGTCGCTCTGGACAAGGGGGTCTGCTAAATGCAGCAAATGTAAATATTACAAAAACAGCTTTTATCTTAGAAATATTTCTAAGCTACAAAAGATGTTATCTATATCCGATGCAGAGAAGCTCGTCCATGCGTTCATGACCTCCAGACTGGACTACTGTAATGCATTACTAGGTGGATGTCCTGCATCATTAATAAACAAGCTTCAGTTTGTCCAGAATGCAGCAGTCAGAGTTCTTACAAGGTCGCGAAAATATCACCATATAACCTTAATCTTCTCATCCCTACACTGACTTCCTGTTAAGATTTGAATCAAATACAAACTATTGCTACTTCCCTTCAAAACACTAAACCCACATGGGTTTATCTCCATGTATCTCTCCAGTCTTTTAACATGCTACTATCCATCATGCTCCCTGAGATCTTAAAACTTTGGGCTTCTAGTAGTTCCTAGAATAGCAAAGTCCACTAAAGGTGGTAGAACATTCTCACATTTAGCTCCTAAACTCTGGAATAGTCTTCCTGACGGTGTTCGGGGTTCAGACACACTCTCCCAGTTTAAGTGCAGATTAAAGACGTATCTTTTTAGCGAGTTCTACAGATAACACACATCACATCATAACCTTGTGCTCCAGAACATCTGATCACATCACATTATCAACTTGTGCTGTTAATATCATGAACAGCAGCTACGCTGTGTTCAGGCCCAGAAGGTTCAGCTTCTCGATCAGGTGCTGGGGAATGATTGTGTTGAATGCTGAACTGAAATCAATGAACAGCATTCGTACATATGAGTCCTTGTTGTCCAGGTGGGTGAGGGCCAGGTGGAGGGTTGTGGAGATGGCATCGTCCGTGGAACGGTTTGGACGATACGCAAACTGCATGGGGTCCAGGGAGGGTGGAAGCTGTGTCTTGATGTGGCTCATGACAAGCCTCTCGAAGCACTTCATCACAATGGGTGTGAGCGCGACGGGACGATAGTCATTGAGGCAGGAGACAGTCGATTTCTTTGGCACAGGAACGATGGTCGTTGTCTTGAGGCACGTGGGAACAACGTTGCTGCTCAGGGAGATGTTGAAGATGTCAGTGAAGACATCCGCTAGCTGTTCTGCACATTCCCTGAGCACTCTGACAGGAATGTTGTCTGGTCCAGCAGACTTCCGTGGGTTAACTCTGCATAAAGTTTTCCTCACTTCAGCTGTGGTTAGACAGAGCACCTGGTCAGTAGGAGGATGGATGGTCTTCCTCGCCTTCACGTTGTTCTGTACCTCAAACCGGGCGTAGAAGTCGTTTAGTGCATCTGGGAGGGAGGGGTCACGGTCACAAGCAGGTGATGTGGTCTTGTAATTTGTGATCGCCTGAATGCCCTGCCACATGCGCCGAGTGTCTCCACTGTCCTGGAAGTGGTTGTGGATTTTCTTCACGTGTGCGCGCTTTGCCTCTCTGATAGCACGAGACAGTTTGGCCCTTGCTGTTTTTAAGGCTGCCTTGTCCCCTGTTCTAAAGGCAGAGTCTCTTTGTTTCAGCAGCACACGCACATTTGCAGTCATCCACGGTTTCTGGTTGGAGCGTGTAGTGATGGTCTTGGAGATGGTCACATCATCAACGCACTTGCTGATGTAACTGGTCACTGATGACGTGTACTCGTCCAAGTTGATAGAATCGCCGTTGGTTGCAGCCTCTCTAAACATGTCCCAGTCAGTGCACTCAAAACAGCCCTGAAGAGCAGAAGTAGCTCCTTCTGGCCAGTTTCAGAACCGGTTTAGAGCGTCTGACGAGCCGTCTGTATGCTGGAATCAAAATAACAGGGTGAAACAAGCAAGTGTTGATATAAACATACACGCCACCACAGCGAGTCTTACCACACAGAGCTACGTTTCTTGCCGCGCTTCCGCGTCCTGGAGCAGCGCTTCCTACTCCCCTCTCCCAGACACCGGCATCAGGTGACACCGAGGTCTGGGGGCCTATTCTTTGTGGCGTTGTGTCTCTACTCATTGTGTCTCTGCTCTCCACCATGGAGAGCAGAGACACAACACACATACACACACACAAAATCACACACACAGCCTTAATTGACCACATCTATAAATACAGGAACTTCATGAACCAACACCACCATGGAGAGTAGAGACACGACACACATATACACACACACACACACACACACACACACACATGCCCTAATTGACCACATCTATAAATACAGGAACTTCAGAACCAACACCATAATGAAGATTAGAGACAGAACCCTGACTTACACAGACATGGACGCACACACACACACACACACACACACACACACACACACACACACACACACACAGCTCTAATTGACCACATCCATAAATAAAGGAACTTCAGAACCGACACCACCATGGAGAGTAGAGACAGAACACACACACATGGGAGCATCCTAGGTTCTCCTGTCCTGATGGCCTGCACCCCAGCAGAGTTGGAGCAGCAGTGCTATCAGAAAACATCTCTTGGATACTTCACACCATCTGACTGGTAAGACATCAGGAAATCTTCAACTATAAGAACACGCATACAACAAATAGTTACAAGTTCACAAACAGCCGAGTTTATAGAAACCGTATCTATTCCTTGTGTAGTAAAACCAAGAATTAAATACACAAGATCCAGAAATAATCTCATTACAGTTAAAACTGAAAACTGCCAGATAAACAAACACCAAAAAGTTCTAAAGTTTGGTCTTTTAAACATTAGATCACTTTCACCCAAAGCACTGATTATAAATGAGATGATCACAGATAATAATCTCTGAGCACTCTGTCTCACTGAGATGTTAGTCAGATGTTAGGATTCAGCTTTAAATCATTAGAAGTTCTCGTCCTTAAAATCGTACTTTAAGACATACATAGAAAACTCGCTCTGGTCACCGTGTACAGACCCCCAGGACCTTACGCTGATTTTCTTCAAGAGTTTGCTTGTTTTCTTTCAGATCTCTTGATTAATTTTGATAAAGTGCTGCTTGTAGGAGATTTTAATATTCACGTAGATGATGTAAACAATGGTCTAGGATTATCAGTTGTCGAGCGAAACATTGGCTGCAATGTTTCGCTCGACAACTGATAATCCTAGACCATGGGAACAATGTCTTTGCTGGTAAGGAGAGGAACTGAAATGTCCCGCAGTTGTAGCTTAGCGCAGTGCCATCTCCCTCAGTTAGCACTTGGAACGCAACCTCAAACTGCAGCGCCCAACATAGAAAGCTCTGCTTTTCGTCACCGGAGAACGGCGGTGGTAACTCAATTCTCACGTGTCTGTTGATCCTATCGCGGCCCCGTCTCGGGTAGAAATCATCCTCGTCTTTACACCACATGATGGCCGCGCCCACGCTGAACCTGCGCGTGCTAACTCAGCTAAGCACTTTTCAACTATAAACTAACTAATTAAACACCCGCGGTAACACTGAATCAGGTAAACGACAAAAACAAAATAAAACGGCTGCCAATAATGTAACTGTCAGGGGGCGAGCGAAAACAGAAGGCGGAAGCCGGAGTACAGCTCGCTCGAGTTTTAATACAAGCGTGAGGGAGAGAGAGACCCACGAGCACACACACACAGACGCGCACATGCGCACACACATACAAGCACACGGCAGTCCTTATGTTGAGAGAGTCCGAGGTGCACTAGCTGACCCGAGATGCGCGGGGAGGTGAAGCGCAGCCGGTACGGGATTGTGGAGTCCGGACAGAACGGAGCGGAAGACATAGACATAAGCACAAAACAAACAACCCATACCACCAGTACGTAGCATCCAACACATTCAATAACGAACAGGGGTTGGGAGTGAATGAGGAGCTTATATAGAAGCAGGGTGGAGTGATGATGAACCCCTGTTGAGCATGATTATGCTTGGGGCTCCAGAGAGAGTGGAGGCCTGAGTGATGATGAGCTCCAGGTGTGCGTGATTAAACCTGGAGCTCTAGGGAAAGCGGAGGCATAAAGAGCCACCAAAGGGGGCGTGGCAGGTGGTTCCCTGACATTACCCCTCCCCTGAGGGGCAGCACCCGATGCCCCAAACCCACAGACGCTCGGAGGGCCAGGGCACTCGGAGGAGGATCCCGGTGTCCGTCCAGGGTCGAACGGGACCCGGAAGCAGAAAAATGACCCCGGTGGTGTCCAGAGGCCCAGTGACGTCCACGGTGGCGTTCAGAGGCGGGACGCTGCCATCAGAGGAGCCCGGAGGCGAGACGTCGCCATCGGAGGAGCCCGGAGGCGAGACGTCGCCTTCCAGGAAGCTCGGGAGCCTGACGTCATCAAAGGAGGAGCTCTGGGGCGAGACGTCGCCTTTCAGGAAGCTCGGGAGCGAGACGTCGTCGAAGGAGGAGCTCTGGGGCGAGACGTCGCCATCGGAGGAGCTTGGAGGCGTGATGTCGCCTGCAGGGGTGCTCAAGAGCGAGACGTCACCGGCGGAGCTCATGGGCGACACGTCGCCATCGGAGGAGCTCAGAGGCATGACGTCGTCTTTGGAGGTGCTCGAAGGTGTGACGTCGCCATCGGAGTCGCACGTAGGCAAGACGTCGCCATCAGTGGAGCTCGGAGGCGGGACGTGCTGCAGCAGAGAGGAGCTCTCGGAGACTCTGTGGAGCGGAGGGGAGCTCTCGGAGACTCTGTGGAGCTGAGAGGAGCTTTTGGAGACTCTGTGAAGCGGAGAGGAGCTCTCAGGAATGCTCTGGGGCAGAAAGAATCTCTGCGACGTGGCTTCACCGGGAGCGGAACCCTGTGACATAGCCTCACCTCCAGGGGAACAGTGAGGCAAGCTGTCGCCTTATGGGTAACCGTGAGGCGAGCCGTCGCCTTCGGGGAGACCGTGAGGCGGCGGTACGACATCCCTTTCGCGTCCAGGCAGCAGTACGACGTCCTTTTCTTGGCCAGAAGGCGGTGCGACTTCCCCTTTACGGCCAGACGGCCGTGCGACATCCCTTACGCAGCCTTGGGGCTCAGCTGAGTGCACTGGGAAGCTCCGGGGCGGAACGGAGCTGTCCTGGAGGTCCTGAAGCGGAACAGAGCTCTCTTCAGGACTCTGAAGCGGGACAGAGCTCTCTTCAGGACTCTGAAGTGGAGAGGAGCTCTCGGAAACACTCTGTGACAGAGAGGAGCTTTCTGTGGAGGCCTGGAGCGGAGCTGAGCTCTCGTGGAGGTCCTGGAGCAGAACTGAGCTCTTGTGAAGGTCCTGGAGCAGAACCAAGCTCTCGTGGAGGTCCTGGGGCAGAGCTGCACTTTCGTGGAGGTCCTGGGGCAGAGCTGCGCTCTCGTAGAGGTCCTGGGGCAGAGCTGCGCTCACGTAGAGGTCCTGGGGCAGAGCTGCGCTCGTGTAGAGGTCCTGGGGCAAAGCTGCGCTTTTCTGGACGACCTGGAATGGAGCTGAGCTCTCCTGGATGACCTGGAACAGGAAGGGGCTGTCCTGGAAACCTTGGAGTGGAACAGAGCTGTCCGGGAAACTTTGAAGCAAAGCTGTTCTCTCCTGAAGGTCCTGGAGCGGAGCTACGCTCTCCTGGAGGTCCTGGGGTGGAGCTACGCTCTCTTGGAGGTTCTGGAGCAGGCTGAGGATCTCCTGGAGGCCCTGGGGCGAAGTAGAGCCATCCTGAAGGGCCTGGAGCAGGGCGGAGATCTCCTGGAGGTCCTGGGGTGGAGCAGAGCCATCCTGGAGGGCCTGGTGCAGGGCCTGGAGCAGGGTGGAAATCCCCCGGAGGTCCTGGGACAGAGGGGCGCTCTCGGGGAAACTCTGGTGCGGAACGGAGCTCTTCGGTAAACACTGGAGCGGAATCGTGCTTACGGTAACTAACTCACTGGCCAGAGAGAGGGATTCTCCAGACAGCAGAGAAATGTGGAGGGCGATCTTGTCTGCTTCAGTGGGGTAAGAGGATGAATAAGAGTCTATATATTCACTGACGCTCCGTATAAATCCGCCCCACTCAGACCTGTCGCCGGAGAAGCGAGCCGGGAAATCCATGACGTCATCATGGGGGCGTGGCGCTGGCGAGCATGATCCACGTGAAACGGCAGCGGGCAGAGCTCGGCCGTCGTTTCATCGCGGCACAGCGAATCCCCCATCCGAGGTTGGGATCGCGCCGGGACCATGGCAACAACCCGATCATTGGGTTTTTTTGTTTTTTTTTTACAAATTATATCATTTTCAGGAGGTTCGTTATTCTGTTAGCGGGTGAGCAAAAACAGAAGGCGGAAGCCGGAGTACAGCTCGCTCGAGTTTTAATACAAGCGTGAGGGAAAGAGAGACACACGAGCACACACACACACACAGACGCGCACATGCGCACACACACATACAAGCACAAGCACACGGCAGTCCTTATGTTGAGAGAGTCCGAGGTGCGCTAGCTGACCCGAGATGCGCGGGGAGGTGAAGCGCGGCCGGTACGGGATTGTGAAGTCCAGACAGAATGGAACGAAAGATATAGACATAAGCACAAATTAAACAACCCATACCACCCGTACGTAGCATCCAACACATTCAATAACGAACAGGGGTTGGGAGTGAATGAGGAGCTTATATAGAAGCAGGGTGGAGTGATGATGAACCCCAGGTGAGCGTGATTATGCTTGGAGCTCCAGAGAGAGTGGAGGCCTGAGTGATGATGAGCTCCAGGTGTGCGTGATTAAACCTGGAGCTCTAGGAAAAGCGGAGGCATAGAGAGCCACCAAAGGGGGCGTGGCAGGTGGTTCCCTGACAGTAACTAAGCGTTCTTGTAGGGTTCTCCTAAACACTTTATATTGAGTAAAAACAATAAACGAGATTATCCAAACTTTTCACAACTTTCTTAAAAAGCATAACCTTTAGTCAGAAGTCACCGACACTTTTTGCACCCCCAAGTGCGCCTGTCCCTTACCTATCTATGGCAAGCCCCGAGGAGAAAAATGGATTACACACACAATAAGCACCAGTCGATCCAGAATTAATACAGCATAACAAAATTCAATAAAGTCTGTTAAAATAGTCATATGCATGCTCTCAAGAGAATAGCACGTAATCTGGAGAGAAAATGGAGGAAAACTAAACTGGAGGTATTTAGAATTGCGTATAAAGACAGTATGCTCAGCTACAGACAGACGCTAAAAGCTGCTAGAGCTGAACACCTGAGCAAACTTATAGAAAATAACAAAAACAATCTCAGGTTCCTTTTTAGTACTGTAGCCAAACTAACTACAAATCAGGGATCTGAAAATTGTGTTCCATCACAGTTTAGTAGTGACGACTTTATGAAATTCTTCACTGAAAAAAAGAAAAAAACATTAGATAAAACAATTGTGGCAGTTTAACCTCTGACAGCATCTCCTGACATTATCTCACCTAAAACTCCACATCTACACTGTTTTACATGTATAGGACAGGAAGAGCTGTATGATGTTATTATCAAAGCTAAATCAACATAATGTCAGTTAGATCCAATTCCTACTAATCTACTGAAGGAAGTGTTATATACAACTGGTGAACCTCTTCTGAATATTATTAACTCCTCACTATCGTTAGGACTCGTCCCTAAATCCCTCAAGTTAGCAGTTATTAACCTCATCATTAAAAAAACTAATCTGGATCCAAACACGTTATCAAATTACAGACACATTTCAAATCTCCCATTTATGTCTAAGATTTTAGAAAAGATTGTCGCTGCCCAATTATGTTCAATTCAATTCAATTCATTTTTATTTGTATTGCGCTTTTAACAATAAACATTGTCTTAAAGCAGGTTTACACAGATAATGTGGTGATTAAATGTAAATGTTCCTACCTGCAAGAGAACATTTTCTTTGAAGAGTTTCAGTCAGGTTTTAGGCTCCATCATAGCACAGAAACTGCTCTAGTTAAAATAACTAATGACCTGTTTTTAGCTTCAGACCAAGGCTTCATCTCGCTGTTGGTTTTACTAGATCTTAGTGCTGCATTCGACACTATAGATCATGATCTCCTCCTAGATCGCTTACAAAATTACATCGGCATTCAGGGACAGGCATTAAGCTGGTTTAAATCCTACCTGTCCGATTTTTACCATTTCATAGATCTAAATGGAGAGCTATCCAGACTAATGCTAGTGAACTATGGCGTGCCACAAGGTTCAGTTCTAGGACCCCTGCTTTTCACAATATACATGCTTCCCTTAGGAAATATTATTAGAAGGCATGGATTTAGCTTCCATTGTTATGCTGATGATACCCAGCTATATATCTCATCTAAACCAGGCGATACACTCAATTAACTCGCATAACTGAGTGTGTTAAGGAAATAAGAGATTGGATGACCCATAACTTTCTACTATTAAATTCTGTTAAGACGGAGATTTTATTTATCGGACCAAAA
>MU551655.1:25000-47500 GCA_024362625.1 Silurus asotus
AAAAGTGCAGCTCGGGATGAAGATATAAAGTGATGTGAGGTACAGGTGAAAGTGTAAAGTGTGTAGAAGATGTGTGTGTGTTATAATGTGGATCATAAACTCACCAAAATGTGAAGATTAGAAACTCTGGTTGATCTTCTCCTCTCCGTGATCTTAAACATCCAACTGTCTAGTTCTCCCTCTTCTCCTTTTCCTTCTACTGTACTTCTCCTTTTCCTTCTACTGTACTTCTCCTTTTCCCTTTCCTTCATCTATTGGTGGATTAAAGGTTTAAAAAAAGAAGGATATTAGATTTTAAATTCTACGTTAATTTTAGATAAGATGGTATAATTTCCTTGTCCTGCACCACAATTTTGAGACTATGTTGTGAAATTAGTCATTCCTATGCTGTATAATTTATCTTTAAGTCGGTAACTTTTGTGGTATAAAAAAAAATTTTTAAGTAGTTTTGTAACAGACCAACAGATGGCACCACATTTTATTTCTAGGACAGCAAGTCAGAAAAAGTGCAAAGAAATTTACATTTACATTTTACATTTGTGGCATTTAGCAGACACCCTTACCCAGAGCGACGTACAAAAGTGCTTTGAGTTTTTTTAATGAATAAATCTACTACAAATCTGCAACACAAATCTGGCACAGAGACGTTTGACATGATTCTGCATTTTTACTGCGATGCTGCAAAAACTCGTTTGAGGTGTTTTGTAGTGGCACACGTGGCCCATCATCTCCATGCCCAAAAAAAAGGCGAGGCAGATTCACTGATCCAGATTGAGTAGATCCAGCATGAATCATAGAACCTGCTTGATACGCATTAAAAAGAAAACTTCCAGGACACTTTCCAGAAGAATGCTGGTAGAAAAATTGATTATTTTCTTGTAAATGGAGCATGTCTCGATACTTTTTGATCCCACCCTGTATGCTTTACATTTGTTCCTATAATATATAGTGAGTAATTTATTCCTGAGGGCCCTATTCACAGTCAGTTGCGAAATGTATCCTCTATCCTTTTATTGCTAAAATGATCTTTTTGTGCTTACTTACTTTTTTTAATGTATAGGTGTCTTCATCTTTGTTCATGGTCTCACTGTTTTTGCCATTTCATTAATTTTTTAATGATTGTTTTTATGTTGGTTTTACTCAGTGCTACCTGCATTTCTGTATTTGTATGTTTTAATGTTGTTTGGCTAATTTGTTGATTAGTTTGTTGGCAGGCTCACTGCCCTCCACTACCACATGTGTAGGCACCATACCAAAGTCACAGTTAACTTTCTTCTTTGTATATTAATAGATAGCTTTCTAGTAAATCATATGTCTTTTTTGCTGTGTATTTGTTAGGCATTCAAGGAGGTCCAGTGTCCAAACTCCACATAAATTGGCACTGGTACGTCTCTAGATGTTTTGGGATGTTTGTGAGTTCGGCATCTACTTCTTTAAAGGTCCACAATCTTCATGAGGTGGGAGGTGACTGGAGCTGGAGCAACCTCAGGGTGTCTCGGGATGGGGGGAGAAGAGAAGCAGTGGAGAGAAATTAGCGTAGCTGCTGTTCATGATATTAACAGCACAAGTTGATAATGTGATGTGATCAGATGTTCTGGAGCACAAGGTTATGATATGTGATGTGTGTTATGTGTACAACTCGCTAAAAAGATTCCAGAGTTTAGGAGCTAAATGTGAGAATGTTCTACCACCTTTAGTGGACTTTGCTATTCTAGGAGCTATTAGAAGTCCAGAGTTTTGAGATCTCACGGAGCATGATGGATTGTAGCATGTTAGAAGACTGGAGAGATACATGGAGATAAACCCATGTGGGTTTAGTGTTTTGAAGGGAAGTAGCAATAGTTTGCATTTGATTCGAATCTTAACAGGAAGTCAGTGTAGGGATGAGAAGATTAAGGTTATATGGTGATATTTTCGCGACCTTGTAAGAACTCTGACTGCTGCATTCTGGACAAACTGAAGCTTGTTTATTAATGATGCAGGACATCCACCTAGTAATGCATTACAGTAGTCCAGTCTGGAGGTCATGAACGCATGGACGAGCTTCTCTGCATTGGATATAGATAACATCTTTCGTAGCTTAGAAATATTTCTAAGATAAAAGCTGTTTTTGTAATATTTACATTTACATTTGCTTTATTAGCAGACCCCCTTGTCCAGAGCGACATACACAAGTGCTTTGAGTCTTTAGCAATGATTAAATCTGCACTGGTATGCAAGATTAAAAACTCAATATAAATATAACTCTTTGGTGCCAGAACAGAGAAGAGCCTTGAAGTGTACTTACCTCTCAATCTGAGAGAAGGTGGTACCAGTGGGGCAGTGATGGAGGTGCTGGTCCATTTTTGGCCTTGTAGGCATCATCAGTGTTTTGAATCTGATACGTGCAGCTACTGGAAGCCAGTGAAGGGAGCGCAGCAGTGGGGTGGTGTGGGAGAACTTGGGCAGATTGAACACAAGCAGTGCAGCTGCGTTTTGGATCATTTGCAGTGGACGAATAGCGTTCAGGGGAAGACCTGCCAGCAGAGAGTTGCAGTAGTCCAGTCTTGAAATGACAAGAGACTGAACAAGAACCTGGGCAGCCTCCATGACAGAAATGGTTGAATCCTTCTGATGTTATAGAGAAGAAATCGACAAGAACGAGCAACATTAGTGACATGTGGGAAAAAAGACAGTTCATTGTCCATAGTTACCCCAAGGTTACGAGCAGTGGCTGAAGGGGAGAGCAGAGAGTCATGAAGTGTTATTTGTAGATCTTGACCTGGAGATGAATCACCTGGGATGTGAATTAGATGAAGTGGTGGATGGTGTACCTAGGAAAGAACGATTGGTGATTGGGGCAGACTTTAAGTGTAGGTGAAGGGAACAGAGGTGATGAGGAGGTGATGGTAGGTATGGTTTTAAGGAGAGGAATGTGGAATGGCAGATGGTGGTAAATTTTGCTAAAAGGATGGAAATGGCAGTGGTGAACACTTGTTTTAAGAAGAAGGAGGATCATAGGGTAACGTATAAGAGTGGAGGAAGGTGCACACAGGTGGACTATGTGCTATGCAGGAGATGCAACCTGAAGGAGATTAGAGACTGTAAGGTGTTGGCAGGGGACAGTGTAGCTAGACAGCATAGGATGGTGTTCTGTAGGATGGTTTTGGTGGGGAAGAAGAAGAGGATGAGAGTGAAGACTGAAAGAAAAATAAGATGGTGGAAACTGAAGGAGGAAGAGTGTAGTGTGAGGTTCAGAGAAGAGGTCAGACAGGGGCTCGGTGGTGGTGAAGAGGTGTTGGATGATTGGGCAACTACTGCAGGAGTGATGAGGGAGGCAGCTAGAAAAGTACTTGGTGTGACATCTGGAAATAGAAAGCAAGACAAGGAGACATGGTGGTGGAATGAGGAAGTGCAGGAGAGCATAAGGAGAAAGAGGTTGGCAAAACAGAAGTGGGATCGACAGAGTGATGAGAAAAGTAGGCAGGAGTACAAGGAGATGCGGCAGCAGGTAAAGAGAGATGTGGCGAAAGCCAAGGAAAAGGCATATGAGGAGCTGTAGGAGAAGTTGGACACTAAGGAAGGAGAAAAGGATTTGTACCGATTTTCCAGGCAGAGGAACCGAGCTGGGAAGGATGTATTGCAAGTTAGAGCAGTAAAGGATGGAGAGGGAAATGTGTTGACTAGTGAGGAGAGTGTGTTGAGAAGGTGGAGGGAGTATTTTGAGCAGCTGATGAATGAGGAAAATCAGAGGAAAAGGTTGGATGTTGTGGAGTTGGTGAAGCAGGATGTAGATAGGATTAGTAAGGAGGAAGTGAAAGCAGCGATTAAGAGGATGAAAAGTGGAAAGTCAGTTGGACCAGATGACATACCGGTAGAAGCGTGGAGATGTTTAGGAGAGATGCAGTGGAGTTTTTGACCAGATTAATACTTATTTGCAGCTGTATCATACAAATAAATAGTTAAAAAAAATCATACAATGTGATTTCTGGATGATTTTTTTTTTTCAGATTATGTCTCTCACAGTGGACATGCACCTACGATGACAATTTCAGACCCATCCATGATTTCTAAGGGGGGGAGAACTTGCAAAATAGCAGGGTGTTCAAATACTTATGTTTCTCACTGTACCTTTTCAGAAGCTAATATGATATGAAATTAAACTTGGATACATTTTAGAGTAGTCAATGTGCAGCTCCCCACAAGTAGGTAACCCCCTTAAAGTCAATAACTCAGTGTTATTTAGAAAGTCTCTATTTATACTCTTTCTTACTTTAAAAACACATTGATCTCAAACTGGGAGATTAGTCATGTGCCTCAAACCCATCTCTGTAGTAATCTCTTACAGACACAGACGTTCCCTTCCACGGAACAGATGTCACATCGCCAGTAACCTCATCTACCCTTCCCTGTTGTCTCAATCTCAAACAGCGGTGGTAGGTGGGCTCTGGAATTGTCAATCTGCCGTAAGGAAAGCTGACTTTATCACAGGCTTGGCTTCCCACTACACATTTGACTTTTTGGCACTTACTGAGACATGGATATCACCACAGAACACTGCTACACCAGCTGCTCTGTCTTCTGCCTATGCTTTCTCTCACTCACCAAGAGAAATCGGCAGAGGTGGTGGTACAGGTCTACTTTTATCACGGAGATGGTGTTTCACACCTCTACCTTTGTCTCATTTAACCATGTCTTCTTTTGAATTTCATGCAGTTTCAGTTACCTCTCCAATCAACCTTTTTATCATTGTCATCTACCGCCCTCCTGGTCCTCTTGGGGATTTCCTAGAAGAGATGGACACGCTCCTCAGTAATTTCCCCTCTGACGGCACCCCTCTGACAGTTCTTGGTGACTTCAACCTCCCATCCGACAAACTTCAGTCATCTTGCCTCTTGCCTTTTCTGAATACCTTCTCCTTGACATTTAACAGCTGCCCTCCAACACACAAGGGAGGAAATGTCCTGGACCTGGTTTTCACCCGTCCTACTCCAGCTACAGACATGACTGCCACTCCACTTCCAATCTCTGATCATCACCTGGTTTCCTTTTTAATCACTCTTCCTATTCAACCTAAAAATAATTTGCATGTCTCTCTTATTCGTCCTAACCTCCACTCTATCTCTCCCTCCTCTGTAACTTCATGTACTCTTTCATCTCTTCCTGACCCCGTCTCCTTTTCCTCTCTACCCTTAGACGTTGCTACGGACTCCTTCCTCTCATCTCTTTCCTCAACCATGGACCTCCTTTGTCCCTTGACTACAAAACCCAAGAAGACTTCTTGTCCCACACCGTGGCTGTCAGAAGTTTTGCGCAGTAATCGACGAGAACTCCGATCTGCAGAGAGGAAGTGGAAAAAATCACAGCTTGATGTAGACCTCTCATCTTACCGTGCACTCCTGACCAGATTTTCTTTGGAGGTGACTTCTGCCAAAACTACCTTCTACAAGGAAAAGCTTGAGGCCTCTGCACAAGACCCCCGTAAGCTTCACAACATCTTCTCTTCTCTACTAAACCCCCCTGCTGCACCTGCTCCATCCTCCCTGACTGCTAATGACTTTGCCTCCTTCTATGATGAGAAGATTAGGAAAATCTGCCAGACCTTCACTTCCTCTCCAACAATGACTACACAACACAGCCAACAATCCACTACGTCTCTGTCAAGCTTCTCAACCCTAACAGAAGATGAGATACTGCAAGTCATCCGATCCTGCAATCCCACCACCTGTCCCCTGGATACAATCCCTTCAAATACGCTCCAGACCATCGCACAAGATCTCCTGCCCTTCATCTCCACAATCATCAATGGGTCATTAACATCTGGCTATGTACCAACTACCTTCAAGCAAGCAAGGGTCATTCCTATCTTGAAGAAACCGGCTCTGGATCCATCAGACATCAACAACTACAGACCGGTATCACTCCTTTCCTTTCTTTCTAAATCTCTGGAACGCACTGTTTTTAACCAACTGTCTGTCTATCTCTCACAGAACAACCTCCACGATCCGAACCAGTCTGGGTTCAAAACGGCACATTCCACAGAGACGGCACTATTGGCTGTTTCTGAGAAACTACATGCTGCTCGGTCAGCCAAGCTGTCATCTGTACTTATCTTTCTGGACCTTTCAGCAGCATTCGACACAGTCAACCACAATACACTTTTGTCAACCCTCAAGAGCCTTGGTATTTGCGGAACAGCATGGAAATGGTTTGCTTCCTACCTGGAAGGTCGCTCATACCAGGTAACATGGAGGGGATCCACATCTGCCCCATGCAGACTTACCACCGGTGTCCCACAAGGCTCGGTACTTGGTCCCCTCCTTTTCTCCCTCTATACCCACTCCATTGGTGAAGTCATATCCTCACATGGGTTTTCTTATCACTGCTATGCAGATGACACTCAACTCATCTTTTCTTTCCCTCCATCAGATACCACAGCTTCTGCTCGGATCTCAGCATGCTTGTCAGACATATCTTTATGGATGAGGGCTCACCAACTTAAACTCAACCCCAGCAAAACAGAACTGCTGGTCATCGCAGATGATTCCTCTCCAGGTCAAGATCTCCAAATATCACTTCATGACTCTCTGCTCTCCCCTTCAGCCACTGCTCGTAACCTTGGGGTAACTATGGACAATCAACTGTCCTTCACCTCACATGTTGCTAATGTGGCTTGTTCCTGTCGATTTTTTCTTTACAACATTTGAAGAATTTGACCGTTTCGGTTAACATAGGCTGCCCAGGTACTTGTTCAGTCTCTTGTCATTTCAAGACTGGACTACTGCAACTCTCTGCTGGCAGGTCTTCCCCTGAACGCTATTCATCCACTGCAAATAATCCAAAATGCAGCTGCACGACTTGTGTTCAATCTGCCCAAGTTCTCCCACACCACCTCACTGCTGCTCCTCCACTGGCTTCCAGTAGCTGCACGTATCAGATTCAAAACACTGATGCTTGCCTACAAGGCCAAAAATGGACCAGCACCATCTTACCTCAGTGACCTCATCACATCTCACACTGCACCACGCTGTCTGAGATCCTCCAGCACTGCTCCACTGGTACCACCTTCTTTCAGAATGAGAGGTAAGTACACTTCAAGGCTCTTCTCTGTTCTGGCACCGAGGTGGTGAAATGAACTTCCCCTAGATGTCTGTACAGCAGAGTCCCTGACTATCTTTATGCAAAGGTTGAAGGTCTACCTCTTCCTGAAACACTTAAATTAACACTTTCCAGGTTTGCTTTGTAGAATTAAAAAGTTCTATTTATACTATATTTGTAATCTCCAGACCATCACGCAAGATCACCTGCCCTTCATCTCCACAATCATCAATGGGTCATTAACATCTGGCTTTGTACCAACTACCTTCAAGCAAGCAAGGCTCATTCCTATCTTCAAGAAACCTGCTCTGGATCCATCAGACATCAACAACTACAGACCGGTATCACTCCTCTCCTTTCTTTCTAAATCTCTGACATGGCCTGCCCAGAGTCCTGATCTCAACCCAATAGAGAACCTCTGGAAAATCCTTGGAGACAAAGTTATGGCCAAGAAACCCACTACAGTCACCGAACTGTGGAGGAGACTGGAAGAAGAGTGGACCATAATCACACCAGAGCAGTGTGAGAGACTGGTGCTGTCCTGTGGCTGCAGATGTGCTGAAGTCATTCAGAGCAGAGGCCTGGACACTTCCTACTAATTACTGACTGTTGTAACCTTCAGAACATTTTGTTGTGATCTTTTTCCATGCTACAGTCATTGTTGTTCTCTCATTATGATCAGTGTGTTTTCTGCAAAATAATGTTTTTTTTTTTAAATGCCTTAGTTATTTTGTGGAAAAGGGGTTCTGGTAGCATGGAATAGACACGACAAAAACTCCTTCAACTGCTGGGCAGTAAAGATCACATTATTTCAGAAATGTTCAATTGTTTATAAAATGTTCTCTAATTTTAATCGCCAGTTTCTATACGCACACATTATATATACACTCTTATACATAAATGTGAAATGTTGGGCAGAATGAACAGTAAGGATATAAAGATACATATAGATAAAAAATAGTGCAGATGTAATGATGAGTAAAAAATATATACTATGTAATATGTAAATTGTATGTATAATTGTATAGAGGTTGTCAATCAAATTAAACATTTAATTGCAACTTAATCACACATTTCTATCAGTTCTAAATGTACCATATATCAAAACTTCCTGTTTTTAATACTTTAAGCAACATGGACATGGAGAAATATCAATGCAATATAGAGCATTAAGACAAAAAAATCTTGTAAATGTTTTAAAGTAATAATGGTGGTTTAAATTACCTAATTACCAGGGCACTAAACAGAACCTTTGCTACGTTTTCTCACGGACAGTAATGAGTTGATACCGGAGAAACTGCACCTCTTCAAGTCAAGAAGCTTTTATATATAATCATAGACATTTTACAGATTCGAATGATGTATTGTTCTTATCTGTACACAGGATATTATGTGGATTGAAAAAGACGCGCAATGACAGGAAATCGGTTGGTGGGCTGAAATCGGCGTGAAGTTAAAAAAGAAAAATATTAACATTTTACTAAATTAATGGGTTAAAACTAAAGTAATGAGCTGGTTTTAAAAATGTAAGAAGTAGAAAGTACAGATAATTGTGTAAAAATGTAATGAGTAAAAGTAAAAAGTTATAAAAAAAAAATAGTGGAGTAAAAAACTGATACCAGAAAACATCTACTTAAGTACAGTTACAAAGTATTTGTACTTTGTTACTTCCCACCTCTGGATTTGAGTGCATTGCAGTGGTAAGAAAACCCATGTGAGGATATGACTTCACCAATGGAGTGGGTAATAAGAAAGAAAAGTAGGGGACGAAGTACCGAGCCTTGTGGGACACCAGTAGTGAGTCTGCACAGGACAGATCTGGATCCCCTCCATGTTAACTTATATGAGCGACCTTCCTGGTAGGAAGCAAAACATTCCCTTGCTTTTTTTTTTTTTTTAAACCTTTATTTTTTACAGGCAAGTCATTTAGAACAGGTTCTTATTTACAATGGCGGCCTGACAAGTGGAATAACCACTTAGGGAAAAAGAAGTAGGGCTAAAATAAATACAAAACATTAAAAATATGTACAAAATTAACAATTACATAAATACATTTTAAAACAAAATTATGTAGAAAGCAACTGCATATGTCCGTGAACAAATATGATATAATATTTTTAAAGGATGAAATTAGAATTTATTTATTGTGAAGTGAGGGCCAGTTAAGAGATGAATATAAAGCACAGTGGTGTGTATTAAAAGGAGCATTTGTGGCAAACCTGATAGCAGAATGGTAAAGAGCATCAAGTTTTGATAGGGTGGCTTACAAGCAACCCTATTTCCCCTTCAGGAACTCAAGCTGCGTCGAAACGCTATGGGAACGCCCCTCTGTGACCGCGTTTTGACCCACGTGTGTAATCTGACCAATAGGCGTTTGGAGCATGACATTATCAGCAGGCGACCTCACGTAAACAGGAAGCTACAAATGGCTGCAAGATAGCCCAGACGCTAGCTTCTGCTCGTTCAGGTGTGTTTTTTCTGATCGAGTGATGGCTGGCAGACAAAATTACCGCAAGTGTGTTCATCCATGTCCGCGTTTCATTACTGGTAAGGAAAGCTTATGTGGCAGCAGGTCAGGCTGCGGGATGTCTCCACACTATGGGTGTGTTACAGGCGTACCAGGCTGACCTGCTATGTGATTTGGATGAGGGACTTAGCTCCGGGGCCGCTGATATTAAGGAGTTGCGTCGCGCTGCCGACTTAACCCTTCAGGCCACAAAACACACAACGCGGGCCGTTGGTCGGTCCATGGTGGCCCTGGTGGCTGACCTCCCAGACAAGGATCAAGTGCTCTTGAATGCCCTGATGGCTCCTCCTGGCCTTGGTGACGCTGTGACGGCGGTCGTGAACAGGTTTCAGTAGTCTAAAAAGCAGTTGGCTGTGTTTTAGCAGTACCTACCTCACCGATCTTGTGGGGCTGGTTGGCGGCAGCCCCAGCCTGGTCCTTTTGGGCACCACAAAGCCCAGAAACAGAGCATCGCCACCCGATCTCCGCGGGGCAGTGTACACCTCACACTACACAGCCCGTACTTTGTCATTCCAAAGAAGGATGGTGGGTTGCGTCCCATTCTAAATATTCGCTCCTTGAACCGCTCTCTCAGGAGGCTCAGGTTCAGGATGCTCACCTTCAAGGGGGTCGTGACTCAGATCAGGTCCGGGGACTGGTTCGTCACTATAGATCTGAAGGATGCGTACTTTTACATCTCCATCCTTCCTGCACACAGGAGGTTCCTGAGGTTTGCTTTCGGGGGCGTAGCATACCAATATCGGGTATGGCACTCTTACCCCGCACCTTCACAAAATGCTGTGGTTCCAGGGCATCCACATTTTGAATTCTATCGACGATTGGTTGATCCTGGCTCATTCGGAGCACCAGGCAATTCGGCATCGAGATGTTGTCCTCGCCTGCATGAAGGTGCTTGAGTTTCGGCTTGACGCCAGCAAAAGCGTGCTTTCTCCAGCACAAAGAACCACCTTTTTGGGTGTAGTGTGGGACGTGGCCAGGATGTAGGCACGGTTGTCGCCTACTCAGGTTGAGATCATCCTCACTGCCGTCAGGAGAGTGCGGGAAGGCCAGCCACTCACTGTGAGGCAGTTCCAGAGGCTGCTGGGTCTCATGGCGGCAGCGTCCAGCATAGTTCCCCCTCCAGTGGTGGCTCTGGGCGGGGGGTTCTCCCTCAAGGAAAACCCGCATCGTACTATCAATGTCTCACGGCATGCCCTTCGAGCCTTGGATGTCTGGAAAGACTGGCTCAGTGTTGGGGACTCCGTGTCATCACGTGAAGCTAATGATGGACACTTCCCTCACCGGGTGGGGAGCGGTCATGAGTGGCCACTCCACCCAGGGTCTGTGGAGCACCCCACGTCTCTCGTGGCACATAAATTGCCTGGAGATAATGGCAGTGTTTTTGTGGTTGAAACACTTCCTCCCGGACCTGAGAGATCGCCTGGTTGGTCCGCACGGACAATACGCTGGTGGTCTCTTACATCAACCACCAGGGGGGTCTCCGATCTCACCTCTTGTACAAGCAAGCGCGAGCGGTCCTCTTGTGGTCTTGGGACAGGCTCCTGTCCTTGAGGGCCATTTACATCCCGGGTCAGTTGAATGTCAGATCAGACGCCCTGTCGAGGCAGGGGCCGAGGCCTGGAAAATGGTGTCTCCACCTCGAGGTGGTGGAGCTCATATGGCGGAGGTTCTAGAGAGCCCAGGTGGATCTTTTTGCGACCCAGGAGACCTCACACTGTCCCCTCTAGTTCTCTCTCTCTCCCCCAGCTCTATTAGGGCTGGATGCCATGGTACAGTCGTGGCCGAGTCACACTGCTTCCTGGAGTTCTGGAGAGAGTTCGCCGGGATGGAGTCCATATCCTCCTGGTAGCGCCTCGATGGCCAGGCAAACTGTGGTTTGCAGATCTGGTGTCCCTATTTGAGGGCCCTCTGTGGGAAATTCCTTCCAGGAGGGATTTCCTCTCATAGGCAGGTGGACCCTTGGTTCACCCCCGTCCAGAGTTGTGGGGGCTGTGGCCTCTGAGGGGGCACAGTTCGTAGCGGCTGGTCTCTCCACCGAGGTGGTGGAGACCCTTCTCATCTCCAGAGCACACCTTCACGAGGAGGTCGTACGCCGCACGATGGCGACTGTTCATGTCTCGGTGCGAGCACCATGGTTCTGGAGTTCCTACAGGAACAGTTTGCTGCAGGGTTAACCCCTTCGACCCTGAAGGTTTACGTGTCCGCCATCGCCGGATATGGCTCCCTGCCTGCGGGGCAGTCGCTGGGTAAGCACCCACTGGTGACACATTTCCTCCGCGGCACGCAGAGGCTGAGGCCCGGGATGCGACTCAGAGTACCTGTCTAGGATCTGGCAGTTGTGTTGGCATCTCTATCTGAGCCCTCCTTCAAGCCATTAGCCGATGTGGCTCTTAGGGTTTCTGTCTATTAAGACCAACTTCCTCTTGGTGATTTCCTCCCTGAAGAGGATCGGGGACCTGCAGGCTCTGTCCGTGGCCCCGTCTCGCCTGAAGTTTGCCCCTGGCATAGCCAGAGCATTTCTCCATCCGAAACTTGGGTATGTACCTAAGCACCTCATGTCCTGTCGTGTTACAGGCATTCTGCCCTCCTCCGTTTACAGCCCCCGACCAGGAGCGACAGCACTGACTGTGTCCGGTGCGAGCACTGGACACTTACCTTTGCCAGACGAGTCTGTGGAGGAAGTCGGAGCAGCTGCTTGTCTGCTATGGCCCTAACAGGAAAGTTTTCCCAGCCAATAAGCAGACTTTGAGCAGATAGTTAGTGGATGCGATTGTGTCTGCTCACGAGTCCTCTGGCCTCCATGCACCAGTTCCTGAAGGGGAACGTCTCTAGGTTATGACCGTAACCCTAGTTCCCTGAGGGAATGAGACGGTGCGTCTCCGTGCCACACTCCCTGCATCCCTGTGGCGCTTACCTTCTCTCGCAGGAGCTAGCGTCTGGTCCATCTCACAGCCATTTGTAGCTTCCTGTTTACGTGACATCGGCCGCTGATGACGTCATGTTCCAAACGCCTATTGGGCAGATTACACACGTGGTTCAGAGCGTGGTCACGCAGGGGCGTTCCCATAGTGTTTCGATGCAGCGTCTCATTCCCTCGGGAAACTAGGGTTACGGTCGTAACCTAGAGACGATATAGTGTCTCCATAATCTAACATGGGTAGAATGGTCATTTGAATAAGAATAAGTTTGGCAGAAGTGGTGAAGGAAGAGCGGTTTCTGTAAAAGAAACCAAGCTTGGCTTTGACCTTAGCTTGCAGCTTTGAAATGTGGATAGAGAAAGAAAGTGAATTTTCCAACCAGATGCCCAAGTAGTTATAAGCAGTGACTTGTTCTAGAATAGCCCCCTTGCAGGTGGTGATGTTAAGGGCAGGAGGAGGCGTAGCACCCCTATGGCAAAACCACATGCTTTTTGTTTTGTAGGTATTGAGAGTGAGTTTGAGTTGTGTAAAAGATTGCTGTAGTTGGTAAAAGCTATGTTGCAGGGTAGCTTGAACATAACTTTTTTGCCAAGGATTTTCCAGAGGTTCTCTATTGGGTTGAGATCAGGACTCTGGGCAGGCAATGTCATTATTTCAATGTTTTCAGTTTCAAGGAACTGCTTTACCCGTTTTGCTGTGTGACATGGAGCGTTGTCCTGCATGAACAATGCAGGCTAATTGGGCGATGAACGCAGTGAAGGAACCATATGTTGTTGAAGAATGTTCTGATAAACATTTGTATTCACTCTGGAAGCAAAAATTATATATTTTCTGGAAATGCCTTAGTTATTTTGTGGAAAAGGTGTTCTGGTAGCATGGTATAGACAAGACAAAAACTCTCTCAACTGTTGAGCAGTAAAGTTGACATTATTTCAGATTTGTTTAATTGTTTATAAATTGTTTTCTAATTTTGATTGCCAGTGTAAGTGAATGAGTGAATTACCAACTGCCTGGGGAATGTTGTTAATATAAATTGAGAAAAGTGTGGGACCAAGCATGGAGCCTTGGGGGACACACCTGGTGACCGGGAGAGAATGTGAGAAAAGGTTTTTAAATCTTACACGTTGAACCCAGTTTGAGAAGATAATTTGAGAACCAAACCAGTGAGTGATCAGTGACACCAATGCTGCGGAGTCTGTGGATAAGTGTGTTGTGGTCCAATGGGTCAAAAGCTTTTGCAAGATCAATGAATATAGCAAAACAGTTTTGTTTGATATCTAATGCAGATGTAATATCATTGAGCACTTTAGTGGTAGCTGTAACACAACCATACTGATCGGAAGACAGACTGTGCCCCGGAGATGATACTGTTCACATAAAGATAGTTGATTAACTGTTTATTGACAAGATTTTCCAGAATTTTAGACACACATGGCAAGATGGAAATTGGTCTGTAATTATTCAGGTCAGCCTGATCACCGCCCTTATAGAGAGGAAGCACAACCGTTTCTTTCCAAGCAGGTGGAATCTCGGCTGTATAAAGGGAGAAGTTAATGAGGGCTGTTAGTGGAGCCGCAATGACAGGGGCAGCAATTTTAATAAAAAAAGCAGCAAGATCATCTGACCCAGCTGCTTTATTGGGGGCTGCAGATATTAGAGGCAACAGGGGCTGTAGAAAAAGGGTTTATTGTCTTTGAAACAACGCCAGCCTTTATGAAGTGGTGATTGAATGCTTCAGCCATGGAGTTTTTATTAGTGACAACTATGTCATCCAATTTTAGAGACAATGGTATGCTCCGGGGTTTGTTTTCAAGGTTTTTTTTTAATGCTTTTGGATTCGCACCACAAAGTGTGAGCTGTTTTTGAAAAAAGCCAGCTTTAGCCTCCTTCACCGCTTGTGTGGCCTTGTTCCTGATTTGAGGAAATAAAATGTTGGTAAAATATCTGGTAAAAAATATAAAATAGTTTGGATTTATTTTAATCGTCTGGAATTCTTTCTTGGTGTTTTCAACTTTATTATTAAAAAAGTTCATGAAATCATTACTACCTAATGATGGTGTGCTTGTGAGTGCAATGCTTTAATTCCCTGTTAATTTTGCTGATCAGCCGCACTAAGAGATTTTCAATAATTTAGTAGATATTCCTTCCATGCTATTTGAAATACTGTTAATTTTGTTTGACGCCATTTACGTTCTAATTTCTAAGTGGTCTGTTTTAAGGTGTGTGTATGATCATTATACCACTGTGCTAATTTTTTCTCCCTGATGATTTCAGTCTTAAGGGGAGCTACATGAGCCTGAGCAGTCTCTGAAACTGCTTGAAAGTGAGTGACTGCCCTTCTCTGGCCTTCCTGGGCCACAAGGATGGACGTAATGTGGGCAGAGGAAAGCTGCATGCACATATTCGTCGAATCCGAAATGGCGCTGAGCAAGGTTGTTCACTTTAGCTGAAACCCCAGTTCCTTCATGTGAGCAAAAACAACATCTCAATGCTGGACTGCTAACTGCTCTAATCGAGCTACTTTTACCCAATTGTCGATATAGTTGAGGATGCCATGAAGTCTCAAGGTAGCCAGAGCCACATAGACATGTTTTGTAAATTTGCAAGTTGATAAGGCAAGGCCAAACGGAAGAATCCGATATTGGTACGCTTCGACCCCAAAAGCGAACCTCAGGAACTTTCTGTAAGAAGGAAGGATGGGTACATGAAAGTATGCATCCTTTCGATCTACCATTACAAACCAGTCCTTGGATCTGATCTAAAACATGACCTGATTACTGATTAAGGGTCCACATTTTGAACAAAAGCCTCATCAAAGAGCGGTTCAGATCTAGGATAGCCTCCTGGCCTCCTTTCCTTAGGGCAAAACATACTTGTCATTCCATGACCAGAGCCTGCTCACTTCCCACCAGAGTGGGAGACAGCTCGTTGAACCGGGGCAGAGGAGACACAAACTGAATCATATCGCTCTACAGTGTGCAGAACCCATTGAGACATGTCTGGCAGAGCTATTCAGGCTGCCAGGTGCTCTCTCAGGGGTATCAGTCTCTTGAGACTGACCTCTGGTATGCCTAGAGCTGAGGCAATGATCCGCAACTATGCCAGGTGGAAACCATAGAGAGAGCTTGAAGCACATTCCGTGGCAGGGTTAATGAGCCGGGTCCCTGAGTGGGTCGGAGAAAAACAGACATCGAGGAAGGTGTTGCTAAACACCCTCCAATAACCACCCAGATGGTCCTGTCAGGACCTCTTGGTTGAAGCCCTCTTATTGAAGATGACAGTCCTCACGTGGCTTCGAACGCGGGGAAAAAAAGAACAAAAACAAAGACGAAACAAAAACACGGGAAAAACGAAACCGATGGACAGAAAAGTCTCAATGAAAAAAGAAAACACGGAAGCCAACGAGACAATCTGGCAGCGCGCGTGAGAAAGCCGTGTCTATTTATGTGATGGCAAGATGGCGGCCAGGACGGTTCCATATTGGGAAATTTTAGAAAATGAGCAGGAGAAGAGCTACTAAGAAAGCCGTGTCTATTTATGTGATGGCAAGATGGCGGCCAGGACGGTTGCGGGTTCGCGCTCTCTCTCTCTCTCTCTCTCTCTCTCTCTCTCTCTCTCTCTCTCTTTTTCTCGGTTGAGTTAAACATGCCCCTGAGGTTCCAGTGATCACTGTTCCTGCTCCTCTCCCTTCCTCGGATCTCCCCACTTCATCCTGGTCTGCCTCTGGATGATGTTCTCTTCGATTAGAGGTCACTCTGTGCAGCTGGAGATGTTTCTCATCTACACTCTGGAGATCCATGAAATTCCGGAGTAAGAACAGGAGCTTTGAGGATTTGGACTGTAGTTAATATCAACAGTCTGCTACACTGACTCAGGACTACAGTTTGCTCTGATCTCCATCACTGCACCTCAACATCGTTTATCTGTAATAAATGGACATTCGGTGGAACCCAGATGAGGATGAGGTTCCCTCTTGAGTCTGGTTCCTCTCAAGGTTTCTTCCTTCTGCATCTCAGGGAGTTTTTCCTTTACCACAGTCTCCACCGATTTGTTTATCAGGGACAAACTTACACTTATAAAGAACATCTTCATTTTTATCTCCACATGATCTGTGTAAAGCTGCTCTGAGACCATGTTCATTATTAAAAGCACAAAACAAATAAAAATTAATTTCATTTAATTTAATTAAAGGAAACGACCAGATAATTAGATTAGATTGGATTAGATTAAATTAGATTAGATTAAACTTTGTCATTACACATGTACAAGTACAAGGCAACAAAATGCAGTTTGGGTCTAGTGCAATAACAGCAAGTGCAGGATATACAGTTTTTACATTAAATTCAATTAAATTCAATTCATTTTTATTTTTCTATTGTGCTTTTAACTAGGAACATTGTCTCAAAGCAGTTTTACACAGATAATGTGGTGATTAAAAGTAAATATGTTCTTTGTAAGTATGTTTGTCCCTGATGAGCAACTGTGGCAAGGAAAAACTCCCCGAGATAGCTCCATGAATCATGGATACATGAATTTACATAGTTAAATAAAATGAAATATAGACTAAAAACAGTAATTTAAAGAGGTATATGTACTAAAAACATAATATACAGACTAATATATATATATATGTACTATGAATATAATTACAGATGAATATGAATATATATGTATTATGAACATGATATACAGATGCCTATTACTATACACAGAGATTTACAGAAGGATGTGAACGGTGAACATAATATTGCTATAACTATAAACAGAGAATGGGTATATGTACAGTGGTGAGCAGCAATACAAAGAAGAGCAGGTGTGCAAATGAGCAAAGGTTTGTGTAAACAGTCCGTGCAATAACAAAGTGTGAGGTGAGAAATGATCAGTGTCTTGGTGAGTGTATCAGTGAGTGTCAGAGTTCACTAGAGAGACAGCTCTAGGAAAAAAGCTGTTCTTTAGTCTACTGGTCCTGGTCCAGAGGCACCTGAAACGCCTGCCGGAGGGCAGAAGAGTAAACAGTCTATGGGCAGGATGAGAGGAGTCCTTAAGAATGCTGCGAGCTCGACGCAGACAGCGTTTCTTCTGGATGTCCTCCATGGCTGGGAGTGAAGTCCCTGTGATGCGCTGGGCAGTTTTCACCACCCGCTGCAGTGCCTTACGCTCAGCAGCAGAGCAGCTCCCATACCAGACTGTGACACAGCTGGTCAGGATGCTTTCTATTGCGCAATGGTAGAAGTTCACCAGGATATCCGAGGAGAGCTGATTTTTTTAAGTGTCCTCAGAAAAAAGAGGCGCTGATGAGCCTTCTTGACTAGGCTGGAGGTGTTGATGTTCCATGACAGGTCCGCCGAGATGTGGATCCCCAGGACCTTAAAACTGGAGAGGCGCTCAACAGCCATCCCGTTGATGTGGGTGATGTCATGTGTGCCTCTTGCCTCCTTCCTGAAGTCCACAATAAGCTCCTTTGTCTTGGAGGTGTTAAGGAGCAGGTTATTGTTATTGCACCATGTGGCTAGGTGCTGGATCTCCTTCCTGTAGGCAGTCTCATCGTTGTTGGTGATGAGACCAATCACGGTAGTGTCATCTGCAAACTTGATGATGAAGTTAGATCCATTCACAGGCCTGCAGTCGGAGGTGAAGAAGGAGTAGAGGAAGGGGCTCAGCACACAGCCCTGTGGTACACCAGTGTTAAGTGTGATGGTGTTGGAGCAGATGGAGCCAGATTGAACCTGCTGTGGTCTGTTGGTCAGTAAGTCCAAGACCCAGTTGCAGGTGGAAGTGTTAATGCCCAGATCTAGAAGTTTGGCTATTAACTTGGTTGGAATGATGGTATTGAATGCTGAGCTGAAGTCAACAAACAGCATACGTGCATAGGAGTTTTTATTTTCCAAGTGTGTGAGCACAGAGTGCAATGCCATGGAAACTGCATCTTCTGTGCTTCTATTGCTTCGGTAGGCAAACTGGTGGGAGTCTGATGTGGTTGGCAGAGAGTCCTTCAGGTGTGCCAGGACCAGCCGCTCAAAGCACTTCATGACAATGGGTGTCAGTGCTACAGGGCGGTAGTCGTTCAGGCACGTTGGGTTGGAGTGTTTTGGCACTGGCACAATGGAGGTGCATTTAAAGCAAGTGGGAACAGCTGCTCGTGCAAGAGACAGGTTGAAGATGTCAGTAAAGACCCCAGCAAGCTGCTCAGCACATGCCCTGAGTACACGTCCAGGGATGTTGTCTGGTCCAGCGGCTTTGTAAGCACTGATCCGGCTCAGTGTATTGCAGACATCTGTGGAGGAGAGTGTGAATGGAGAGGGATCAGCCGAGAGTTTGAGCTTTGTGGCAGTTTCTTTGTTGTCTCTCTCAAAGCGAGCATAAAAGTCATTAAGCTCATTTAGAAAGAGGACATCAGTGGCAGCGGGGGTGGAGTGGGAGGATTTGTAATCACTAATGGCCTGGATGCCTTGCCACATGTGTCGAGGGTCAGAGTTGGAAAAATGCTCCTCTATCTTTAGCTTGTAGCAGTGCTTGGCCTCTTTGATGCCCCTCTTCAGGTTAGCTCTGGATGTGCTGTAGGCCTGAGCGTCACCTGACCTGAAGGCAGTAGTGCGTGCCTTAAGCAGGAGGCGCACCTCCTTGTTCATCCATGGCTTCTGAGTAGGGTATGTAATGATCTGTTTCTGGGCAGTAACACTGTCTGTGGTGGAGCTGATGTAATCCAGAACAGAGCAGGTGTAACAGTCAAGTCAATGTCTGTGTGAGAGTCACTGTTGGCCTGAGAAGCAAATGTACTCCAGTCTGTGTGTAAAAACCTTTCCTGAAGTGTGAAATCTGCCTCTGCAGGCCACACCTTGATGGTTCTCACTGATGGCTTTACCCGGTTGATGAGGGGTGCATATTTGGGGGTGAGAAACAAAGAAAGGTAAGCTGACTGTCCCAGGTGGGGGAGGGGGGTCGCAACGTAAGCTCCAGCCATGTTTGTGTATACATGGTCTAAAGTTTTGCTCCCTCTGGTGTGACATGAAACATGCTGATGGAATTTTGGAAGAACTGCCTTTAAGTTTGAGTGATTAAAATCTCCCGCAACAATAAACGCAGCTTCCGGGTGAACAGTCTGTTGTTTGCTGATTGGGGGGAATGTAAGCAGCAGTAATAATAGTGGAAGTGAAATCCCGCGGTAGATAAAACTGTCTACATTTAACCATGAGAAACTCCAGGTTAGCTGAACAATGACTCTTGACAATAACAGAGTTCATGCACCAAGCTTTGTTGACATAAATGCACAGTCCACCGCCTCTGGTCTTACCGGAGCCATCTAATGTCCTATCCGCCCGAAGTGTGTGTGTGTGTGTCGTCCCGCTAGCTTAACAACGCTGTCCGGAATGCCGCTGTGAAGCCATTTTTCCGTGAAAATCATGACATTACAGTTCTGAAGTTTCATGCTGTGCGTGATGCTGAGTCGAAACTCCTCCATTTTGATTACCAGTGACCGAACAGAAGTCGTAAACCAATATCCAAAAGCTCACATCGGGTGTACGATGTATATGCACAGCTGTTCTGCACGAAGAGGCACGATATGAGCAACAAAAATACCGCAAAATTGCAGATTCTGGAGAGACCCTGAGCCTCGCGATGTGCTCGCGCCGCCATCTTGGGTGATAATCCAAGCATGCTGTAATATGTAAAATAATGAAGGTAATGAACAGATAGTTTGACCTTCAGCCAAATTCATGAGAAAGAATTATGGTGAATCATCAGTTCCTCAGTTAGGAATCTGGGTGACTGTGTATGGAAGGCAGAGGAAGTAGAAAAAGAGGGAAATGAAAGTGATTGTAGATAGATCTGCAGATAAAGTGAAAATCTGAAGCAGAAGTTAGGGTGGGAAAAACAAGGGAGGGACAGGACAGAACTCACTCCAATTGCAATGATTACAGTAAAAGGACCAGAAGGAGATTTAATTTTAGTACATAATCCACAGACAGGGAAAGAATTTGAACAAGCACACAAAATACTCCCTGACCCAAGAGGGGTGTTTTCAAAGTTTTCTCTCAAGACCTCAAACTTCACACTTAACATGAACAGAAAACTTGTTGGGATTTTGCAAAACTTTACATGAGCTGGCCTGAAAATAATGCATACATGACACATAAAGTCTGGGGTAATGTCAACAATGCAGGATACAGAAGTGATCCAAAATCTCAAAGATAATAAAACATGATGTGCAAACAGCTGGATGATGAAACTCTTTTACAGTATTTACAAAGGCTTACAGAGGTCCACGATGAACACTGTGAACAAGCTAAGGTGGCAGATATAAAGCTCATTTGAGAAACAGCTCTATGAATAGCCTGAAACCTGAAATAGCAGCCATTGTGAAAAATACATGCATCACCTGGTACACTGGATAACTGGAACTCGTGGAATAGCATGCCAGGCACACTGAGGAACTTCTGCAAGACAGTAAGATAAAGTGCACTCAGCAGAGAGAAGCAACAGCTCACCATGGTGCAAATAGTGTTAAAAGCTCTTCAAGATTCTCATACAGTTTGAGGGAGAGGTCATGGTTATATCTCCAGTAATGGAGAAGTGGCAAAACAGGGATTAAACAGTACCCCATAATGACAACATGAATGGAGTGTGTTTGAAATCTTTGCAAAATCATTCAAAATAAAAAAATGGAGACACTAAACACAGGAGAGAGTGAAGTGCTGGGACCCAGAAGAAATTAATCTTCATGTCACACTGATGGACGCTGTTTGAGTGTTCATTTTAAACACTCACAATGTTATAATAATAATATTGGGAAATTTTAGAAAATGAGCAGGAGAAGAGCTACTAAGATAACAGAGAAGAGAGTGGAGTGGTGCAGTGGACAGAGGTAAAAAAGTACAAATACTTTGTTTCTGTATTTAAGTAGTTTTTTACTTCTCTTTTTTTTTCGGACAACATTTTACTTTCACTCGTAACATTTTTACACAAATATCTGTACTTTCTACTTCTTACATTTTCAAATCAGACTTGTTACTTTAGTTTTAATCTGTTTGGTCATTAATACTCTTTCTTCTCACTGCACCATTTTCAGCTCATTAACCTGTTTCTTATCATTGTGCTGCTTTTTGAATCCACTGGTGGATCATTTCCTCTTTCTCACAATACAGACGATGACTAGTTTCTAAAGCTCACAATGAGCAGGCAGAAGGCAGTAAGAAGTCTGGGTTTAACGTGGATGAGACAGAGGGAGTCAGTGATGAGAACATGACTGAGAACAGAGACATTCCAGATCATCTGATCATCATCATCTTTTCACTGCTTATATGGTGGATCTTCAACCTGGATACATTTATTATAGAACAAAATTTTGTATTCATTTTGTATTAATATAATAATTAAGGCTGTCAAAATTAACCCATTAATAACGAGCTAATTCGTTTTTAATGTGCAAAATGCTTGCTCATCAGGGACAAACTTACTTATAAAGAACATATTTACTTTTAATCACCACATTATCTGTGTAAAGCTGCTTTGAGACAATGTTCATTGTTAAAAGTGCAAAACAAATAAAAATGAATTGAATTGAATTGAATTGAATTAAGTGTAACTAATGCATCATGCATTTCTGTTTGACCCAAATATATTTATATTAAACATGTAAATCAGTAAATATAAAAAGGCTCAATTAAAACACAAAACACGTTTATTCACAATGTCCTTTCTTTACTCAGATATATATATATATATATATATATATATAAACTCCATCACAAAAACATTTTGTTAATTAATTAATTTGTTTTATTCATGTCTCAAATCAGCACCAAAATTCGCCATGACACACATATACAGCAATTACATTATTCATACTGATCACTCCCAGCTCATACTGTTTAAGGTCTATCAGTCTCTTCCAGTCGATGCTGTGGTCATTTTCAGATGATGATTTGTTCTTCTCCTGCTCACCTTCCACCTCTTTTAACTTCTCAGATGTTCTAAATA
>MU551655.1:50000-57599 GCA_024362625.1 Silurus asotus
GTGTGCAGCTCTGACATCCAACTGTTAGCGGAAAGTGTCCATCCACATTTTTTGCTCAGGAAGTTTTCCCAAGCCATTATCATCAGTGTTTACATTCCCTTACTCAAATGGCGGTGTGGGCTGCTGACATCATCAACACAACATTGAGATTTTAGACACTGCACCACTTCATAGCTATTTCTGGGGTTTTTAAAATTGTCACCCTGGATTCAAGCTTCATGCAGTGTTTTAGCACATATTCAACCTGAGCCTAAGCAATATGACTGCACTGCCCTGTTTAGAACAAAATTCCTGGTTCCTGTTTCCAAAAACAAACATCCAAGGAAACACTGTGACTACGGGCCAGTGGCTCTGACATCACATGTCATGAAGTCAATGGTGCACCTAAGAACAACAGTTGAACCATCTCTGAACCCTCTGCAGTTCACTTATCATCTTCCCGCTGAACAGAGTTTACACCACCTTGCAGATGTTCTCTGAAGAATCTGCTGTTGAAGGCTGTATTAGGAGAGGTCAGGAGACCTGCAGTGTGGTGGACAGCTTTGTAGAGTGGTATGGATGAAATCACCTGCAACTCAGTGTCTCAAAGACAAAAGAGCTAGTGGTGGATTTAGGAAGCTGAGGACGACCTTAAGCCCAAACAGCATCATGGGCACTATAAGAACCTGGGTGTCCACTTAGAAAACAAGCTGGAATAGACCAAAAACACTGATGCACTGCTTAAAAGGAGCCTCTGGTCCATTAATGTCTGCAGAACCATGCTGCAGATTTTCTACCAGCATTATCTTCTACGCTGTAGTGTGCCGGGGTAGCAGGGTGAAGGCAGTTGATGTCAACAGACTCAACAAGCTTATTAGGAAAAAAGACTCATAAGAAAGGAGCTGGAGTCTCTGGTTTAGGTGTCTGAGAGGAGAATTCTGAAAAAACTTCTCAGTATCCTTGACAAAGTGTCACACCCCCTGCATGTGGCACTTAAGACTTTGATGGCAGACATAAAGTCAATGTTCCATCAAGCCAGAGTTTCCAAGTCTCAGGTTGACTTTTAAAGGTTCTTGTGGTGGCTTAAAGGTGAAGTTTCTAAACCTCATGTATTGCATGACTGTTTATCTTTTTGAAGCAGAATTCTCTTTGAGCTGTGCAAACTTTGCTCTAAACAAACTGTCACTGACAATCAGCACTGTTTTAGTCCAGAAGTGTTAAACACTATTGAAGCTAACTTTTATGATGATGACTGCTTAAAGTCTTTTGAAAACAAGCAGAATGTTGAAGCAGGTGACAATTCCACACAATTAATAAGATGTTAAAAAGGGAGCTACAGATAGACCTGGACATTTCAACATTCTGGACATACAGTCAGTAAGTGTTAAAGTGTATAGTGAATAAAAATATGAGATTTTGCACATTTGTGCCCAATCGGATCTCCATTTTAAGAGAAAATACAGAAGTGGAACAGTGGAAATACAGAAGGTCGAAACTAAACTCTGCTGATTTGGCATCCAGAGGGATGAACGCCAACACTTTTGTGAAGTCAAGGGAGTGGATTAGTGGACCAGATTTTTGTGGAAATCAAAAGATGAATGGCCGCAGAATCCTACAGAATCTTTGTCACTCTACCTTGATGATGTTGAGGTAAAGAAGTCTACAAGGGTCTACAGCACTTTGGTCTATACACATGAAAACCCCGCATACCATCTTCTTTATTTCTTCTCATGTTGGAGCAAGGTAAAATGAGCTATTGCCTGGTACTTAAAGCTGAAGGACATTTTGCTGATACTCAGTGCAAAAAGAAATCAGTCCCTGTCAGAAAACATGGTGCAGGAACAGGAGCCAGGTCAGAGTGTGTGACTGGGTGGAAGGACCCAAATGCACAATACAAGCAGAGTTAAAAAATACAGTATTTTATCAAGGCAAGGAGCAGAGCAGAAATTCCCCACTGTCCAAAAAAGTGGGAAATATGAAAAATTAAGCACAGAATAAACAATAAACTAATTCAAAACTGGAAAACCAGGAGAAGCAGAGCAAGAGCACAGTCAGAAATTCAAAAGCCGGCAAAAAAAAATATTTAGAGGCAGAGCAAAAAAACAAACCAAAAAATCCAATCCAGATCAGGGATTGGGATCAGGAATAGGGAACAGGGAACAGTGAACAGAACCAGGCAGGGTGGCAAGAGTACTCTCAGCGAGTTAGGAAGGCAGTGAGATAATCTGGTACTGAGCTAATGTATTGTTGTCCTTCAATAATGGGTGGCAGAAAGACAAAAATACTGGATTACCAATGCTAACTATGCAGCTCGCAAAGCTTTATCTAAATGTGCTGTGTGCAGACATGTCCGAGGCAAGAAAGGAGAACAAAAGATGGCAGATCTCCCCAAAGAGAGACTAAAAGCACGCATTTTCCCATTAACCAAAATGGGTGTCAATTATTTTATACCCTTCGAATCAAAAATAGGAAGAAGCCTGGTGAAACAATATGGTGTCATATACTTGTATGTCAAGTAGAGCAGTGATCCCAGAAATGGCTCACTCTTTAAACACAGACTCATTCATTAATGAAGCATGTGAAGTATGTGTGGACTTGTGATTGTGAGTCTGACATGAATGTCTGCAACACTGGAGTCCCACAGGGAACAGTTCTAGCCCCCTTTCTTTTCACCGTCTACACTGAATACTTCATGTTCAGCTCAGCAACCTGTCACCTGCAGAAGTTCTCTAATGACTCTGCTATCGTCTGTCTGATCACGAATGATGATGACAGGGAGTAAACAGGACTTATACAGAACTTTGTGGACTGGTGCCAACGGAGCTGCCTCCAGAAAACGAGGGGAAAACCAAAGAACTGGTGGTGGATTTCTGTTGGCACAAACAAACTTCATTCATCAGTGAACATTTATGGAAAGGAGATTGTGAGAGTGGAGTCTTACAAATACCTGGGTGTTCATCTGAACAGCAAACTGGACTGGTCGGACAACACTGAGGCAACTTATAAGAAAGGGCAGAGCAGACTCTTTCTGCTGAGGAGACTAAGATCTTTTGGAGTACAGGGAGAGCTACTGAAGACATTTTTGACTCTGTGGTGGCCTTAGCCATATTCTATGGTGTGGTCTGCTGGGGCAGCAGCATCTATACTGCAGATAGGAAGAGACTAGACAAGCTGATCAGGAAGTCCAGCCCAGTCCTGGGGATTCTTCTGGACACTGTACAGGAGGTGGGAGAAGGAGGATGGGAGCTAAACTATCATCATTGCTGTAGAACGCCTCTCACCCCCTGTATGAAACCTTTTCATCGTTAAGCAGCTCTTTCAGTGACACACGGTTACATCCTAAGTGTCTCAAGAAGCAATACAGAAGACCTTTTCTTCCAGCTGCTATTAGACTTTACAATCAAAGCTGCTCCCAGTAAACCAGTCACCAAATACAACACTGTTATTACTGTTTAACTGCAATAATAACAATAACAAAAATAACAGAAATTTTATTTATAAAATCTTAAAATCGTATTTATATAAATAGTAAGCACAAATGCTTGTATCAGGCTCCTTTATATGAATACAATTGATAACTGTTGCCCATGCACACACTTAGGGGCCGGTGTGTAGGAGCCATTAGATAGAATTGTGTCGGATTTATAATTAATGCTCTTTTGGAATGTTAATGTATTTTTTGTTGTTTGTCTTGTGAGTGTGTGCCCTCTATAGGTCAGGAACATAGTTATAAGTTTGGGGAAAGGTGTGACTGTGGAGGCCGGTGCTTGCACATACCATTGAACAAACACGACTCCTGAAGTCAAGCTTATTGTTTGTTTTCTTTCCTTTTTCTTTTTTTCTGAATAAATATCAGTAATTAAGTTCTTCCCATTTATCTTTTACGCGTCAACACAGCAACAACAAAAAGTCAATGAATGGCAAAGTATGTGCAAGCTCTTTCCAGCCATGTCTTGCCCCACCCTTTTACTGTAACTGTGCCCCTGACCTATAGAGGCCACACACTTGCAAGACAGACAAAAACAAAAAAGCATTATAATATTGTAAATAAGTAATAATTATAAATCAGATTTTAATGGCTCCTACAATTCCAATGTACATTAATATAATACCATGTGCAATATTAAGCCATATTTAATCTCAAATCATCTGCAATATCTTTTCAGTTCCCTAGTAAGTTTTGTATTTTTGAATACATTTGTATACACACACACATCATGATTCTGATTAGACAGAATGATTACTACACAGGTGTGCTTTAGGCTGCCACAATAAAAGGTCACTCTAAAAGAGCTCACAATGCCACAGATTTCACAGGTGTTGAGGAAGCATGCGTTCTGCATGCTGACTGCAGGAACATCCACCAGAGCCATTACCAGTGAATTGAATGTTCATGTCTCTACCATAAGCCGTCTCCAAAGGCGTTTCAGAGAATTTGGCAGTACATCCAACCGGCCTCACAACCACAGACCACGTGTAACCACACCGGCCCAGGACTTCCACATCTTCCACATCTTCACCAACATTGTTTGAGACCAGACACCCAGACAGCTGCTGCAACAATCGCTTTACATAACCAAAGTATTTCTGCTCGAACTGTCAGAAGCATCTCGGGGACTCGACCTGACTGCAGTTCGACATCGTAACCGACTCGAGTGAGGTAATGCTCACCTTCGATGGCGTCTGGCACTTTGGAGGGGTGTTCTCTCTTCACGGATTAATCCGGGTCTTCACTGTACAGGGCAAAATGCGCGAGGGAAATCGTGATCACACCAGATACTTACTAGTTTTCGGACCCCCAATACAGTAAAAATTCAAAAAAGGTGTCCAGCCTAAAGCACACCTATGCAGTAATAATTCGTCTATTCAGCATCCTGATCTGTCACACTTCTGAGGTAATGATTCTCTGGGTAAAGGAGAAATGCTCATTAAAACACATTTACAGATTTATGAAAAATATTTAAGAGAAATAGACTTTTTGTGTACATTAAATCTTGAAAATGAAAAAATGGGGCAAAAACAAAAGGATTGCGTTTATAATTTTGTTCAGTCTAGAATAATTTTTACATTTTTATATGGATATTTCTTGTAATCTGAATCTGACTCTGGCAGAAGAATTTCTTTCAGGATTTATAAAGTTCTATCTTATCTTATATGAAGGTGAAAATGTTCCTGTCAGTTTTAGAGGCTTAGTTCTGGAGGATTAAAGTGTGATTTGATCAATGAAACATCACAAGCAGGAAAAATCACGTGTGCAAGATTGCTATGAAGTCCAATCACATGATCACGTCCACCTTCACAAACACTTCTGCATCTCACAGGGTTTCATCCAGAACAGTAAACTGTGTAGAACAAAGAACACTGCTGCTGATCTTCTAGAAGCTTCTGATACTGCAACATAAACAACCCCAAATATCTGAAAGCACCTCCATCTGTCTCAGAGCTGAACACAGATCATCTGCTACACTCCTGTAGGTCTTAGTGATCATGAGTGATAAAGAGGAAGACATTTCACTCACATTTCTATGGAGTTCTGTTTCTATTGGATTGTTATTTCACACAGTTTCTGATTAGAACTGAATGATGAATGGTCATGTGACCTGATTTCATTCAAGTCATTATCAGATGCCAGAATCAGACTGTTTGCAGTGATCACACTTTCACACACAAAACTGTTCTCAATGTTTCCCAGAAGTTTCTACACAAATCACTCTGAATACGTACCTCTCACTGATACTGAGTAAACATGAAGATCTTCTTTATTCACTGAGTCCTGGACGATGTAAACTCCTCCATCAGATACATTTATTCCTCTCAGAGTAAGAAGTGTGTTAGTGAGTGATGTTCTCCGTGTGTATTTATCTGTACAGTTCAGTGATCTTCTCTCCACACTGCAGATCTGTTCACCATATCGATCTCCTGAATCTGTACTCTTATAGATCACCTCCACTCTCTCTGATATGTGTAACTCCAGCTTCAGATCTTCATCAGGGTTTATTTTAACTGAAGATGTTATGGCTGAGGAGAAACACAAGATTGTAAAAGTGTTATAACACATTAAAGCTGAATCAGTGAGAGTTTATAAGCTATAGAGCAGATAAAGTAAAGACACTTACACTCGATTCTGAGACGAACATCATGAATATCCACACCATCACACACACACGTGTACCTGTTCCTCTTACTGTTATTAGCTACAGTGATGGTAAGACTCATATCTCCTTTCAGGTACTGATCATGAGACATTTCATATCCATCTAATGATCTGCAGGACGTCTGATTACACTGAGCCACTACATCACTACTATTACTGGTCAGAGTCCATTTGGCTTCAACAGAACATCTCCGTTTACAAGGCAGAACTGCAGTCTGGTTTAACTTCACCTGTACAATAGTATCAGCTGATTCAGATACTGAAAGAGAGAAACAGAGAATCAGAATAAAATATAAATCTATACATGTAGATGAACAGAAACTGATGTGCTACACATTTCAGTATAAATCCTTCCTCTAGACGTCTTTGTGTTTCTAAACTAAAACTGAGGCTCATGTGACCTGCAGCATGGAGGAACATTAAACGTATCAGATGCACTGCAGTAAGAATGTTCACACTTTGAGCTCCTGAACTCTGGAGTAAATCCTGAGAAAGTAAATGAAATGAATCCTGAAACAGGTTGAATGGAGGTTTGGAGACTGTAAGAGGAACGAGCTGAGCTCCGTGTGAGCAGGGAGACTGAAATCACACTCACCTGGGATAGAGATGAAGATGAAGATGAGGGTGAATGAAAGCAGGACATGGTGAGGAACCCTGCAGGACTCCATGTCTGAGACACAACAGCACCAGCAGCACTGCACAGGTGAGAACAGGGGAGTCATTAACCACACAATATCTCTCACACCAACAAATAATACAATTAAACTGGTTTTTCCTTCACAACAGAAAGAGAAGGAAAGAGGTAGTAAAAGCATGTCACAAGCAGTTTTTTCAGTGTGTGTGATTTTTTCCCAAAATCAATAAATCTGTAATTAGGAATAAAAGAAAAAACTGTATTTCTGTACAAATAAAGAAATACAGAAATTTTACAGATCTTACAAGACCTCACTTCCTGACAGGGTAAAAAAGTTTAAAGTTAATGAATATGAAATAAAATCAGTTACACTTCATAACATAAATACAGGTAATAATGATCAAAGATCTAAAAAAAAATAAAAAATAAATAAAGCTAAAATGAAAGACTTCAGTAATAAAGTTCATGTGAAGGTGAAAATGTTTCCCCAAATATCTGAAAGCACCTCCATCCGTCTCAGAGCTGAACACAGATCATCTGCTACACTCCTGTAGGTCTTAGTGATCATGAGTGATAAAGAGGAAGACATTTCACTCACATTTCTATGGAGTTCTGTTTCTATTGGATTGTTATTTCACACAGTTTCTGATTAGAACTGAATGATGAATGGTCATGTGACCTGATTTCATTCAAGTCATTATCAGATGCCAGAATCAGACTGTTTGCAGTGATCACACTTTCACACACAAAACTGTTCTCAATGTTTCCCAGAAGTTTCTACACAAATCACTCTGAATACGTACCTCTCACTGATACTGAGTAAACATGAAGA
>MU551655.1:59437-70408 GCA_024362625.1 Silurus asotus
ACACACACACACACACACACACACACACACACACACACACACACACACACATAATTAGCTACATCCAGAAACACAGAAACACATACACACACATACAAATACAATTATTATTATTATTAATGTTTATTATTATGAGCGATTAACATTTATTTATTTGCCAAATATAAATGTATAAAACTTTAATTAAAAGAAAATAACTACCAAACTTACTACTGTTACTGATAATAAAAATAACCATCAAATTAAATAAATAATTAAATAAATAATCTCTTTTTTTATCACAGCGGAAAAACGCATTAAACCGGAAGTGAAAGTGAACAGTTATGTTGTTTATCCTGATACAGTTCACTACATGAATAATATTAATTGTAATAAACACTTCTGTGTGTGTGTGTGTGTGTGTAGTAAATAATAATAAAGCAGAACGCTGTATTTGTGTATAATGAATTTCAGAACTGTTTCCTGTGGGGTTTTGTACAGAAACTCTTCATGGTGAGGAGATGAAAAGTGCAGCTCGGGATGAAGAGATAAAGTGATGTGAGGTACAGGTGAAAGTGTAAAGTGTGTAGAAGATGTGTGTGTGTGTGTGTGTGTGTGTGTGTGTGTGTGTGTGTGTGTGTGTGTTATAATGTGGATCATGAACTCACCAAAGAGTGAAGATTAGAAAACTCTGGTTGATCTTCTTCTCTCCGTGATCTTTAACATCCAACTGTCTAGTTCTCCCTCTTCTCCTTTTATTTCTACCGTACTTCTCCTTTTCCTTTTTCTTATTTTTTTTCCCAATTGGTGTATTAGAGGTTAAAAAAAGGAAGGATATTCGATTTGAAATTCTATTAATCAGACACATTAACCAGATCATTACTCATCTCAGCCCATTCCACCATTATTTATTATTATTATTTATACTTTACTGCACTACACTGTTTACATGCTGTCTATTGCACCTCTTGACTGCTGCTGATTTTTGCACTGCATTGTGTCTGTTTAGATTCACTCCCAGGTATAGTTTTTACAGTCTCCTCATACAGTATTGTATAATCAGAGTGTACAGCAGGTTTACTGGTCAGCGCTGTTTCGGTTTTGTGTCTTGTCTTGTGTTGTCTGTCTGCACTGTTTTTTGTTTGCACTCGATGCACTTTATGTAGCTTTGTGTTGTGTTTTAGCTCTTTGTTGTTGTTTAGTGTAGCACCAGGGTTCGGGAGGAATGTTTCTCGTCTTCACTGTGTACTGTGTACCATTGTGTATAGTAGAAATGACAATAAAAGCCTCTTCACTTGACATTAAAATTAGATAATTTTCTTTACTTTTCCTTGTTCAGCACCAGTATTTAAGGGACTATTTACTGTATATTGTGAAACTGGTCATTCACATGCTGTATAATTTACCTTTAGGTTGATGTCTTTTGAGATCAGAATAGCCAAAAGAAGGCCTGCAAGATATTAAAAAACTACAGGAGACCACCTCTCCCCACTAAAGCAAACAAATACCTTGCTGATGACCTCAACACCTTCTACTGCAGTTTCGAGAACAATATCTTCAAACCTCTCATCCAACCCAGCCCACTGTCTGCACCATCACACCTCTGGGAACCCATCTAACAACTCCCCCCAGCACTTAAGTTGCGCTCGCGATTTGTGAAGAGGATGTGTATCGACAGAAGACAATGTATGCTTCCGGCCCAGATGGTGTCTCCCCCTCCTGTCTCAAAGCATGTGCTAACCAACTGGCTACTATCTTCACCTCTATCTTCAACAGATCACGGGAGCTGTGTGAGGTCCCCTCCTGCTTTAATCTTTCCACAATCATCCCAGTCCCCAAAAGACCTTCCATAACTGGACTGAATGCCTACAGGCCTGTCGCTCTGACATCGGTCATCATGAATCTCTTTATGCAGCTGGTATTGGTATGCTGGTATGTGTCTTCTCCCTACAACAATTCTCCCTCTATATGAACGACTGCACATCAATGTGTCATCTGTGGAGAACTTCAAGTTTCTGAGCATCATTTCCCAATACTTAAAATGTGAGTCTAACATAAAATCCATTTTTAAAAAGGCCCAGCAGAGGATGTACTTTCTACACCAGTTAAGGAAGTAAAGTCTGCCAAGGCAGGGCAGTCTCACCCCACACATCACATATCGACGCTGTGGATGTTGCGTCGGACAGCGTCCACTTCCAACGCCGAGGGTACCCCCTTCGCGTCGCTTTCCGACGTAGAAAGACGGTACCTCCCTTCGCCTCGCTTTTCGACGCAGATGGTTGGGAGCCTGTGTGCTACACTTTTCAACGCAGATCCCTGTCCTATACACTGAATAAAGTATTATCTATCATAATAAGTGTACAGGAATAATTTTTAAATTTCGAAAAATCCTGAAGATGTCCGTAGCACTAACCCTAACCCTAACTCTAACCCAAACCCTAACCCAAACCCTAACCCTAACCCGAACCCTAACCCTAACCCAAACCCTAACCGTAACCCGCAAATGGGGTCCCGTCCATCTGCGTCAAAAAGCGAAGCGAAGGGTTTCCCGTCCCTCTACGTCAAAAAGCGACGCAAAGGGGGTGCCCTCAACATTGACACAACATCCACAGCGTCGATATGTGACGATGTGGGGTGAGACTGTGTTGGCACAGGAGCTGTTGATACAGTTCTACACTGCAGTCATTGAATCTGTCCTGTGCTCATCAATCACCATCTGGTTTGGAGCAGCAACAAAACAGGACAGAAACAGACTGCAGAAAACTGTTAAAACAGCAGATAAAATCATCTGCTCCTCTGCTCACTCTCCAGGACTTGTACCAAACAAGAAGCAAAAAACTTTATTGTCTCACATTGTCTTTATTTTCTTTAATAATCTGTTTTTATCTTGTCTTGTCTGTTTTGTCTCGTATAGTCTAAGCTAAATGTATTTATTTATGTCTGTACTTTGAGAGTCACTAACAACTGAAACCAAATTCTTTGCGTGTGTCAACACACTTGGCCAATAAACCTGATTCTGATTCTGAAAATGTCAATGGTAGTTTTGTAATACACAAACAGAAAGCAGCACAAGGCTGCATGCACAGTCACAGGGAGCGTCGACCTTCATATGTCAGTGTGCCAAAAGACATTGTCCTGTGTACATCAGGAGCTGTGCAACTATTGCTATTCTGTCCACATTACCTTGTCTGCGATTTCATCAAGGACAGCAAGTCAGAAAAAAGTGCAAACATGTAACGTAATTTTCATTGCTAGAGACTCAAAGTTCATTGATGGAGACTCAAAGCACTTTTGTACGTCGCTCTGGATAAGAACATCTGCTAAATGCTGCAAATGTAAATGTAAATGATGTAATTCTGTGTGAAAGTGGGCAAATCTGCCACATAGACGTTTGGCATGATTCTGCAAGTGCGAATCGCAGAAGGTACTTGACACACTTCGAAAAGAAAACTTCTATGCTATGCTACACTGCAAAGTGTACACTGCACATTCCAGGTCTTGACTCCATTTTATGTTATTATTAGTGTACAAATGTTTCTGATTACTCTCCTAGTTTGTGTGTTTTTGTTTTTTGTTTAGCTTTCGCTACTTATGGTTTTTTTGTGTAACGGACTTTTATGCCTGATTCCTCAACTCTGGTTTTGGATCTGCTCCTGTGTTGTTGTAAAGAAACCGTGTATAGATTCTATGTCCCTTGTCCCAGTTACTACCCAATTGTAACCCAGTTACAATATGTTACAGAATAAATGGCCGCCTGATAATCCAGTCAAGTTTTTACTACCATGGGTGAAATGCCCATTGCTTACCTCAAACAGTTTAAACAAACACCAGATGGCCAACAACCATCTACTGCAAGCATTGAAGGGATGGAAGACTTCAATATCTGGAGGACTTAGGGCTATGGGACTGGAGAACAATGCTGGGTGGGCAGAAGTAACATTTTGGAGCCTTCCCTAAATAAGGAGTTTCACCTGAACCATCCAGACCAACCAGCCCCCCAACCTCAGGGCCAGCCCTGTAGAAGAACACCTGGAGGTGTTCCTAAAAGTGGGGGTTCTGTCACAATCATCAGCCCCGCCACTCAATCAGAGGGAGTTGTCACCTGAATTCTGAAGATCTCCAAGTCATGGGTCACTTCCTGTGGTAAGCACTTATATGCCAATGCTATCCTAAGTCCTAGATTGCAGTTTAAAAAATTTCTTTCCAGTGCCTTTCTACTTATTCAAGGGTTAGGGTTAATAAGATTAGGTTAGGTTTGTGATTCACATATTTTATTTGCCACATTTTATGCTGGCTGCCTCTCCTAATGCAACCCTCCCAATTATCCGGGCTTGGGCAATCACTAACAGTGGATTGGCCTGTGCAACCATAATGGCTTGGTTATATGATGTTTGTGGATGATATTGTTATTTGTGGTGAGAGTAGGGAGCAGGTGGAGAAGAACCTGGAAAGGTGGAGCTACACGCTGGAGAGAAGAGGAATGAAAGTCAGTAGGAGTAAGACAGAGTACATGTGTGTGAATGAGAGGGAGGGCAGTGGAGGGGTGAGGTTGCACGGAGAAGAGGTGGAGAAGGTGGAGGAGTTCAGGTACCTGGGGTCAACAGTGCAGAGTAATGGAGAGTGTGTTAGAGAAGTGAAGGAAAGAGTGCAGGCAGGGTGGAGTGGGTGGAGAAGAGTGATAGCAGGAGTGATTTGTGATAGAAGAGTATCTGTGAGAGTGAAAGGGAAAGTTTATAGGACTGTGGTGAGACCTGAGATGTTGTATGGATTAGAGACAGTGGCATTGAGTAAAAGACAGGAGGTAGCGGAGCTTAAGATATTGAGGTTTTTGTTGGGAGTGACAACGATGGACAGGATTAGAAAGGGACTGCGCATGTAGAACGTTTTGGAGACAAGGTGAGGGACATGACATTGATATGTTTTGGATACATGCAGAGGAGGGACATGGGGTATATCAGTAAAAGAATGCTGAGGATGGAGCCCCCAGGAAGGAGGATTTGAGGAAGACCAAGGAGGAGGTTTAAAGATGTGGTGAGGGAAGACATGCAGGTACTTGGTTTGAAAGAGGCAGAGGCAGATGTGGCAATGATGGCTGTTTCATGGCTGGGTGGAGCAATCAGAACAATGGGCATTTCATTTTGATGAATTAGTTGGCCTATAAAAAAAGCTCATAGGTACCTTGCTAAGGTGCGTTTTCCATGATCATATGTTCCAAGCACAGGCGTAGAGCAAATTATTATACTTTGGTTTGCTTCTTTTGCTTGGGTGACTGATTCTATTATAAGGGGGAAAAGTTTCTCTCTGCTTGGTGGTGGTTTCCTTCGGTGTACCGTGTTCAACAGTTGGGGGGTGTTGTATCGTGTGAGTGCATGTGTGCTTGCTGTTGATCCAGAGACCAATAGAGTGAGGTGCCCAGCCCAGGAGTTCCAGCAGGTTGAGTATTAGTATATAGAATCAATTTGCTTTAATGTAATTTGAATGTGTTTTCATTTAACCTCTGTCTCCTGTCCTGAATCTAGCTGTAGTTGAACCTGGGCAACTTAAATATTATTTCTCTGTTAAGGGCGATTCCCCAGTAGATTAGCCCACCTGTTTTCTTAATCGATATCTACCACTCTATCCCAATTATTTTTTAAGAAGACTTACCACCCAACCACCATCAAAAAAATAGCACTTTGGTTGAACGTGACTCAATCGTGGACAGTGGTTCCACACGATTACACCACATTGGTGTTCACTTAACATGAACAGATGATGTTGATTAAACATGATTTTAATATTGCTATTCAACCTGAATTAATGTTTTTTTTTTAAACGTCAATTATTCATGATATCTTACATTTAATCCTTGATGTTAACCCTATATGTTAACATCACTTTTAATGGATCCCATTTAGTCAAGTTACTACTACTAAATGTTAATAGCCCTGTTTTTCCTTTCCTTGCTTTAATGAGCTTTAAAAGATGACTACAGAGACAGCAAATATGTAATTAATCCTTTTTACTAGGGAACAGTTTACAGCAGGTGCCATACTTTAACAATTTTTGTTTTCACAAAACATTTTAACAAGCGCATACATTTGTAAGCTTAAAGTTTTCTGACCAAATTTACACAACACAAATGTGTACAGAAACTTTTTCTTTTACACAGCAACTAGTGAACTTGCTGCTTCATATTTTTTTTTATGACACAATGAGCTATTTGGAAAATCTTTGAAAACTATTTAAAAGACATTGCCATTCAAACCTTTCCATCAAAAAAAAAAAACAATTAATAATTGTCACCATTAACTAACCCATGTGTCATTAAAACACTTGATTGCTTTCCTTGACCTTCTGAGGCAAACTATTCCTCTTTGCATATACCTTGATGTACCCCAAAAAAAAAACAACACAAAGGAATGAAAATTTAAGAGTATGTCTGTGAACAACAAAATTGAGCCATTTGACAATAACAATGAGTTATTGTATAGTAAGGTAAAGATCAGTCTGTTCATCAGTCCTTTAATGTGGTGTAAAACGCTTGGTCTTAAGTGCTTGAACTTTGGTGGAGAGTTTGTGTCCATCAAGCTCCAGGAACACTTTTTGCAGGAGTTCAAAGGTGTATCGAAGCTTCTTCGGATAACTTAGGTTTAAGGCATATATTAGGCCAATTAGCAAAGCAACACCATTAGCTACATTACCAAGATCTTCTAGTGCTATAACCCCTTCAAGAATCAGCCCAACATCTGCAGGTTCATCATCAACGTCACATCCTTCACATCGGATGACAAAAACGCTGATCACCATTTCTTTGAGTGCAGCTTGAGCATTGCAAAAATCTGCATCCTATAAACAGAACAAAAGTACATTATAATATAAAATTGATTGTTATACACAAAGTCTCTGTCACAATATTGAGGCAATTATACCATGTACTCCTTGATTAAATTGTCAGGATCCTCATTTAGGTGGACAAACAGGGCTTTGAGGTCACACTCGGGAAAAGAAAGAAAACACGTACAACCGATTGATACATCTATTAAAACATCCTGTGTAAGTGGCAGGAGAAGTTTCCTTATCCATTGTCCCTGAGCTCCACCTCTCTTGGCAAAGATCCTCAAAAGATTTGGAGTGTGTTCATCCAGCTTTGAGAAGAATTTTGAAATTAAGGCTACAGTGTTTATGTGAGTGAATTCAGCACAAACCTAAAACAGAGAAAAATGTCACAACTTAAGTATCCAAAAAAATTCCAGTTGCTGTTCCACTAAACTGCTGAGTAAAACGTGTAAATCATATGGTTAAATTATGTATTATCATTAATACAAACTACACTACTGCAGTTTATTTACAAATGGATAGTGCACTGTCTAGTGTAAAGTAACTTTAGTGTATTTCCTGTCTATACTTTCAAAATTGTTGATGGACCACAGACAGACCCAAGCCTTTTACTCCAGCTATCTTATATGGTGTAATGATTTTTTTTTTTTGTTGAGATATTGATATTTTAATATATTTAATTTTATTTAAAATCCCACATAAAGACATTAGGCTGAATTACCTAATTTTCTTGGAACAAAGCTGGCCATCTGCTCTTAAAGTCAGCAATAAGTGGAGATTCTTTGACAACCTCTTGTCTTCTCAATGCAAAAGAAATGTCCATTAATCTTCTCACAGTTTGCTCATTGTTTTTCTTCTTAACCTCAGAAAGAAGGGAGACTCTGACTTGCTCCATACTGTCAGGAGTTTCACCAAGAAAAAATTAGGGACAAAAGTTAACTTCAGCTTTAGGTGGCTTCTTGACACCAAAAGCTGGATTGCTTATACCTGTAGGTTTGTGCTTCATGGAATTAATGGTCACTACCCTACAACCAAGATTCCGCAGCTTGGTTCTGTAATTTGACATTTTATATTAAAGGCTTCTTTTCCAGCCACTGCAGCCTCAGTTCTCATGAGCATTGCCTCCAATAGTATTCTGGCTGAACATTGAGCGAGGGTCTGTTTGTCTTATCCGTCCATTTATTGGGGAAGTTAACAATACGTTCATTGAGAAATCCAAAGGTGAAGCACTTCTTTGATAAAAGCATTGATAAACAATGTTTAAGCTCAAATGGCACAACACCTTCAAAAACGTTGTGCATTACATCTGGGGGATAGCCAGAGAGAACATGAAAATGAGCAAGGCGTGTGGAGAAGACACATTCTTTTTTAACCCCATAACAACAGCTGCCAGTCTGTTGTGCGGACTTCAGGTGTGCATTGTAACTCTCTCTCTTTCTAAGGTTAAACGCACCTGACCGAACCTCATTACTCTGAATTTCCAAGCTCTTTTCAGTGCAAAATCTGCAGTAATACTCAGCAGAAAAACTCTCAACATAGCCAGCTATGCTATGGGCCCCAAGATTGCCTGCAATCACAACATGAACAGTACCCTTCACAAAATGACCAACTGAAGGAATAAAAATGCCAACTTCTTCTAAATGTGCCAGGTCCTCAAGTAAAGGCTCAAGGATTTTATTAAAGCCATATTGTTTTACGTCAGTACTTTTACACAACACAGCCAAGTAAATAGACAACATTGTTGCATGAGAGCTTGTAGGCAAATTGCTCAAAGTCCAATACACTGCACAGAGCTCGTGGGCTCTCCGAGAGGTACCAAGAGGGTTACACACGTTAAAATCATCAACATACAGCCTTAACAAAAGTCTTAAATCATCTCCCGAAAGGAATGCATTTTTCCTAAAGATACTGCCATCCTGATAAGATGAATGAACAGCTTCATTACACTCATATCTGTGGTTTTCGAGTATTGTTTTAGTCACATCCTCTTTGGCTAACAGCTGTTGCAGGAATTTTAAAATAGGAACATACTGAAATGTTTTTCCCTGTTGTGCATCTAGAATATACTCAACAGGTTCAACAACACAGAAGTGACTTTTATAAAACTCCTTGCGCTGATATACTGTGCTTAGTGGACCATCCTGTCCTATTGCTGTGAGCAGCGGATGAGACTCACACACAACTTTAGCAATGTCTTGAATAATTGCATCATCACAGGCAAGACTGTGTTCCTAAAACAGATCTTTGAGCCGGTCACATGTAACAGATTTAGATGAGGCACTCAACAAAAAGTGCAACTCTTCAAAAAACTCATCAATTGCTATGCCCGAAAAGTGAAATAACTGTTCCAATTTCTGAAATCAAAGATTTCTACTTTGTTATATGGTAAAGAATACTTAAATAAGCCAATCACTATGTACCATTTTTCTACAAAGGGTGAAGATTTTAATATAAAGCTGTAAACAGAGCATTGGGCTTCTTCTGTCTGCTCATGCTCTGAGAGGACTGGCAAGCCCACTTTCTGCAGAGCTTTAAGATGGTTTTATGGATTTTTAAGTGAAGGTGATGAAGTAAACGACCAGATAATGAAGGTAAGGAAGAGATAGTTTGACCATCAGCAAATTCATGAGAAAGAATTATGTTGAATCAGTTCCTCAGTTAGGAATCTGGTGACTGAGCAAGAAAGGCAGAGGAAGTAGAACAAAAAAGAGGGAAATGAAAGTGATTGTAGATAGATCTGCAGTAAAGTGAAAATCTAAAGCAGAAGTTAGGGTGAGGAAAAGAAGTGAGGGACAGGACAGAATGTTTTAAGAAAAGAAAACTTGGTGGGATTTTGCAAAACTTTACATGAACTGGAGTGAAAATAATGTGAACATGACACAAAGTCTGGGATAATGACAACAATGCAGGAAACAGAAGTTATCCAAAATCTCAGAGAAAAGAAATCATGATGTTGGAGACTGATGATGTGGGTTACAGTAATCTCACCCTGTTACTTCCACATGCAGTTTCACTTTGACTCTTACAACAAATAACAGCACACGTCAGCAGCAGGAAAACCACAATTAGCTTCAGACATTTCAATGTACATCATACCTATGTAGCAATAATCTTTGAGGTTTGTTCCCCTGGGCCAGTTTGAAGAAAAATCCTTGGATGACTTTGACCAGGGGGTGTTCCAGAAAGCTTGGTTAACTTACCATCTGATAAATCATAACCTCTGGGTTGATTTACCCCAAACAGGCATACCATGAGTGTGTCGGTTCCAAAACAGCTGAGAAGAGTTAGTTTAATCAACCTCCAACTGGTTACCCAGAGGTAATGCGCGTGCACGGTGCATATATGAAGACATTTTCAATGGATCGCTGATTTCACAAGTCACCATGGAAACTCAAAGCAGAAAAAAGAGAGCGGCGTATTTCAGAGAGGCGGAGTTTACAGAGGCAGAGTTTACAGAGGCGGAGTTTACAGAGGCAGAGTTTACAGAGGCGGAGTTTACAGAGGCAGAGTTTACAGAGGCGGAGTTTACAGAGGCAGAGTTTACAGAGGCGGAGTTTACAGAGGCAGAGTTTACAGAGGCGGAGTTTACAGAGGCAGAGTTTACAGAGGCGGAGTTTACAGAGGCAGAGTTTACAGAGGCGGAGTTTACAGAGGCGGAGTTCACAGAGGCGGAGTTCAGAGAGGTAGAGTTTACAGAGGCGGAGTTTAGAGAGGCGGAGTTTAAAGAGGCGGAGTTGTAGGTTTTAATGCACGCTTATAAGGAGTTTAAACCAATAAAATTAAAAGGAAGCAATACAGCTGCATCGCTAAAGCAAGAGAGTTACTTAGCAAAAAATACCGGACAGAGTAAATGTGTGAGTTTATTAAATTACAAATTTGTTATTGGCTCCCGTTTTATTATAATGCAGAATAATAAAGTATGACTTCTACATCCTTTTGAATGTTATATCACTATGAAAGCATTTACTTTTCCTGCCATTTATTTCTTTAGTTTAAAATAATAATGTATATTTCTTATTTAATGAGGTGTAATCCTTCTGGAGCCACAAGAACTTTAAGCCAAGTCCAAATGAAACACAAACATTCTGCAAAAAGGTCATATTTAATTACACAATTACTGAACTATTATTATAACAGGATTTAGTCTATTCATTCTGTCATGTAGCTGATAGA
>MU551655.1:71789-104431 GCA_024362625.1 Silurus asotus
ACTTGTGTATCCGAGTAATTTAAGTAAGTCTAGCTATTAACACAAAGTAAATACGCGGTTGGAATTCACGCAGGTGGTTTTAAAAGCAAATAATTACATTCCTGAGTTTATTCTGCGGTCTACAGGAAGCTGTACACGTTTTCTTCAATTTGATCTTTTGGCGTTAGGACCAGAAAAACATTTGACACAATCTTCCGTGTTTTTAGTGCCATCTACAGGAATTAGGACGGTACTGTGCTCGTGCACGCGTAGGGGGGTTGATTTCAGACCGGGGGTTTGAATTAGGCACAACACCGGCACTAAGAGATGATTTTATTCTCCTTCATGTCACACTGATAGACGCTAAAGAACTTTTGCTCAAAACACTCACCATATGAGGAAATGAGGCCTGAAGATTTGAGGTTTGCAGAAGTGATTAAGAAACTTTACATTAACATTAAACAAACTTTTAATATCATAATATATTGGAAACATTTTCAGGAACTGAAATAAAAAGATGTGAATAATGTATTTTTAGGGCGTGTGCTAAACGCTCGAAACAGAACTATTATAGTCGTTTTTTTCAATTTGGTGGACCTTCATGAAGCAGGTGAAGAGCTACTATTCCCTTAAGATCCCAGTGAAGAGTGTGGAGTGAAGACTTTGTTGTTATCACCACGTCGTCTCTGTTCACTCTGAGCTCCAAAGTGTCATTTAGCTGAGGTTCCCAGCACAGTGAATTATTACACTACAGAAAAACATTTCTCATCAGAAAATTCAGAGTAAAACACTTGTTCTTTTTTTTAACTTTTAATTTAATAAAATATCCAGAAAACATTAACAAAAAGCACAAATAAAATATATTGAATTTGAATAACAAGTGTTAAATCTGTACACACACACACACACACACACACACACACACAAATGGTACAAATAAAAACAATACATTCATCATTCAAATCTGTAAAGGTTCTACTTTATTATGTATACAATCATAATAAAATGCTGTGCAGACAGGGGGCGCTCTCTGCTGTCTCACTCATCTCTCTTCACAGACACATCAATAAAACAACCTGAATCTCAGTGAATATTTGCGTCACATGATAATATATGATACTGATAAATGTGTGTGTGTGTTTACTGGTTGTGTTTTGAACATTGATTAAATATTCTGTGATTCTGTGATCCGTATGAAAGTTAGAAGAGGTACAGTTTCTCTGGTCTCAGCTCATTCTCACTCATGTGATCGCTCCTCACACTGAGCACTGAGCTGGTCATATGGAAATGATCTGTGGTGAAGCAGGTGATCATGTACACACCCCTGAATAATGACACAAAAGGTCAGGTTTGATCCTGGAATGGACTTTAGCTTGTGTCTGAATGATGGCAGCTACACAGGAGAAGAAGCACTGCAGGGGATCTGAAGGATGATGGAGAATGAGGATAAGTTTCCCTTCTCCTCAGAGGAAGAGCGTGACTCCTCCAGCAGAGGATCTCCTTCCTGACCAGTAAGACTTTTCATCTTCTCTTCATGATTGTAAATGTTGCTCAGCTCTACACAAAAATCTACATATTTAAAACTGCAGAGTAAAAACTGGGTGGAATATGAAAGATCTCCTTACAGGCCACTTTTAGTTGTGAATGTTGTACAGAGTGTGTTTATAAACGATGCTAAACAGAAACTAATATAATATAATACTGTATCTCTTATTAAAACTCATCATGGGTTTAAAATGATCATTTATTTGACATGTATCTGTAAAGGTCACTGAGAAGTGACCCATCGACAGACACACAGCGGGGAACAGCCTGTAAGGATTCAACACTAATGATATTTCTAAATGTGCTACTGACCAGATGTTTTTAACAACTCATGCAGTCCACAGATGCAGATAAATCAAACCAAACATGTCTGTTACACAGAACCTCATGTATGGACATGTACGCTTTGATTGTATCTGTGGACTGCATGGGATCTGATCAACATCTGGATTTCACTTCTCGTTTAGGACTGTGGCTGCATCGCCGGCATTTATTCAGCATGATAGTTAAAAATATTCGAAATAAATTACAATTACAAATACAAATTAAAAATAAATAATTTAAACACATTCTTTCTCGTAGCAAGTCATAATGCAGGTCTTTGTCTTCTGAGGTGTGGATCACACATGATCATTCACTGCTCCTCGTATACAGACCTTCTTAACATAAAGTGTCTTAAACATTTAAATCAATAGATTGTTTGTGAAAGAACAGGATGATGTTTATAAACTTTCTTTCGGCTTCTCCCGTTTGGGGGCGCCACAGCGGATCCTCCGCACGTTTGTTTTACGCTGGATGCCCTTCCTAATGCAACCCTCCCCAATTTATCCGGGCTTGGGACCAGCACTTGGTCTGGGGATGGTTCCCTGACCGGGATCGAACCCGGGTCGCAGTGGTGAGAGCGCTGCATCTTAACTACTAGACCACCAGGGGACCTTAACAGGATGATGTTTATATCGTATGAAAAACACTACTGCACCGGTTCTCAAAAGTCTTGTGAACAAAACTTTAACAATTTATATGTTTATAAACACCTGAAAAAGGCACAAATGTCCGGGCGTGTAAAAACGTCTCCAAGCACCAAAACACCCTCAGACCCCAGAGGGTTAAATTATTCACACTGATCACTCCCAGCTCATAGTGTTTAAGGTCTATCAGTCTCTTCCTCACACTGCTCGATGCTGTGGTCATTTTCAGATGATGATTTGTTCTTCTCCTGCTCACCTTTCACCTCTTTTAACTTCTCAGATGTTCTAAATATAAATCTGCTGATGCCTGTGAGAGAATACAGACCACAGTCCACAGTCAGTAAGATGGTACATTATTAGACACCAAACATATTTTGTACATTTCCTCCATTGGGATGAATAAAGTGTGTGTGTGTGTGTGTGTGTGTGTGTGTGTGTGTGTGTGTGTGTGTGTTTGTGTGTCGTATCACTCCTCGTCTCAGGAATTGAGGTGTAAAGAGTACGCTATGGAATACTGAATGTTCACATGAACATGTAGGAGCAGGACTAATCTAATGGTTTTCTCTCAGTGATCAATAGTAGAGCATCTCAGAGACATCACTGAAGAACATGTGGAAATATTCTGTTATTTATAGATGATGATGTTTCTCTGGTGGAAGTGTCCATGCAGTGTCTGAGTGGAGTCTAATCAGGAGGATGTGCTGTGGATTTGATTCTGATTACAAAACAGTCATGTGATGTCTGATGTCACAGTGCTGCATGGTTCTGATACTTACAGGGTTCCCTTGGAGGAACTGAATTCGCTTCCTCTGATAGATTATTACACACACTGCACCAGCCAGCAGCAGCACCAGCATCACTATCAGGACAATCATCCACACTGGTGAAGCCCTCCTATCATCTGAACACACACACACACAGTAATGTCCATGTTAGTTCCAGGTTAGATTGTAGGATTAAACAGTTCATTAAAGTAAAATCAATTCAGGGTGTGTTTCTCTTCACCAAATACATTCAGCTAAAATAGTAAAAGATCTAAAATAGTGTTAAAAAGATGAAATAAAAATAAATCTGAAATGAAAGACTTTAGTATTAAAGTTCATAGTTTATATTTAAAGTAATTCTGTGTAAAACAAAATTCCTGGTTCCTGTTCCCAAAAAACAAACTTCCAAGGAAACACAGTGACTACAGGCCAGTGGCTCTAATGTCACAAATCATAACCTTTCTGACCGTAAGCAGTTTGTTGTGATGGGTGATTGCAAGTCTAAGGTTGGTGTGGTGCAATCTGGTGTTCCTCAGGGATCAGTTTTGGGCCCATTACTTTTTAGTATTAATATTTATCCATTTGGCCAGCTTTTAAGATCACTTGGTCTTAACTATCACTTTTATGCCGATGACACTCAGATCTATATACATTCTAAACCTGATGTCAATATTCCTGTGTCTTTTCTCTTTCAATGTTTTACTGAGATTAAGAAATGGATGTCAGAAAATTATCTTTGTCTGCACAGTGACGAGACCGAAGTGATGCTTATTGGTTCACCTCATCAGTTGTGTAAAGCAGAGTGTGTAACTTTAAGTTTGGATGGCTCTGCTTTACAATTCCAAACTAAACTAAAAAATTTAGAAGTGATATTTGACACCAATTTAACATTTGACCATCATATTCGTAGCAGTGTCAAAGCGTCATTTTTTCATCTCAGAAACATTGTCAAATTACGTCCCATGCTGACTTTCTCTGTTGCTGAAAAATTTATCAACACATTTGTATTTTTTTACATTTAGACTACTAAAATGCTGGAGTTCCTAAAGCTACCCTAAGTAAATTACAGTTGGTACAAAATTCTGCTGCTAGAATTCTGACTAGGACCAGTGCAAGGGAACACATCACACCTATCCTGGAAAAATTGCACTAGCTTCCAGTTAGTTTTCGTATTGAGTTTAAAATTCTCATGCTCACCTATAAAGCCTTGAATAATCTTGCCCCTCAATATCTATGTGAGCTGCTAACCCCCTACACACCTTCATGTGCTCTACGCTCCTCTAAAGCTGGTCTTCTCACTGCCCAAAAAAACCACAGCAAAAAACTGTGGGTGATCGGGCTTTTTCTTCTTTGGCTCCTAAACTGTGGAATTCCCTTCCCTCAGAGATGAGGAATGCAGAATCCCTGGGTGTTTTTAAATCCCATCTTAAAACTTACTTTTTTAGGGTAGCTTTTATGTGACTTCTTTGTCTGTTATTTATTGAGTTTTTATTTTTTGTATAGTTAGTTTTAGCTCCCTCCAAATCTGTTATGTCAAGCGCTTTGAGAAACTCCTTTTAAAGGCGCTATACAAAATAAAGGTTATTATTATTATTATTATTATTATTATAAAGTCGATGGGGAGACTGGTCCTGAAGCACCTGAGAACAACATTTAAACCATCTCTGGACCGTCTGCAGTTCACATATCAGGTCTGGACTGGAGTAGGTTGAAGTTATTATCTTCCTGCTGAACATAGTTTACACCACCTTGAAAGAGACAGTTGACACTGCGAGAGTGATGTTTTTTAACTTATCAAATGCTTTTTACACTATAAGATCTGCACTGCTTATTGATAAGCTACTGAACATGAGAGTGGATGCTCCTCTCGTGAACTGCATTTTCACCTACCTCACATGTCCACAGTAGGTGCAGCGGCAGAACACCATCTCAAAAATCATAGTGAGCAGCAACGGGGCACTTCAGGGGACAGTCCTGTCTCCCTTTCTGTTTACACTCTACACATCAGACTTGAGACACTGTTCACAGTCCTGCTATCTGCAGAAGTTCTCTGATGACTCTGCTGTTGAAGGCTGTATTAGGAGAGGGCAGTAAACCTGCAGTATGGTGGACAGCTTTGTAGAGCGGTATGAATGAAATCACCTGCAACTCAGTGTCTCAAAGACAAAAGAGCTAGTGGTGGATTTAGGAAGCTGAGGACCACCTTAAGCCCAATCAGCATCCTGGGCACTGAGGTGGACATTGTGAACAACTATGAGATCCTGGGTGTCCACATAGAAAACAAGCTGGAATGGACCAAAAACACTGATGCACTGCTTAAAAGCAGCCTCAGGTCCGTTAATGTCTGCAGAACCATGCTGCAGATGTTTTAGCACTGAGTGGTATCCAGCATATTCTTCTACGCTGTAGTGTGCCAGGGTAGCATGGTGAAGACAGCCGATGCCAACAGACTCAACAAGCTTATTAGGAAAGCAGACTCTTCTGTCATAAGAACGGAGCTGGAGTGGCTGGTTGAGGTGTCTGAGAGGAGAATGCTGAGGAAACTTCTCAGTATCTTTGATAACGTGTCACACCCCTACATGTGACACTGGAGTCCTACTGCAGCACATTCAGCCATAGACAGAGATCATCAAAGAAAACCACAGAATGCCACAGGAGATCTTTCCTAGCAGTGTCTATCAAACTCTATAACTCATCTCTTTCAGTAGGGAGCAGAGCTAAGACACTGAACATATATATATATATACACACACAAACACACACACACAATATTTTGTGATTATTAGGAGGGAGAGGCGTTAACTGGTCCATATCCCTCCCAGTTAACGAGATATTCTAGGGTGGAGCCCACCATCTTAAGTTTAGAATCTCACGGACGGAGTAAACGGAGAGTTGGTCCAGCACCTGCAGGGAAGGCAGATCGATGGTGGCTCCAGGGTTCTCTGTGGCAGGGGTAGAGATGGGTTTCAGGAGCGACACATGGAAGGTAGGGTGGATGTGGTACCTGGGAGGGAGATTGAGCCGGTAAGACACTTTATTGATCTGCCACATAATCTTGAACAGCCCGATGTAACAATGTATGCTTTCTGCAAGGCAGTTGGACAACCACAACTGGTTGGTAAGGAGGTGCCTCTAATCTTCAAGGATCTGTGAACTTCCTTGTCATTCTGAGGGCTCTTTGGAGTTGGGTATGCCATCTCCCAAACTCTCTCTCTCTCCCAGAAACAGTGATCCACCGCGAGGATGTCCGAAGGTTCATCCACTCAGGGAAATAGTGGAGGTTGGAAACTCGCAGAGAGATCTATGCGTGCTTGGCCCACCGGAGGAACCGAGCTTGAAAAATGCCTTACATATGTGGGACGTGAACTGAGGATGTCTGAGGAAGTCTGACACTATTTCTTCCAGGAGGCCAAAATTCCAGAGCACATGGTGGAAGAGTTCCTCCATGGTCTCTAGAGCTGTGGGCAGACCTCGGAGGGGGACCAATTTGCAGGTTTTGGGGAAGCGCTCCACAGCTACTAGGATACAGGTGTTTCCGTCAAATATTGGCAGACCAAGGCTGTTGTGCGGTTGGTAGAGGAACCAGTTTTTCCTCTGGTAAGTGGCATGGTGTCTTAGACATGTCACAGACAGAGTAGCCTCAGATGTATCTAGCTATGTCTCATATCATCCCGGGTTACCAGTAGCCAGATCTGACAATAAGGAGGGTTTTGTCTCCTACCCTGTTGGCCAGAACCTGGGGCCCTGTGGATCTGCTTTAACAGGGGTTGACATCAAGGCCTTGGAATTCCACACAGTGGGGCTGAGGATAAGGTTAGGTGGAATGATCTGTTCTGGATCTGTGGGGTCATCTGGGCCATAAATTCTGGACAGGGCATCCACTTTTCGATTCTTGGAACCTGGATTATATGTGATCGAGTAGTGAAAGCGGGTGAAGAATCAAGCCCATCTGGCCTGCCAGGGGTTAAGACACTTAGCATCCTGAAAGTATTGGAGGTTCTTGTGATCGGTGATGACCGTGAACAGATGCGCCACCCCTTATAGCCAGTGCCGCCACTCTTTTAGAGCCAGATTGATAGCCAGAAGTTCTTGATTTCCGATGTCATAGTTCTGTTCTGCAGAAGAGAGTTTCTTCAAAAAGAAGGCACGGGGTTGCAGGCGTGGTGGGTTGCCCATATGTTGGGATAGGGCAGCCCCTGCACCTGTGGAGGAGGCCGTTGGGGAAATGTTATAGTCATGGACAGTCCATATGGCATGACCCGTTACTCATAGTGCCCTGAGGGGTGTTGAAGGGTGTCTTCCACTCGTTGCCCTTCCGAATTAATAAGAGCCGAAACCAGAAGTGATAGCATGGAGGTTATGATCTTTACTGGTAGTTTGGATAAGTGGGTGATCTCAGAGGTGAGAGCTACAGTGCTCACCAATGGGTGGGAGGTTGGGCAGGACACTGGTGAAAAAGTGACCGGGATCACCACAATACAGGCAAGCCCCCTGATGCTCTCTCTCCTTTCCTGTTAGTGGTTTGGACACGATCTGCATGGGTTCTGGTTCTGGGATGGAAGGGACAGTGGGGCGAGGTGACAGTTCAGCTCCCAGGATTGACAGGCAGCCAGCCACTGGGAGATGCATATGGATCTTTGGATGAACGCCTCGAGATCCAGCATGTCATCATAAATCGCCATGGCCATCTTGATTTCTTGATTAAGCTCCTGATGATATGTGCCAAGAAGAGCGGTTTCATTCCCACCGCTAGTGGCAGCCAGCCTTGGCGCAGACAGAAGAGTTGGTCTGCCATGGTGAGGGGCACCGGTGGCTATGCAGATCACTTCCACGAAGTGGCTGGTGAAGAGCACATATGAGGTCGTCAGGAAAGTCATCTTGGAATGATCTGTGGGGAACTTGGTAGGCTGCAATTCCATGCAGATAGATTGACTGTAGAAGGAATTCGCTGCACTCAGCCACTTTCCCGGAATACGAAGCCGGAAGAGCCATCGGGCTGCCAGAGGCAGGCGGTGAATCCCCGCTGGTAGGAGCCAGAGCAAACACCTTCCGGAGAGGGCCGGCAAGGTCCTTGACTGGATCCGAGATGTGAGCTAGTTTAATTGCTTGAACGGAGACTTCCGGTGATGTAGCTTCCTGTGTTTGACTTGTTTGTATTCGTTTGTTTGTGTTTTTCTCTTTTAATAATCCTAAATTGTTTGTCTTCCTGACTTGTGCCTGTAGTCAGTTAAAGTCGACTACCGCTATATTTTCTCTCACTTTATCATATTTGTGTATCTGAACTCTGTTGGTGATTATGAGCACTATGCCGTCTGTGTGTCTGACTTTGAGCACAGGTAAGGACTCGTTTGATTTGCAAACGGTGGCGTTGGAGATGGAGGTTTTGGAGAAACAGATTCGCGAGCTGCATGTAAAGCATGCCCGGCTGCGAGAGCGGAAAGCGGCGCTGGAAACATCCCGGGCGGACACGCACTCGTCCCAGGTAAATTCCCGGGTTGAACCCAATGCTCCCAGCACCTCAACTCCAAGCGTTTCTCTGCCCAGACCCAGCGGACCTACATCTCCGGCAAAGGTGCAACACGGACCCTGGATGCGGCAGCGGCGGAAGAGACAAGCAAAACCCCGGTCGAAGACGTCTCCCCCGCCACCACTACGGGCCTTCGAGATCTCAAACGAGAACCGCTTTGCCCCTCTCCGCGAGACGGAACGCGATACTGTGATTCTCGGAGATTCCATCGTCCGGCATGTCCGCGCTACCACAGCTAAAGGTAAAATGCACACTCGCTGTTTTCCTGGTGCTCGTGTTCTTGATGTCGCTGCGCAGGTACCCGCGATCCTGAAAAAGAACTTCGGAGCGGTTGTCCTTCATGCTGGAACGAACGACACCAGGCTGAGGCAAACGGAGATATTAAAGAGGGATTTCAGGATCCTGGTGGAGACAGTACGCAGCACATCGCCCACAACCAGGATCATAGTGTCAGGACCTCTTCCCATTTACCAGCGAGGGGCTGAGAAGTTTAGTAGACTTTTAGCTCTAAATGAATGGTTACAGTCATGGTGTCGAGAGCACAAACTTCTCTTTGTTAATAACTGGAACTGTTTATGGGAGCGTCCTAGGTTCTTCCGCCCTGATGGCCTGCACCCCAGCAGAGTTGGAGCAGCAGTGCTATCCAGATAACATCTCTAGGATACTTCACACCATCTGACTGGTAAGACATCAGGAAATTTACGACAATTAGAACACGCATACTATAGACCAAATAGTTACAAGTTCACACACCACCCAGTTTATAGAAACCGTATCTATTCCTCGTGTAGTAAAACCAAGAATTAAATACACAAGATCCAGAAATAATCTCATTGCAGTAAAAACTGAACAATGCCAGATAAACAAACACCAAAAAGTTTTCAAATTTGGTCTTTTAAACATAAGATCACTTGCACCCAAAGCACTGACTATAAATGAGATGATCACAGAGAATAATCTCTTAGCACTCTGTCTCACTGAGACCTGGATTAAACCAGGTGATTATTTGGGTCTAAACGAGTCGACACCATCAGGATATGTTTATAAGCATGAGCCGCGTCAGACTGGTTGGGGGGGGGGGGGGGGGGGGGNGGGGGGGGGGGGGGGGGGGTAGTTACCATTTACAGTGCCTCTCAATGCTGGTCAGATATTAGGATTCAGCTTTAAATCATTTGAAGTGCTCGTTCTTAAAATTGTACTTTCAGACATACATAGAAAACTTGCTCTGGTAACCGTGTACAGACCCCCAGGAGCCTACGCTGATTTTCTTCAAGAGTTTGCTTGTTTTCTATCAGATCTCTTGATCAATTTTGATAAAGTACTGTCTGTAGGAGATTTTAATATTCATGTAGGTGATGTAAACGATGCTCTAGGATTATCATTTGTTGACTTATTAAACTCTTTTGGGGTTAAACAAAACGTCACTGGACCAACTCACCGTTTAAACCACACACTAGACTTAATAATATCACATGGAGCAGACGTCACTGATATAGATATTTTACCTCAGAGTGATGACATCACAGACCATTACCTCATACTGTTCACACTACCGGTAGAGCAGATTAGCCGTGTTGCACCACGTTATCACCTTGGTAGGACTATTGTTCCAACCAGTAAGACCACAGATTCATAAATAACCTGCCTGATTTATCTCAATTTCTCACTAAACCCATACCTGCTAATAATCTTGATGAAATAACTAAAAACATAGATAGTCATACGCATGCCCTCAAGAGAACAGCACGTACTCTGGAGAGAAAATGGAGGAAAACTAAATTGGAGGTATTTAGAATTGCGTATAAAGTCAGTATGCTTAGCTACAGACAGACGCTAAAAGCTGCTAGAGCTGAACACCTGAGCAAACTCATAGAAAATAACAAACACAATCCCAGGTTCCTTTTCAGTACTGTAGCTAAACTAACTACAAATCAGGGCTCTGAAAAATGTGTTCCATCACAGTTTAGTAGTGAGGACTTTATGATTTTCTTCACTGAAAAAATAGATAACATTAGAAAAACAATTGTGGCAGTTCAACCTCTGACAGCATCTCCTGAGACAGTGTTACCCTCAACTCCACAACTCCACTGTTTTACATGTACAGGACAGGAAGAGCTGTATGATGTTATTGCCAACACTAAATCGACAACATGTCAGTTAGATCCAATTCCTACTAAACTACTGAAGGAAGTGTTATATACAACTGGTGAACCTCTTCTAAATATTATTAACTCCTCACTATCGTTAGGACTCGTCCCTAAATCCCTCAAGTACCAGTTATTAAGCCCCTCATTAAAAAAACCTAATCTGGATCCAAACACGTTATCAAATTACAGACCAATTTCAAATCTCTCATTTATGTACAAGATTTTAGAAAAGATTGTCACTGCCCAGTTCTGTTCCTACCTGCAAGAGAACAATATCTTTGAAGAGTTTCAGTCAGGTTTTAGGCTCCATCATAGCACAGAAACTGCCCTAGTTAAAATAACTAATGACCTGTTTTTAGCTTCAGACCAAGGCTTCATCTCGCTGTTAGTTTTACTAGATCTTAGTGCTGCGTTCGACACTATAGATCATGATCTTCTCCTGGATCACTTACAGAATATTACATCGGCATTCAGGGACAGGCATTAAGCTGGTTTAAATCCTACCTGTCCGATCGGTACCATTTCGTGGATTTAAATGGAGAGCTATCCAGGCTAATGCAAGTAAATTATGGCGTGGCGCAAGGTTCAGTTCTAGGACCCCTGCTCTTCACAATATACATGCTCCTGTTAGGAAACATTATTAGAAGGCATGGAATTAGCTTCCATTGTTATGCTGATGATACTCAGCTATATATTTCATCTAAACCAGGCGATACGCTCAATTAACCCGGATAACTGAGTGTGTTAAGGAAATAAGAGATTGGATGACCCATAACTTTCTACTACTAAATTCTGATAAGAGAGATTTTGCTCATCGGCCCAAAAAGTAGTATACAGAAGCTCCAGCATCTCAACCTGCATTTAGACGGATGTTCTGTAACCACTAGTTCAACGGTAAAAGACCTGGGAGTTATTTTAGAGCAACTTGTCTTTCAAAAATCATATCAACCAAGATACAAAAACAGCTTCTTTCACCTTAGAAATATTTTTAAGCTAAGAAATATGTTGTCCATATCGGATGCAGAGAAGCTCGTCCATGCGTTCATGACCTCCAGAATAGACGACTGTAATGCATTACTTGGTGGATGTCCTGCGTCATTAATAAACAAGCTTCAGTTAGTTCAGAATGCAGCAGCCAGAGTTCTTACAAGGGCAAGAAAATATGATCACATAACCCCAATCTTATCGTACCTACACTGGCTTCCTGTTAAGTTTCGACTAGACTACAAACTATTACTTCTCACTTATAAAGCACTAAATGGTTTATCTCCATGTATCTATCCAGTCTTTTAACACGCTACAATCCGCCACGTTCCCTAAGATTTCAAAACTCTGGGCTTCTAGTAATTCCTAGAATAGCAAAGTCCACTAAAGGTGGTAGAGCATTTTCACATTTAGCTCCTAAACTCTGGAATAGTCTTCCTGACGGTGTTCGGGGCTCAGACACACTCACCCAGTTTAAGTGTAGATTAAAAACATATCTTTTTAGCAAAGCCTACACATAACACACATCACATCATAACCTTGTGCTCCAGAACATCTGATCACATGCACATTATCAACTTGTGCTGTTAAGATCATGAACAGCAGCTACGCTAATTCCTCTCCACTGCTTCTCTTTCTCTCCCCATCCCGAGACACCCTGAGGTTGGCCAGCTCCAGTCACCTCCCACCTCTTGGTGATTACGGACCTTTGAAGAAATAGATGCCGAACTCGCAAACATCCCGAACCATCTAGAGACGTACCAGTGTCAATTGGATCCCGCTACATGTGTGGAGTTTTGACATTGGACCTCCTGGAGTGTTAAGGCTCTGGCATGGAGAAGCTGATGCTGGATCTGTGGTGATCAAAAATGCTGAGCTCATAAAACTAGGAGCTACTAACCATAAAGACTGTTTAAGACTGCAGAAAGAACATCACTTATAATCTTATACTCCAGTAATCATGTTAGTTCTCACTCTCCAGTGTTCTGTATTGTTGGAAAATTTATGATCAAACTCTTGATGTCACCCAGATGAGGATGGGTTCCCCTTTTGAGTCTGGTTCCTCTCAAGGTTTCTTTCTCATAACATCTAATGGAGTTTTTCCTTGCCACAGTCGCCACGGCTGCTCATCAGGGACAAATTCACACCATTCACCATCACTGTTGATTTGTGTAAAGCTGCTTTGAGACAATGTCTGTTGTGAAAAGCGCTATACAAATAAACCTGACTTGACTTGACCAGTTGGGGATCCATCGAGGTACTGTAAGTTTATATGGTTCGATCTTCTGTCTTGGAAAGACCAGGCATCAGAAACCAGGAGTAAAACAGATAGTCATTTATTAGTCAAAACATGCAAACACAAGAGAGCAGGAGATGAAACTGTAGCCAATGGCAACTTTAACTGGATGCTTGAATTGAAGTGTAGCTAGGAGCATGTGTGATTTGATCAAAGTGTTATTTGATCAATTAAACATCACAAACAGGAAAAATCAGCAGTATGAAGTCCAATCACATGATCACTGCTGTGGCAGCAGTGATCATGTGATTGGACTTCATACTGCTGATCATGTGATCACTGTGGCAGCAGGGGCGTGGCTGAGTGCTGGTTTGTAAATGGAGGGTGAGGACAGGAGCAGAAAGGCATAGGAATGACACACCTGAAGGAAATCCTGACTAATGAATGTTCTCTCTCTTGCCATGATCAGGGGGAACATATAAAGAGGAGAGAGAGGGTGGGCCATGGTGTGTGCCTATGAGCTTCCTAAATACCACTGAACACTGAAAATAAACAAAATTTATTTTGAACTGTTTCTGTCCTGAGTGATTTCTCCTTCCCTGAACAGTCAGCTCTGCCACAATCTCATCCACATTTACAAACACTTCTGCTTCTCATAGGGTTTAATCCAAAACAGCAAACTGTGTAGAACAAAGAACACTGCTGATCTTCTAGAAGCCTCTGATTCTGCACCATAAACAACCCCAAATATCTGAAAGCACCTCCATCTGTCTCAGAGCTGAACACAGATCATCTCCTACAGTCCTGTAGGTCTTAGTGATCATGAGTGATAAAGAGGAAGACATTTCACTCACATTTCTATGGAGTTCTGTTTCTATTGGATTGTTATTTCACACAGTTTCTGATTAGAACTGAATGATAAATGGTCATGTGACCTGATTTCATTCAAGTCATTATCAGATGCCAGAATCAGACTGTTTGCAGTGATCACACTTTCACACACAAAACTGTTCTCAATGTTTCCCAGAATTCACTTTATTCTGATAAATGTAGAAGTTTCTACACAAATCACTCTGAATACGTACCTCTCACTGATACTGAGTAAATATGAAGATCTTCTTTATACAATGAGTCCTGGATGCTGTAAACTCCTCCATCAGCTACATTTATTCCTCTCAGAGTAAGAAGTGTGTTAGTGAGTGATGTTCTCCGTGTGTATTTTTCTGTACAGTTCAGTGTTTTTTTCTCCACACTGCATATTTGTTCACCATGTAGATCTGCTGAATCTTTACTCTTAAAGATGACCTCCACTCTCTCTGATACATGTAACTCCAGCTGCAGATCTTCACCCGTATTTATGTGAACTGATGATTTTATGGCTGAGGAGGAAAAACATTCACCATTGTAAGTAAATGTACAGCCATCGCCAAAAGTTTTGAAAATAACACAAATATGAATTTTCACAAAGTTGCATAAGCTCCAGAATGTTGTGAAGAGTGGTCAGATGAATTGCAAAGTCTCTTTTTTCATGAAAATAAACTTAATCTAAAAATCTTAATCTTCAGCTCAGCCACAAAAGCACCAGCTGACATCATGTCAGCGATTCTCAAAAACAAATAAAATTATATTCGTCACATACACATACATACAGAGTACGACATGCAGTGAAATGCTTTATTCGACTGTCCGGCATGAGGGAATAGAATAGGGAGAAAAAGAAAAAAGAAAAAGAAGACAGATAAATAAAGAGTATAAACTATGTAAAAAAAATATATATATATATATATAATATGGAGGGCTCGTCTGTCCGGCATGGTGCTGTTCCCAAACCAGGAAGTGATGCTACCCATCAGAACGCTCTCAATAGTGCAGGTGTAAAAAGTCTTTAGCACCTTAGTTTAAAGTCCCTTAAGCATCTCAGATTGTACAGACGCTGCCGGGCCTTCTTCACCAGGGTTTTGGTGTGACAGGACCAAGACAGGTCCTGTGTGATGTGAACCCCTAGGTCCTGGAAATTGTCCACTCTCTCCACTGGGGTCCCGTTGATGTTTAGCAGTTGGTATGACCGCGCCTGCTTCGTGCTGAAGTCTACTATCAACTCCTTAGTCTTGCTGACGTTTAGGAGAAGGTTGTTCTCCAGGTTTTTAACCTCCTGTAAGTTGGCCGTCTCATCATTGTTGGAAATCAGGCCCACCACAACAGTGTCATCAGCAAACTTGATGATGGTGGTGGAGTTGGAAGTGGCCACACAGTCGTATGTGTACAGTGAGTACAGCAGAGGGTTTAGAACACAACCCTGGGGAGCTCCAGTGCTGAGGGTGAGGGTGTGTTTTCCAACCCGTGTGGGTACTGGTCTGTCAGGAAGTTAGATATCCATTGGCACCTCCAACTTAAAGGTGAGTGTGGAGGGAATTATTGTGTTAAATGCTAAACTGTAGTCCACAAACAGCAAATTTGTATAATTCCTGTTTCTGTAGTCCAGGTGGCTCATCATAGTGTGGAGGAGATGAGCAATGGCTTCCTCAGTAGAACAGTTCTGGCAGTACGTAAACTGTATATGGTCCAGTGTGTCTGGTAGTGATGCAGTGATGAAGTCTCTGACCAGCACTTCATCACTACTGAGGTCAGGGCTACAGGGCGGTAGTCATTAAGGCAGGCGGGCTGGTGTTTCTTTGGGACAGGAACACGGGTGTTAGCTGGTCAGCGCAGGCTATTAGAACTCGACTTTGATGCCATCTGGTTCTGCTGCCTTCCTGATATTCACTCTCTTGAATAAACTCTTCACGTCATGCTCCAAAATGGTGAACGTGTTTACCTCTCCGGCTCTCTCGGCATGCATGCTGTTTGTGTCGCTAGAACCGCTAGCGTGGTTAGCTCCAGCCTCAAAACGAGCATAAAAGATGTTTAGCTCATCTGCCAAAAAAGCGTCCGCATTCCCCATTCTTAAAGATAGTGTTCTGTAGTCCGTAATTGTTCTTAGTCCCTGCCACAGGCTCCTAGATCCACCATGTTGGAATTGTGACTCCAGTTTCCTCCCATAGCGCCGCTTTGTATCCTTCACCACTCTGCCAACACTGTAAAATGCAGCCTCGTACTCGTCCATGTCCACGGTGGCGAGCCCCGTGTTTTAGGCAGCGGAGCGGGATCCTCAGAGCTTTGCGGATGGTTTTATCCACTCATGGCTTGTGGTTGGGAAACGTTCTGATGGTGATTTTCTGCACCGTATCATCCTCTAGTTTCCCAATGAATCCCAAAACTTCTGTAAACATGTTGACGTCATCAGAGCTGTGCCTAAACATGTCCCAGTCTGCATCATCCAAAGCGTCCCGCAGAGCGGCCACTGATTGGTCAGTCCAACGCGCAACCTTCCTCTGAACTGGAGCTTCCTGTTGCAGCCTTTGTTTGTAAACAGGCATGAGGAAGATTGTGGCATGGCCCGATTTCCCAAACGGTGGACATCATTGTACATTGTAGCAGTTCTTAAATGTTGTGTAATAGTTGTCTAGTGTCCTTTTGCCCCTGGTGGGCCTGGTGATGTGCTGCTGGAAGTTTGGTAGTGCATGCTTAAGGTTGGCACTGTTAAAATCTCCCACCACAATGAGCGCAGCATCCCGCTGCTGTGTTTGTTGAAGTGTTATTGTCTCATCTAAGTCCCATATCACAGAGTCCATGTCCACTTTAGGTGGACAATAAATGGCACTGACTATGACCGAGCTGAATTCCTGAAGAAGAAAGACAGGCCGACATTTGGTCAGTAGTTCCAGATTTGGTGAGCAGGAGCGTGAAAGGGGTGTCACACCAGTGGTTGTTCACCATTAGACACACTCCACCTCTTCTTGACTTTTCCGACTCCAGTGTTCTGTCCATGTGGTAAACCGAGAAAAACTCAGCCAGCTGGATGGCGTGGTCTGGTACCGCTGGGTTCAGCCATGTCTAGGTGAAGCAGAGAAGGTTGCAGTCCCAATTGTCCCTCTGGAACTTGACCCTTGCCCTGAGGTCGTCAAGCTTGTTTTCCAGTGATACAGTATACTAGGTAAGGGAGCGCGGTGTGCGCGTGCCCTTAGCCTGTTCTCGAAGCCGGACCGTTTCCTTCATGGACGTTGGTACGCGTCACGTCCTTTGTTCTCCCTCAGGATCCAGCATGGGCCTGGGTTTAAAAACGGCGAAAGGTGAGTGGATTGTACACCAATAGATATAAGAGTGGCTCTAATGACATATCTAATGATGTCCATCTTGTGTAGATGGAATGGTAACTAAATAAAAAAATAAACAAAAAAAGAGAAAATGTAGCCGGAGCAGTTAAAAAAACAGTCCAATATCAAAAACAGAGGCAAACAGGGTGATGCAGGGAGAACCAAAAAACAAAACAGTCCAAAAATCCAAAAACCAGCAAACTAACAATACAGGGAGTGCAGAATTATTAGGCAAATGAGTATTTTGAACACGTCATCCTCGTTATGCATGTTGTCTTACTCCAAGCTGTATAGGCTGGAAAGCCTACTACCAATTAAGCATATTAGGTGATGTGCATCTCTGTAATGAGAAGGGGTGTGGTCTAATGACATCAACACCCTATATCAGGTGTGCATATACAGGGCAGAGCCAAACGGAAACCAAAAACCAGCTGGAACGGCACAATAATCCTGGGGCACGAGGCAAGTGAAGTGCCATCGGTGGCTACAGCAGGGCTTGAGGCGAACTGCCACTGGGTACACTTTGGAGGTCTGGAAAAGCCGAAAGAACTGTGAAGCAAGCCTCCAGGTGGCTGCCACAAGCACTTTCTGGCCGATGTGATGAAGCTGAGTGACACCCTTTGCGGAGGTCTGAGGCGGAGTGATGCCCTCTGTGGAGGTCTGAGGCGTAGCGATGCCCTCTGCGAAGGTCTAAGGCAGAGCAAACCGGGTGATGCAGGGAGAACCAAAAGCACGGGGAGAACCAAAGCACTGCCTCTGCAATACAGGGCAGAGCAAAACACAGACCAAAAACCAGTCCAGATTTCAAAACCAGAGGCAGTGCAGAACAGGGGTCAGGAACAGGAACTGGAACAGAATCCAGAGCAGGCAGGATCCAGACCCCACACAGCCATCACACACACTTTTCACTCTTCGACCATCAGGGAAGTGGTTCCCAAAGCATTCTGAGTCTGAACCAGACTGTGCAACAGTTTCTTCCCTCTAGCCATCAGGCTACTCAACACACAACTGAACTGAACTCACACACACACACACACACACACACACACACAAAACAGTGTGACTGATCTGTACAAACCAGACTCAACACACACTCATACTCACTTCGAACACTCATGATTCAGTTGCACTCACACTAAATCATTACCACAAAGTGTTTAAATGACATTTTTGCACATCTAGCTGCTATTTGCTCTTTTGGACAATATTCTGTTTACATTTTGTTCACTTTATCTCGTTACGACAGGTTTACTGGTGGAGCTATTTTGTGTTTTGTGTATTGTCTTGCACTGTCCTGTGTTGTCTTTTTGCACTGTTTGCACCAGGCTGCACACATGCTCTTTATGTGGAAGGATTTTTCTTACTAGTCCTTGTGTTTTCTGTTACCGTGATTGTTGCTTTATGTTGTTTAATGTAGCATCAGGGTTCTGGAGGAACATTGTTTAATTTCACTGTGTACTGTGTCAGCTATATTTGGTTGAAATGACAAAAAAAAGCTTCTTGACTTGACTTGAAGCAGTACCAGTCAGGGTGGCAAGAATAATCCCAGGGACAATAGTAACCTGGTGAGATAATCTGGCCGAAAGATCAAGTCTTGTCTGTCCTTAAATACCGGTGGATGTGGGAAAAATGGCAAGATGGCCACTGACCTGGAAGTGCACGCAGTGTGCCCAGGAGATCCTGACACAGTGAGGCGAAGGCATTTAAAGGATATTTTAGTATCAAGAAGGAACACAAAATATCCGCTTCTCACCAGAAAAAACATCAGGGACAGACAAATATTTTGCAGAAGGTACAGGGATTGGACTGCTGAGCACTGGGGTAAAGTAATTTTCTCTGATGATTATTTTTCTGATTGTTTTGGGGCATCAAGGAAAAATTTTGGATGACTCACAATTTTACCTCAGAACATAATCATAAATAAAGATTGGTACAAAAACATCCTCAGAGAGCAACTTCTCCCAACCATCCATGAACAGTTTGGTGATGAACAATGCCTTTTTCAGCATGATGGAGCCCCTTCGCCATAAGGCAAAAGTGGCTCAGGGAACAAAACACTAAAATGTAGAGCCTGTGGCCAGGAAACTTACGAGAGACATTAATCCTATTGAGAACTCATGGTCAAGCTTCAAGAGGTGGGTGAACAAACAAAAACCCACAAACTCCAAGCATTGATTCTTTAGAAATGGGCTGCCATCAGTCAGGATGTGGCCCAGAGGTTGATTGCCAGCATGCCAAAGCGAATTGTAGTGGTCTTGGAAAAGAAGGTCAACACTGCAAATATTGATTCTTTGCATAAACTTCATGTAATTGTCAGTACAAGCCTTTGGCATTTATGATATGCTTGTAATTATACTTCAGCATACCATAGTAACATCTGTTACTATTTAAGTACATCCTCTGCTAGGCCTTTTTAGGAATAGAGTTTATTTTGGACTCCTGTTTGTGGTTTGTGGACTCCCATTTCAGGCCTTGGGAAATAGTAGTTCCCAGAAACTTTAAGGTCTCCACAGATGACACATGACTGTTGGATATTGTGAGTGGGAGTAGTGTTGAGGTGTTTTCTAAAGTCCACCATCATCTCCACAGTTTTGAGCGTGTTTAGCTTTAGGTTGTGCTGACTGCACCATAGTACCAGCCACTTCACCTCCTGCTGATATGCAGACTTGTCACAATCTTGGATTAGTCCAATAAGCATAGTATCATCTGCAAATTCCAGGAGTTTAACAGTTGGGTCACGTGCTTGTGACCAGAATGATTGTGGAGAGTTTAAAGCAGGAGGGGACCTCACACAGTTCCAGTGATCATTTTAGGATATGAGTGAAGATAGGAGCCAGATAATCAGCACATGCTTTGAGGCAGGAGAGGGAGACACTGTCTGGGCCAGGTGCTTTCCTGGTTTTCTATCTCTGGAAGAGCAGATTCACATCCTTTTCATGAATCGTGAGTGCAACTTCAGTGCTGGGAGGAGTTGTTACGAGGGGTTTCCAAAGGTGTAATAGGGCAGACATTAGGCTGAGGCGGATGAAGATATTGTTCTCAAACCTGTAGTAAACAGTGTTGAGGTCATCAGCCAAGACATTGTTTGCTTTAGTGGAGAGGTGGTCTCCTATAGTTTTGATAACCTGCAGGCCTTTCCACACTGATGCAGGTTCGTTAGCTAAAAACCTGCTTCACAACAACTGATGTAAGATGTCACAGTGTCAGTCAGTTCATTCAGACTGTCAGTTCCAGCTTCAAAGACACTCCAATCAGGGCGGTCAAAAAGTATTGTAGTTCCTTCTTTTTCTCACTGGTCCATCATTTCTCTGTTTTGACTACAGGCTTAGCAGATTTTAGTTTCTGCCTGTATGTTTGAATAAGATAAACTAAGCAGTGATTAGAGTTCCCCAAGGCTGCCTGGTGTAAAGAGTGATATGCATCTTTTAAAATTGTGTAGCAGTGATCCAGTATGTTATTTTATCCAGTGGGACAATTAACATGCTACCTGTATTTTGGAATGTTGATTGTTCATTTTTTGCTCTGTTAAAGTCTCCAAGGATAATAAAAAGAGAAATTGGATGTTTTTGCTCCAAGCCAAATATTTGGTTTACCAGGTTTTGCAGTGCATCACTCACGTTGGCCTGCGGTGGGATGTAAACTCCGGTCAAAATGAATGAGGAAATTTCCCAGGGAGAATAAAAAGGATTACAGTTGTATTTATCCAGCATTGTGACATCTGTGCACCAATGTTCATTAATGTAAAAGCAAAAATCGTCAACTTTCATTTTACCGAGTAGCTCCGTTACGCAATCTTCCTCATGTGAAAGCCCAAAAGAAAGTAATCCTCTGTCCGGGATTGAGTGACTGATTTAAGTTTGGGTAAAACAGAGAGCAGCAGATAATGCAAAGTCTTTGTTTGTTCCATGAAGAAGAACCAGTTTGTCCATTTTGTACTGCAATGAGTGGAGATTCAAGTGAATCAATAGGAGCGCAGTTCTAAATCCCTTCTGTCATAGGTTCACTGGTGCGCTTCCCCTGATGGCGTCTTCTCCATGTTTCATAGAGAGCAGCTGCTCCTCCAACTAAGATCTCTAAAATAACTTCCCGGGTTTGTAAACACTGGTAGAAAAGTATCTGGACTAAACTGCCTAATATTAAACATTTCTTAAGCAGTGTAAGTTATTAGGGCAGACTAACCAAACATACAAACAATAAAATAAAAGAAAGAAAGTACTAGAGTCATGCCAAGGCTGCCATCCGTTCAAATATGACGTGTTTGCCGACACAGTGCCGTTTGAATGCGTATATGTCATTCTGTTCGACTCACCCAGCGGTAATAAAGCGAAGATATCATCTGTTTCGTCCCCCATGGCATAGAACAAGGAGTTGACCTGGTATTTCTCAAGCTTTTCACTCAATCCAGACGCTAGACGAAAGCGCTCCAACTGTCTGATCCATCTCGGATATTCCGCCGAATTGGAGAAATAAAACGGCTCCAGATGCGATATCTGCACTGCTGCAACAGCCATCATGCAGTTTGCTTTCTGCCCGTGTTTCTCTGTAACCTAATTGTTAGGTTTACTTCTGACACCATGTATTATAATCTCCGTGCTTTCACAGTAACTACACAGTACACCGCCATGTCCAACTCACATGGTGTCAGGCTGACAAACACAGGCAGAAACCCAAGTCCGTTTTACGAGTTTAATAAAGTAGAACAGCACAAAACCTAACCAGGGTAAAGATCAGGGTTTTAATCCTTATGGTGAATTGGGAATGCAGGAGTTAGCTTCCGAACTGGGAAAGTCACTAGGAACCAGGAAGTCCTATAGAAAAATTTGAGAAGCCAGGGGAAAGGCGAGATCCTTGGGGAAGGCAAGATGAGAAACCCAAGATGAGTCCTTGGGTGTTCTGCCTGTCAGAGAGTTCAGGTTTTAGTGTCCAAGGCAGATGGAAAGAAAGCGGGGAGAAAAAAGGGCGTGCAGAGCTGATTCTGGAAGCCGATTCAGACAGACGATACAGGGAGTCGATTCAGGGAGCCGATTCCGGGAGCCGAAGTGCTGGTGGGGGCGGCCACGAGGGTTCTTGTGTCGGGCACAGTCGGAGCAGGCTATGACAAAGTCCTGGGTGTCCTTTACCATGGAAGGCCACCAGAAGCGTGTCTTGATCAGAGACAAGGTGCAAGGCTGACTGGGGTGACAGAAGAACAGGGAGTTGTAACATTATTGAAAAACATCAGAGCGGAGACCCTTGGGGACGAACAGGAGACTAGTGGGGCAACCCTCGGGAACAGGACCTCTGTCTGCATTCTTGACCCGCTCCTTCAAAGAGAGACTAAGGGTGTGGACCAACACCGATTTGGGAAGGATGGTCTCGTGGCATGGCTCCTCCTCCTCCAGGGCATGAACTCTCGAGAGCGCGTCAGGCTTGACGTTTCGGCTTCCAGGCTGGTTCGAAAGAGAGAACCGAGAGCGGCCAAAGAAAAGGCCCCATCTAGCCTGTCGGGGGTTAAGTCGTTTAGCCGATTGGAGGTATTCAAGGTTGCGATGATCTGTCCAGCCTCCAACCAATGGTGGCATTCCTCCAAGGCCAGTTTGACAGCAAGGAGCTCCCTCTCACCCACAGAGTAGTTACGTTCGGAGGAGCTAAGGCATCTGAAAAAAGGCGCAAGGATGCAGGCGGTATTTCTCCGGGCAGACCTGTGAGAGCACCGCCCCTACCCCTACGTTGGAGGCGTCAGTGGGGACGGCTGGGGCTTTGGTTGGGCCAAACGTGAAGATCCTGGCACTATGCAGGAGCTCGAACACAGAGGCCATATGCGGCAAGGGGTAACGGTTTCAGACAGTGATCGCATTAAGACCCCGGTAGTTGATACATGGGCGTAGGAATTATTCTTCTTTTCTACAAAGAAAAAACCTGCCCCAGCTGGGGAGGAGGATGGTCAGATGATACCTGCTGCCAGGGACTCCTGGATATGCTGGTTCATGGCAGCTCTCTCTGGTGCAGATAACTTATACAGGCGGCCCCTAGGGAGACTGGTTCCGTGAAGCAGTTCAATGGCACATTCGAAGTGTCGGTGGGGAGGCAGGGAGGTAGCCAAGGCCTTACTGAACACGCACGCGAGGTCATGATAGATTCCAGCAACCAATGCTAAATCTGAGTGCTCAGGAGTGACAACCGGCAGAGGTTTGGGTGGGGAGAGGGTGACGCAGTGGCCGAAGCAATGCACACCCCATTTCAGAATACGCTCTTTTATCCAATCAACATGTGGGTTGTGTTTCTGAAGCCAAGGGAACCTGAGCATGATGGGGGAAGGAAAGCCACTTCTGATGTCGCTCCCCCACTGACATGAGTAGAGGCTTAGTGCGATGCATGGCCCAGCCTAAAAGGCTGCCGTCCAAGGTTTTAATCAGGTTTTAATCAGCTTCAGGTAGGGGTTCCAAGGGGACTATTAGTTGCTGGGGAAGTTGTGGTCGATAAATTTGGCATCAGCCCCAGTGTCGACGAAGGCAGCCAATTCCGTGCATCTAGGGCCAACCTGAAGGTGGACCAAGATAGTGGGTTTAGAGGGAGCGGGGAAGGAGTGGCTCGTGGGTGCTCCCCCCTTTACCGATGAGCCTTGCCTTTTACTGGGAAGGATTCGGCCATGTGCCATTTACCTCCGCAGTAGAGGCATAGACCCAGCAACCAACGTTTCTCCTTCTCGGCAGGAGTTAGGTGGTGGCGTCCTATTTCCATGGCCTGCGGCAGAGAGAAAGAATGGGTGCCAGAACCCGAAGCAAAAGGTGGGGAACTGCTTGTAGTTGAAGGACTGTGAGGATCTCAGGCCTGATTGGGGTAACCACGCTCCCGGCGGCGTTCCCTTATGTGCGATCGATGCGTTTTGCCAAGGAGATCAGAGAATCCAGATCCTGGAGGAAAGTATCGAAAAGTGCTATGCAATCCGATCTGCTGTCAATAGCCTGGGTTTGAAAGTCAGCCACGAACTCTGCAACAGAGCGATGCCCCTTTGTGGCCGAGATCAGGGAGTGGGCGGCATCTTGACATGGCGTAGATGAGCCGAAAACCTTCCGGGGTTTGGCAGAAAAGGTGGCGAATGATCTGCAGTTGGCCGATTGACATTCCCACTCTGCTGTGGCCCACCTTAGGGCTTGGCCTGACAGGAGGGAAATGACGTAGGCCACCTTGGAGCGCTCCGTACAGAATTTAAAGGGCTGCATACTGAAAATTAGACCGCAGTGCATAATAAACGAGCGGCAGGAGTCTGGGTCGCCCGAAAATCGGGCTGGTGGCGCAAGCTGAGGTTCACACAAAGCCAGGGGGGCGGTAGGTGGAGCAGGGTCCTGCCGGACCAGGGCAGCAGGTAATGAAGGCGGCGGAGCACCTGTGGGGAGTGTGTCACCAAAACATCTAGGCAAAAATCTCATGATTTCCTGCATGCCTGTAGAGAGATTTTGAATTTGTTGCTCCTGTGCCGCTTGTTGGTGAGACAAGGCTGTTAACCCTCTGGAGTCTGAATTGCTGCTGGTGCCCAAACGTGCTTTTTTTTCAGATGCCATATTGATATTTTTATCAATATTTTTGATAAAAATATTTTATCAAAAATGTCAAAGTAATACATCATTTAAATCTGTATGGGGTCTACTTTCATTTGTGTATGCTCACTACATAAACAAAATTGTATTTTTTTTTAAATGAATAAAATAGTCAGGGTGCGCCATCTGTCGCCTTTGTGTAAACTTAGTTTAGAAACACGTCATCAAAAAGCGCTGAAACTCGGCCAATAGCTGACACGAAATAAAAAATATATCTTTAGACAGCTTAAAGTGTGTAGTTTTAGAATAAAACTACACGGTGAAATAAACAACATATGTTTCCAATTAATATAAATCATGTGAAACCAAGTAGAGGCACAGATTTTCCACGCACCCCCGCTATTCACAGGTAAAACAGTTCACATGTTGAGTCACACACTCACACACACACACACACACACACACACACACACACACCGAACAGTGGCATAAAACAATGCCAGAGAATGTACTTATTCATCCAAAGAAGATTGCGATTCCGACGAGGAGCATTGCATTTTGAAAAGCGAGGACTTTCCAGCAAGTTGCTACAATTAGTAAGTTATTTAGTCTTACATTCTGATCATATAAAACTCATATTGTTTGTAGTCATCTCTGCCTAGCTTTTGTCAGCATTGCCTTTTAATGCTACAACAAAAATCCGCCAATATCTGTTCATTTGTAACAATAACTGTTGGTAATTGAATGCTCTAAATATTGTTGACGTTATATAAAGTTATATTTTATTCTATATTTACAATGCATGCTAACAAATATATATTGTTTAAGTGTATTCATTAAAAATACTGAAAAATATATTGTTTGGTTATTTTTAGGAGTGTGGCTGCATCACCCCTGCCTTCACTGGAAACTCACACCAGGCCACACAGGCGTTGCTCCATTTTGAGTTCGACCGAGAACCATCCTGAGTAAGTACACATTTTATATTTTTTTAAATTATATTTAGTTTAAATCATTATTGCATTGTATGACATATGCAAACAACTTTACCAATAACACAATTAAAAACCGCTTATGAAGACACAATCCGTAAGACATGCTGTGGCAGCGGGGGCATGGCCGAGCGTCGGTTTGTGAATGGAGGGTGGGGGCGGGAGCAGGTAGGCAGGGGATTGCCTACCTGCATTTAAGGAGGAGAGAGTGTGTGTGAGACTGCACGTGAGCCAGAAGACGTACTGCTAAGACACCAAAACAAACAGACACAAAAACCGAAAATGAAAGTTGCTGTGAAGCCTTTACACCTGACCTGTTGTGGCTTTCCTTCTTCCTGCATTTATACGCTCTCCCACAGTGGTGCCGGAACCTGGGATTGGAAAAGGACACAGGTCAGGAAATGACGGAGCCTTCACCGTTGGCGGAGCTCGTTAAGGCGATCGCTGAGCTCCAGCAGACCCAGCACCAGGCCCTCCTTCAGGTGCGTGCTCCGACACGCCTTCGACCAGGTGAGAGCAATCGATGGTCAGCGAATCCAGCAAGCCTCCACAGGGTTCTCCCCGTTTGAATTATTGCACGACCATAAGCCGTGCGGAGTGCTGGACGTTCTCCGGGAGAATTGGGAGGAGGGACCTTCGAGCGCAAAAAATGAAATTCAGTACGTTCTGGATCTGAGAGCAAAACTCCACACACTGGGACAGCTAACAACGGGGAAGTTGCTACAGGCTCAGGAATGGCAATCCCGGTTGTATGACAAGGGCGCGTGGCTTAGGCAGTTTTCACCGGGAGATAAAGTCCTCGTTCTACTGCCCACGTCAAGCTCGAAATTACTCGCCAGGTGGCAAGGACCGTTTGAGGTTACACGGCGGGTGGGAGATGTCGACTATGAGGTGTGGTGCACGGACAGGGGCGGGGCACCGCTCGCTTTTATTCAACACTGGACTTAACCAAGGGATATTGGCAGATCCACTTAATGCCAATGTCCCAGTAAAAAATGGCTTTTTCCACTCCGTTCGGTTTACACCAATTCGTACACTTCCGTTCGGTTTGTTCTGGGCCCCGTCGACGTTTCAATGTCTAATGGATCAGATTCTTTGTCTTCATAACGGGTACGCCGCTGCCTATTTGGATGACTTAATCATTTATAGCAATGATTGGCAGCGGCATCTACAGCATCTGTAGATGACGGGTAGTGCTCACGTCAAACCCGAAGAAGTGTGCGGCTGGGCAGGTGGAAGTACAGTATCTGGGTTTCCACTTGGGTAACGGGCGGGTGCGTCCCCAAATCAATAAGATGGCAGCGATTGCAGCCTGTCCGAGACCCAAGACCAAAAAGGAGGTGAGGCGGTTCCTGGGGCTGGCTGGCTATTATAGGAGGTTCATCCCTATGTTTTCGGACGTCACCAGTCTGCTGACCGACCTCACTAAAAAGGGAGCACCAGATCTGGTCCAGTGGTCAGAGCCGTGCCAGCAGGCTTTTATGAGTGTCAAAGCCGCACTCTGCGGTGGTTCGCTTTTACATGCTCCTGACTTCTCTCTTCCTTTTGTTTTACAGACTGATGCGTCGGACAGAGGGTTGGGGGCCATGTTGTCCCAGGTGGTTGAGGGGGAACGGCTGGTGCTGTTCATCAGCCATAAGCTGTCAGTGCGGGAAAGCCGGTACAGCACCATCGAAAGGGAGTGCCTGTTTATCAACTGGGTGGTCTTTACCCTCCGGTACTATCTGTTGGGATGGGCCTTCCCCCTTTGTTCGGACCACGCCTCGCTCCAGTGGCTCCATCGCATGAAGGATACCAACGCGCGGATCACTCGGGGGTATCTAGCGCTTCAACCGTTCAAGTTCGAGGTGGTCCACAGACCGGGGGTGCGGATGGTTGTGGCTGACTTCCTCTCGCGCCAGGGGGGAGCGTCGGTTGCGGTCCGGACGGCTTCCCGGCCTGAGTCGGGCAGTGGGGGTATGTGGCAGCAGGGGCATGGCCGAGCGTCGGTTTGTGAATGGAGGGCGGGGCCGGGAGCAGGTAGGCAGGGGATTGCCTCACCTGAAGCTAATGTGACCTAATAAGTGTTCTCTATTTTCCATTGATCGGGGGGGTGCATTTAAGGAGGAGAGAGTGTGTGTATGCGCGTGATCCAGAAGACGTACTGCTGAGACACCAAAACAAACAGACATGAAAATCTAAAATAAAAGTTGCTGTGAAGCCTTTACACCTGACCTGTTGTGGTGTTCCTTCTTCCCGCATTTATACGCTCTCCCACACATGCAAAGCAATTTATCCTAGAAGACATTTAGCCGTGGATGAGAGGATGGTAGCATGCAAAGCTAACACTGGGATGACACAGTACATGAAAGCCAAGCCAACTAAGTGGGGGTTCACGTTGTTTGTTCTTGCAGATTCCTCAAATGGATACACTATTATTGTTTACAATGCATAGAATTGTAGCCCTGTAGTGCCACTTTTTATTTTTTATACATACTGTACTGTATTGTTTTATTGTTACACAATTACCTTTTTAATGCTGTCCTTGCTAATGTGTATTTTAAATAAACCACAAAGGGCATTCCTTGTTGTAGTACTTCTCACTGTGATCCTGGCTCAGTGATCCACAGCTCATTATGTAATCGACAGCTCATTATGCGACCCATTGTATATGAAGCTGTCAGTCACAGCATGTCGACGTCTCTTCGCATATGGCCTTTCAAAGTAGAAAGTGTCTTTTAAATTTTAAATCAAAATATTGTTTAAGGTGAATGAGCAGGCAGGATGATTTTCACATGATTAAAAATAAAAAAAACCTACATTAGAAGCTCTGTTCTCAAAAAGTCTTGGGAAAACATGTTTACTATAGGTTTTCTGGCCTTATTTCAGTGTATTTTTTTGCTTTTTCAAAAACAACACATAAACCTTATTTTGTCAAAAATACAATCACACACAAATGGTATTTACATATTATGGTAGCCCAGTTTGTGCTGAATATAGTGTAATAAGTCTTTTGTCAATAATATATTTTAAAAGCAACTAAAAAGAACCAAATGTAAGAGCATGTCAAAATCTCTCAAGGGGCCAAAAACACTGTCAGACTCCAGAGGGTTAAAGCGGCGCTAGAGGCATTTACATCCGTGGGATCCATGTTGGCCAGATTGTTCTGTCAGAGAGTTCAGGTTTTAGGATCCCCGGCGGATGCGAAGAGAGCAGGGAAGAAAAGCGAGCGTGCAGAGCTGATTCGGGAAGCCAATTCAGGGAGCCGATTCCGGGAGCCGATTCAGGGAGCCGAAGTGCTCGGAGGGCTAAGATGCCGAGCCGAAAGTTGGAGCTCGAGCAGGGCAAAGCCGAGTTGGGAACCGGAGCACGTCGAGAGCGAGCAGAGCCGAGCCGGAAGTTGGACCGCGTAGAGCGCGAGCAGAGCCGAGCCAGAAGTCAGAGCGCGTTGAACGCGAGCAGAGCTGGAAACTGGAGTGTGTTCAGCATGAGCAGAGCCGTTAGGCTGAGGGGAGAGTTAGGAAAACAGGTGCGGTCAGGAAGCCGGAGGACAGAATGGTACGAACAGAGAAAGATCAGTAACAGAAAGAACAATCAAAGTTTCGCAGGAGAGTGATCAGGGCAAGCTGTCAGGAATTCCCCTGCCCTTCAGCGGCTGTCAAACTTCGGCATTTCCCAAAGAACCTCACTTCTCCACTCAGGAAGCACCTAAGGCTCATTTTACTCGCTCATCACCAGCTCCTTTAAAAACCCCACATTTACCCAGACTCCCGGTCCGTTACTGTAGGTTACATGCGGTATGTCTCGTCGCGTATGCGTGTTCCTGCTATGTACCTGTTGTAACCGGACTCCTCACTCTCTCCGCGGCTGCGCTTCTTTTCCGAAGCGTATCCCGGATTACCCCGCTCCTCCTGGTACTGCTATCTGTGTTCTCGCATTGTGGATTACGTTCATCCGTTCCAGCCCAGTGCCGCGCTTTCCCAAGCGCTCTGCTGGAATGTCTATTGTATGCCTTTTCTCCACCTCTGTAAATAAACCTCTGTTTGCTGTTACGTCGGCTTCCCTTCCACGCATAACACAAGCCTAAAGACAATCTGGCACCGACTGGAGGGTTCTGGCATCCTTATAAGTGTTGAAAAATTAGATGCCATTTCCGTGCAGCAAGTTGGAAGGGGGCGTTTCCTCTGTGATTGAGGAAATTGTGCAAGTTCTCCCACTTAAAAAGATAAGAGTGGCCTGTAATTTTCATCAAAGGCACACTTTAACTATCAGAAACAAAATAAGAAAAAAAAAATCCAGAAAATCACACTGACTGATTTTTAAAGAATTTATTTGCAAATTATGGTGGAAAATAAGTATTTGGTCGATAACTAAAGTTCATCTCAATACTTGTTATATACCCTTTGTTGGCAATGACAGAGATTAAATGTTTTCAGTCTCCACAAGGTTTTTACACACTGTTGCTGGTAGTTTGGCCCATTCCCCCATGCAGATCTCCTCTAGAGCAGTGATGTTTTGGGGCTGTCGCTGGGCAATACGCATTTTTAAGTGCCTCCAAAGATTTTCTAAGGGGGTTGGATCTGGAGACTGGCTAGGCCAGTCCAGGACCTTTTAAATGCTTTTTACAAAGCCCCTCCTTCATTGCACGGGCGGTGAGTTTGGAATCATTGTCACGCTGAAAGACCCAGCCACGTTTCATCTTCAATGCCCTTGCTGATGAAAGGAGGTTTTAATTTAAAATCTCACAATATATGGCCCCATTCATTCGTTCCTTTACACGGATAATTCGTCCTGGTCCCTTGGCATAAAAACAGCCCCAAAGCATGATGTTTCCACCCCTATGCTTCACAGTAGGTACGGTGTTCTTGGATGCAACTCAGCATTCTTTCTCCTCCAAACATGTCAAGTTGACTTTTTTTCAAAAAGTTCCATTTTGATTTTATCTAACCATATGGCATTCTCCCAATCCTCTTCTGGATCATCCAAATGCTCTCTAGGGGAGGGGGAGATCGAGTGGGATTATCACTGGTCTTGCATGTCTTCCATTTTCTAATAATTGCTCCCACAGTTGATTTCTTCACACCAAGCTGCTTAAATATTGAAGATTCATTCTTCCCAGCCTGGTGCAGGTCTACAATTTTGTTTCTGGTGTCCTTTAACAGCTCTTTGGTCTTGGCCATAGTGAAGTTTGGAGTCTGATTGTTTGAGGTGGTGGACAGGTGTCTTTTATACTGATAACGAGTTCAAACAGGTGCCATTAATTCAGGTAACAAGTGGGGGACAGGGGAGCCGTTAAAAGAAGTTGTTAAAGGTCTGTGAGTGCCAGAAATCTTGCTTTTTTGTAGGTGACCAAATACTTATTTTCCACCATAATTTGTAAATAAATTATTAAATAATAAAACAATGTGATTTTCTGGTCTCTTATAGTTGAAGTGTACCGATGATGAAAATTACAGGCCTTTCTCATCTTTTTAAGTGGGAGAATCTGCACAATTGGTGGCTGACTAAATACTTTTTAGCTCCACTGTACCTAATCACTTCGTGCTCTCCAGTGTATTCTGGGCAATGCAGTCCCCATTGTTAAAACTTTCACAAACACAAAACTGTTCTCAATGTTTCATGGAATTCTGATAAATGGAGAAGTTTCTACACAAAGCACGCTGAATACGTACCTCTCACTGATACTGCGTAAATATGAAGATCTTCTTTATACACTGAGTCCTGGATGGTGTAAAATCCTCCATCAGCTACATTTATTCCTCTCAGAGTAAGAAGTGTGTTATTAAGTGATGTTCTCGGTGTGTATTTATCTGTACAGTTCATTGATCTTCTTTCCACATTGCAGATCTGTTCACTGTTATAGGTTACCTCCACTCTCTCTGATACGTGTAACTCCAGCTGCAGATCTTCACCAGGGTTTATGTTAAGTAAAGATTTCATGGCTGAGGAGAAACACAATACCGTAAGTGGATGTAAAAATGTTATAACACATTAAAGCTGAATCAGTGAGAGTTTATAAGCTATAGAGCAGATAAAGTAAAGACACTTACACTCAATTCTGAGACGAACATCATCAATATCCACACCATCACACTCACACGTGTACACATTTCTCTTATTGTAATCAGCTGCAGTGATGGTGAGGGTCAGATCTCCATTCAGGTACAGATTATGAGACATTTTATATCCGTCTAATGACAGACAGGACGTCTGATCACACCGAGCCACTACAGAATCTCTCTTACTGAACAGAGTCCATTTGGCTTCACCAGAACATTTCTGTACACAAGGCAGAACTGCAGGCTGATTAAACTTCACCTGTACAGTAGTAACAGCTGATGCAGGTACTGAAAGAAACAGAGAAACAGAATAAAATATAAATCTGTACATGTAGATGAACAGAAACTGATGTGCTACACATTTCAGTATAAATCCTTCCTCTAGACGTCTTTGTGTTTCTAAACTAAAACTGAGGCTCATGTGACCTGCAGCATGGAGGAACATTAAACGTATCAGATGCACTGCAGTAAGAATGTTCACACTTTGAGCTCCTGAACTCTGGAGTAAATCCTGAGAAAGTAAATGAAATGAATCCTGAAACAGGTTGAATGGAGGTTTGGAGACTGTAAGAGGAACGAGCTGAGCTCCGTGTGAGCAGGGAGACTGAAATCACACTCACCTGGGATAGAGATGAAGATGAAGATGAGGGTGAATGAAAGCAGGACATGGTGAGGAACCCTGCAGGACTCCATGTCTGAGACACAACAGCACCAGCAGCACTGCACAGGTGAGAACAGGGGAGTCATTAAC
>MU551655.1:104493-157164 GCA_024362625.1 Silurus asotus
ACACACACACACACACAGCCCTAATTAACCACATCCAGAAACACAGGAACTTCAGAACCAACACACACACACACACACACACACCCCCACACACACACAGCTCTAAGGTAAAAGGCTAGTACTTATTAAGAGTATTAGGTTATTTGTGATTTATTTGTAGCAATCATCATCAGAGAAACACTACTAATAGTATTAGTGCAGGTTCGCCTAAACATATAAGGAAGAAAACAATAAATATGAAACCACATGTTCAATGTTCAAGTCCATCTTTGTTCTGGGCAAGAACTGCACCGACTGCCAAGTTGGATGCATCAGTGTAAATTTTAACTGAATTTAAACTGAAGTCAGGCAATATCACTACAGGGCCAGATGACAACACACCTTTAAAAAGGTTAAATTATGTGTCACATTCAGGAGTCCACACGAAGGGGACATTCTTTCCAATGAGTTGGTTCAGTGGTACCGCTCATATTCACTTATCTGGAAGTGAAGCACAAACCCTTTCCCGGCTGAGACACGCTAGCTAGCTTCGGGGTTGGCCGATCTCCTCACAATAAAATTTTTTTTAAGTATGTCCGAGACTGAATACATTTTTCTTCTGCCGTAGGCGTAAGAAAGTCTAACTCAGATGTATTAGTGTGTGCAGAGCTACATGTGTTTTACCAGTCAAACTCGGCTGTAACAGTTTCCCTCTGACCAACCAATCAGAGGACGGAAAAATGCTGACCCTATTCTGGGCCAGCGATCTGGCCTGTGAGGAGAATCTAAATTCTGATTCACACTCCTGAAAGAAACAGAGCAATTTCTTAAGAAAACTATAGTAAAAGGGCCAGCAGTCCTACTACTGACTTTTCTTGAATCATCCTCATCACAGTTCCTACGAGGAACTCAGTGATTAAAGGGAGCAGGGCTGGGGCTGCATCTAGCAGCGGACCGAGCAGCACATGAGTCATTATAATCACGAAAAAAAAACTGTCACTGCCCGAAAGCCTCCTTTAGTCTCTCTTTCACTGCTGTATAATCAGCTTGAACGGCTGCAGGAAGACTGTCCTACAGGAGACAGTGGCGTTGCTCAAACATGTCGGCAGAATTCTCACCAGTTCATAATTATAGGATGCAGCGCCATCTCCCTCAGTTAGCGCTCGAACCCCAACCTCGAACTGCCGCACCCAACACAGAAAGCTCTTCTTCTCGTCACAGGAAATCGGCGGCGGTAACTCAATTCTCACGTGCCTGTTGATCCTGTCGCAGGTAGAAATCATACTCGTCTTTAGACCACATGATGGCCACACCCGCCATGAACTCGGGCGTGCTAACTCAACTAAGCACTTAGTATAAACAACTCTAAACCAGACTAACTACTGCACCACCAATCATTTCAAACCTTTTATTTCCAGACACTAGCATTGTGGAAACAAGATGACTAATGAAAAATGGAGCCAATGTGCAGGATTCTAACGATATATGGGAGGATTTTATTCCCCACGTGTGAGTCTTAGTTTTATTACTCTTTACAAACTTTAACTGGTTGAAACAGCACACATGCACACAAACCAGGAGGTGATGCAGGGCTCAATTTGGCACAAACAGATGTTTATACCTTGTTCTAACTGGGCTTTTATAAAAAAAAAAAAAGAAAAAAAATTAACACTCAAATCGAAGATTTGCACAAAGCAGTGATGTGGAAAATATATTGGGGGCGGAGTAACAACTGAGACTTGGATATCTGCATGGAAATGGGATTTTACATCTATAAGTAAAAATATATCTCCTGTTACAGTTTTATACGATGTTATAGGTTACATTGCCTATTTGTTTTTATAAGAGAAATGCTTGGAAAGTAAGTGTGTGTGTGTGTGTGTGTGTGTGTGTGTGTGTGTGTTAGTGTGTGTGTATTGTTGAGATTAAAATGGCCGCACAACAATATGAATGGTCATGACTGTAAACAATACTTGTCTGCTACCTGGTCATCAATATGAATACCTACTCAATATCAATATCCGAACATGTAGAACAAAAGCCTTTACTGATCAGCAGTTTATTTATATTATGACGTCGGCCTCACGTCACGCCCACAACAACAGAAAAGCGCTCTGAACACTCAGGCAGGCGGGTGCTGAATGGACAGCGGCATTTCAGCACCCATATTAAGGAAAGCTGTGGTGCACATGGCAGGGGGCGGAGCGACACAAGGCACAGCTGAGACCTAATGAGGAGAGCAGCAACTCTTCCCCCTCGTCGAGGCGACTGAAGAGTATAAAAGGAGCCATGCAGGAAGGCAGTTTGGCGAATATCTGGTTCCGAATAATTTACGGATTCGCGAGCCCTTTAATTACAGGGAGCAAATCACTACAATATGCAGACTATATGAATAGAGTAGGAAGGAACTCCTGAGTTTAGCAGGTGGGTCTCAAACAGGGGGAGGGAGAAAAGGGTCAGACACAGTCTCAGATAAATTTTTGTAGGAATCACATTTTTCATTAAAATCTTCATAAAACTCATGAGACATGTCTTTTAAACCAGCACTTTTCTGAATTGCTCCAGAATTGATTTCATGTATTTATATATGAAATAAACATTTTCAATTTAAGATTTTATATATATATACATGTGTGTGTGTATTGTTGAGATTAAAATGGCCGCACAACAATATAAATGGTCATGACTGTAAACAATACTTGTCTGCTACCTGGTCATCAATATGAATACCTACTCAATATCAATATCCGAACATGTAGAACAAAAGCCTTTACTGATCAGCAGTTTATTTATATTATGACGTCGGCCTCAGGTCACGCCCACAACAACAGGCAAGCGCTCTGAACACTCAGGCAGGCGGGTGCTGAATGGACAGCGGCATTTCAGCACCCATATTAAGGAAAGCTGTGGCGCACATGGCAGGGGGCGGAGCGACACAAGGCACAGCTGAGACCTAATGAGGAGAGCAGCAACTCTTCACCCTCGTCGAGGCGACTGAAGAGTATAAAAGGAGCCACATAGGAAGGCAGTTCGGCGAATGTCTGGTTCCGAATAATTCACGGATTCGCGAGCCCTTTAATTACAGGGAGCAAATCACTACAATATGCAGACTACATGAATAGAGTAGGAAAGGAACTCCTGAGTTTAGCAGGTGGGTCTCAAACAGGGGGAGGGAGAAAAGGGTCAGACACAGTCTCAGATAAATGTTTGTAGGAATCACATTTTCCATTAAAATCTTCATAAAACTCATGAGACATGTCTTTTAAACCAGCACTTTTCTGAATTGCTCCAGAACTGATTTCATGTATTTATATATGAAATAAACATTTTCAATTTAAGATTTTATATATATATACATTTATTTATTTATTTATTTTACTTCATTTATAACATTCTATACCTAAATATCTTTTTGCATTATCAAGTTTGAATAATGGATCTAAGTGTCTTCTTTTTAAAGATATCTGAATAGTGTATGTAGCACATTTCTATCAGGACCTGGTAACATTTAAATTTAGGTAGAGCATTTCAGATGTGAGTCCAAAATCTGTGTCAAAGGCTAACAGGGTCAACACCCGCAGTAACACTGAACCAAAGAAAAAAAAACCTGCTGCCACCAATGTGACCGAGCGTTTGAGCAGAGTTCACCTAAACACTTATAAAGAAGAAAACCGTAAACAAGGGCATCCAAACTCTTCCCAGCTTTATTCCACACTTCTCTCACATGGTATATATCTTCCAGAAAAACCCACCATCACTCCAGTACCCCAAGTGCTTGCATATAAACTGCCAACTATATCCTGTGGGGTTTTGTACAGAAACTCTTCATGGTGAGGAGATGAAAAGTGCAGCTCGGGATGAAGAGATAAAGTGATGTGAGGTACAGGTGAAAGTGTAAAGTGTGTAGAAGATGTGTGTGTGTTATAATGTAGATCAGAAACTCACCAAAGACTGAAGATTAGAAATTTTGGTTGTTCTCCGCTCTGTGCTTTTACACATACACGGTCCACTCCTACTTTCACTTTAAAGCGTATGTGCACTTCACCCCTCTACACACACACACACACACACACACACACACACACACACACATTCTCTGTAATGGTCTGGATCTCTCGAGTTTTATCTCTATCATTTTTACCACTTCTTCCTCTCATCTGCTCAGCTTTTATTTTCTACACACTAATGAGATGAATTACAGATGCAGTAGATGCAGAAAGTCTTCACAGCTCTCCACTCTTCAACATTGTGTTTTATTATAGCTTTATTCCTCACATGTAGTAAATTCATTATGTTCCTCTAAATTCTACAAACAAAACCCCACAATGACAGCGTGGAAGAGTTTTGCTTAAAATATTTGCAAATGTATTAAAAATAAAAATCACATGTAGAGAAAAACACAGCAGGAATTTTATGCAGGTTTCCTACAGGATTTTCAGCTCATGCTTCTGTAGGATACATGCAGGAAGTCTCTGAAAGAAACAGTTGTATGCAGGAATTACGTTCCTGCTGTTCTATTGTCACGTTCCTGCTGGTCTATTGGTTTAAAAATTGTCTGACCAACTAAATTTGAAATGTTGACTGAATATGCACATATAAGTTTACAAGCACACAAGTTGGCTTGGTGGTTGGAGCATGAGCGCTATAACGTGCAGACGTTGGAGTGCACATAAAATGATTTACCATTTTGATCATCAGTCAAGCTTCAGGACAGCTTCATCAACCCTTCAAACGTCAGCGTTTAAAGTAAGCATCTTTATTCATTTTATTATATTTTTTATAATGTTGAAATGTTTGTAATGTTTGTGAAACATAAGTGTGAGCATTAAACATTTTGTGCGACATGCAAGTGTATCTAATGTTAGTTCGAGTTTTTAATGCCAGTAAAATGTACAATTGTTTTTGACCTGGTTTTGAAAGTTATAACTAAGAAATGTAGTGTCACTGTTCAAGCTTATTACTTTAAAGCATGAACGCAGTGCCGGCGTTAAGGAGGGCAAACCCAAAGAGGTTGTTGTGCTGCATTACACAGTTTTTAATTAATTTAATATATATCAAGAATAATTAAAATAAATGAATCATTGAATGTTTCATTATTCTAATCTAATTATTGATTGTTTTAATCTAATGTGATAAAAATGAGAAACTACAGTGTACATGTGTTTATTCTTAATGAAAAGAGACCTGTTTCTCTGATTGGTTGCGTTGCGGCGTCTCATGTTTCAGTGCATCTTCAGCATGTGTACATGGAGTAAAGTCTTGATGCTGGCAATGTGTTTTTACACAACATTTTAAGGATCATTTAAAATATAGATATTAAAAAATGTCTCGTAGGTTCTACTTCTGCAAGACCTTCTACAGATTTAGAATGTACTCCTATCACTCAGCCTCTCGGCCAGCACCACCTATTCCATCTGACATCACGGAAAAAACACCTGTTAGCACAAACACGGAAACTGGAGTTATGGAGCCGAGGGGGAATTTTCAAATCTACTGGCTGTGGATGATCTCAGGACCGATCAACCTAATCAAGAAAATTAAAACAGCACCCTGCTCGCATGTTCGGGGGCAAAAAAACGTGAGGGTTTTTTGTCTAGTTGGTACATTAATCAAGACTGGATTGAGTAAGCGTAAAAGCTGATTCTGTGGGGGTTTTTTTTGCTGTCGTAAATGTAATGTTGGCACGAGCCGTGTGGAAGCGTTTGTGAACGCTGGATACCGTAATTATTTTGTGATTTTCTTTAGGGTAAATGAGCTGACAGTGTGTACTGGATGTATGTGTGTGTGCCCTTTCACTGTATTGGTATTTTATGCCTCGTTTTTGCAAGTTATTTTTGCTGATTAGTTAGTTATGGTCTGGCGCCGGCTCTGCATGTTCTTGGTAAAGGTAAAAATATGTCGCAATCCCAGTTTTATATCTTGCAAATCTAACTTCATGGTTTGCAATGGCTTTATTTACCACAGTTATCGGAAAAAATGTGCGGGCAGGAGATCATGACGAACTAATCAACCCAAACTTCATCGTTTATTAAAGTGAGTGTCTTTATTCATTTTATTACATTTTATTATATTGTTGAAATGTTTGTAAAACATCGTGACATGCAAATATTTACTTTTATTAGAGTTTTTAATGCCAGTATAAAACACAATTGTGTGGTTTAAATCAATGGATCCTACAAATGTCTCGTATCACTGACATGTTCGGCATAGATAATAGTATAAGACTCGGTGTAATGCGCTTAAAACTCTTCTTTTACAATGGGCATGATACCATTTGCAATCATTTTTTTGCCCGTCGCCCATGATGCAACAACAGGCCATCCAGTTAGATATTAAAAATTTTACATCATTGTTAAGAGCTACTGCTGTTACACAGAATGGCCTGATCATGGTGACAAAGCACAGAAAATGAACATCACCCATCCCTTACTCTTACACACACACACACACACACACACACACACACACATACGTGCACAGCCAGATTTATTGTAAATGTCACACACCAACATAATCACAGAAATTGACTCCTACAGTTCTAAGACCACAGGCCAGTCATTTTCAACAATGAACATTAGTTTAATCAAGTCCACAAACAGAAATATAATCATTTACAATAGTGTTGTTTTTTTACTCTGCATGTTACTTAGTGGGACTTTTGGCATCCTTGCCTTAAACAATCCCCCTCAAATCTGACTCGTATTCCGCTGTTGCCACTCGAAGCAATTCTTTCACGTGTGTGTCAGTCACAACAGATCTATGCTTTGATTTTTTTTTTTAGTTAGTTAGTTTATTTTTTTCTTCAGTCATTCAAACATAACATACATAAACATAAACAGAATATTTATTATACAGCAATGACTGAAGGGTGTTTCAGGGTAGAAAACAGATTTTGTGGGGGTTTTATGTGTGTGTTCACTTCACTTGAGTTTAATACGGTATTTTCGTCAAATGCGCATGCACGTGAGATGAATATATCGCAGGGGGGCAATTAATTTTTACAAGGGGCCTCATGAGAAACCTGAATTGTGTCAGAGGGCCACACCAGCGGTAATATTTTAGGGCTGCACCGAAATGAAAATTCAATTCAAATGGCAATGAAATCCATAATTTTTTGTGTTATGCCTTTTGCCTTGGAACCATCACTGGAAAACTTTCCTGCCTTTTCAAAAGCGTCTCTACAGACGGAGTGCACATGCTCGGATTCACTTTAATGTTCTGCGCCGCGTTCTTCTCATATTCAGAATGCAATCGGGATGTTTGGATTTCAGGTGATAAATTAAACCCGACTTGGAGAAACTCTTTGCAGATACACCTGAAATTTCAGCATTGCATGTTTTGCACATCGCTCTCCGCACACCGCACACATGTTGCTCTTAGCCAGATACCCTGGTATTGCTGCGCTTTTTTATTGCGTCTTTACAATTGTGTGTCTGCAGTGGTGTTTCGGTGATTTAGGTATTTCCAAAAATTGCATCCCTGTAATTTATGATTGGCCTCATGTCAAGGTCTGATATACCGCAAAGTTTCCCAGTAGAGGCACAAGCTCATTTAAGTCTTAAAAATACCGTATTGAACTCAAGCAAAGCGAACACTTCTTCTTCTTCTTCTTCTTCTTCTTCTTTCGGCTGCTCCCATTAGGGGTCGCCACAGCGGATCATCCGTCTCCATCCCTGTAATTTATGATTGGCCTCATGTCAAGGTCTGATATACCGCAAAGTTTCCCAGTAGAGGCACAAGCTCATTTAAGTCTTAAAAATACCGTATTGAACTCAAGCAAAGCGAACACTTCTTCTTCTTCTTCTTCTTCTTCTTCTTTCGGCTGCTCCCATTAGGGGTCGCCACAGCGGATCATCCGTCTCCATACCACCCTGTCCTCTACATCTGCCTCTTTTACACCAACTACCTGCATGTCTTCCCTCACCACATCCATGAACCTCCTTCTTGGCCTTCCTCTTTTCCTCCTACCTGGTGGCTCCATCCTCAGCATTCTCCTACCAATATAATTCATGTCCCTCCTCTGAACATGTCCAAACCATCTCAATCTCGCCTCCCTCACCTTGTCACCAAAACATCGTACATGCGCTGTCCCTCTAATAAACTCATTTCTAATCTTATCCATCCTCGTCACTCCCAACAAAAACCTCAACATCTTCAGCTCTGCTACCTCCAGCTCCACCTCCTGTCTTTTACTCAATGCCACTGTCTCTAAACCATACAACATCGCAGGTCTCACCACAGTCCTATAAACTTTCCCTTTCAATTTTGCAGATACCCTACTATCACAAATCACTCCTGTCACTCTTCTCCACCCACTCCACCCTGCCTGCACTCTTTTCTTCACTTCTCTAACACACTCTCCATTACTTTGCACTGTTGACCCCAGGTACCTGAATTCCTCCACCTTCTCCAGCTCTTCTCCCTGCAACCGCACCACTCCACTGCCCTCCCTCTCATTCACACACATGTATTCTGTCTTACTCCTACTGAGTTTCATTCCCCTTCTCTCCAGCGCATATCTCCACCTCTCCAGACTCTCCTCAACCTGCTCCCTACTCTCACAACAAATCACAATATCATCCGCAAACATCATAGTCCAGGGAGACTCCTGTCTGACCTCGTCCGTCAACCTGTCCATCACCACTGCAAACAGGAAAGGGCTCAGGGCCGATCCTTGATGCAGTCCAACCTTCACTCTAAACCAGTCTGTCGTACCTACTGCACACTTCACTGCCGTCACACTGCCCTCATACATGTCCTGCACCACCCTCACATACTTCTCTGACACACCTGACTTCCTCATACAATACCACAACTCCTCTCTTGGCACCCTGTCGTACGCCTTCTCTAAATCCACAAATACACAATGCAATTCCTTCTGTCCTTCTCTATACTTCTCCATCAACATTCTCAAAGCAAATAAGGCATCTGTGGTGCTCTTCCTCGGCATGAAACCATACTGTTGCTCACAGATGGTCACCTCTTCTCTCAGCCTGGCTTCCACTACTCTTTCCCATAACTTCATGGTGTGACTGATCAACTTAATACCCCTGTAGTTACTGCAGGTCTGCACATCTCCTTTATGCTTAAAGATCGGTACCAGCACACTTCTTCTCCATTCCTCAGGCATCTTCTCACCTTCCAAAATCCTGTTAAACAATCTGGTTAAAAACTCCACTGCCATCTCTCCTAAACATCTCCACGCTTCTACCGGTATGTCATCTGGTCCAACCGACTTTCCACTCTTCATCCTCTTAATCGCTGCTCTCACTTCCTCCTTACTAATCCTATCTACATCCTGCTTCACCAACTCCACATCATCCAACCTTCTCTCTCTCTGATTTTCCTCATTCATCAGCTGCTCAAAATACTCCCTCCACCTTCTCAACACACTCTCCTCACTAGTCAACACATTTCCCTCTCCATCCTTTACTGCTCTAACTTGCAGTACATCCTTTCCAGCTCGGTCCCTCTGCCTGGCCAATCGGTACAAATCCTTTTCTCCTTCCTTAGTGTCCAACCTCTCATACAGCTCCTCATATGCCTTTTCCTTGGCTTTCGCCACATCCCTCTTAACCTGCTGCCGCATCTCCTTGTACTCCTGCCTACTTTTCTCATCACTCTGTCTATCCCACTTCTGTTTTGCCAACCTCTTTCTCCTTATGCTCTCCTGCACTTCCTCATTCCACCACCACGTCTCCTTGTCTTCCTTTCTATTACCAGATGTCACACCAAGTACTTTTCTAGCTGCCTCCCTCATCACTCCTGCAGTAGTTGCCCAATCATCCAACACCTCCTTAACACCACTGAGCCTCTCTCTGACCTCTTCCCTGAACCTCACACTACACTCTTCCTCCTTCAGTTTCCACCATCTTATTCTTCTTTCAGTCCTCACTCTCCTCCTCTTCTTCTTCACCTCCAAAACCATCCTACAGACCACCATCCTATGCTGTCTAGCTACACTGTCCCCTGCCAACACCTTACAGTCACCAATCTCCTTCAGGTTGCATCTCCTGCATAGCACATAGTCCACCTGTGTGCACCTTCCTCCACTCTTATACGTCACCCTATGATCCTCCTTCTTCTTAAAATAAGTGTTCACCACTGCCATTTCCATCCTTTTAGCAAAATCTACCACCATCTGCCCTTCCACATTCCTCTCCTTAAAACCATACCTACCCATCACCTCCTCGTCACCTCTGTTCCCTTCACCTACATGCCCATTAAAGTCCGCCCCAATCACCAACCGTTCCTTCCTAGGTACACCATCTACCACTTCATCTAATTCACTCCAGAATCTTTCCTTCTCCTCCATCTCACAGCCAACTTGTGGAGCATAGGCACTGATGACATTTATCATCATCCCTTCAACTTCCACCTTCACGATCATCACCCTATCAGAAACTCTCTTCACCTCCACTACACTCTTACTGTACTCTTCCTTCAGAATCACCCCTACACCATTTCTCTTTCCATCCACACCATGATAAAACAGTTTAAATCCACCTCCAATGTTCCTGGCCTTACTCCCTTTCCACTTGGTCTCCTGAACACACAGCATATCTACCTTTCTCCTCTCCATCATATCAGCTACTTCTCTCCCTTTACCCGTCATAGTACCAACATTTAAAGTACCAACCCTAACCTCCACTCTCCTACACTGCTCCTTTCCCTGCCGTCTCTGTAGACGTCTTCCTCCTCTCCTTTTCCTCCTTCGGCCAACAGTAGCCCAATTTCCACTGGTACCCTGTCGGCTAACGATACCTGTGGCGGTCGTTGTTAACCCGGGCCTCGACCGATCCGGTATGAAATTCTCATTTGTGATCCGCATATTTGATTTGGCAAATGTTTTACGCTGGATGCCCTTCCTAACGCAACCCTCCCCATTTACCCGGGCTTAGGACCGGCACTAAGAGTGCACTGGCTTGTGCCCCCCTAATGGCTGGGTTCAAGCAAAGCAAACACGCACATTAAAAATCAAACACACAAAAAAACGATATGAATGTAAGAGCCGCATGAAACCAGCCAAAGAGCCGCATGCGGCTCACGAGCCACGGGTTGGCCACCCCTGGAATATAGCATTTAACACAAGTCTTAAGTCGTAAGCAGCACTAAGGAATAGGTCAAAATGCAATACTGGTCTAGGCCTTTTGGTAACATGAACAAGAAATCTTTATCACAAGAACACCAGTATTTTTATGCAAGTTAAACTTTCATTATTTTTTAAGAATTTACATGATGGATTTAAAAAAATAAAAAAATAATGATTTGTGATGCTGATTTATTTTCCATGAAACCAACAGATCTAGACCAGTGTAGTGTTTTGACCCATATACTGGTAATATTTAATAGATATTTCTCTATAGATATTTTTTGTAAATATTTGTTTTGTTGTTGTACATCATATTTGCCTGTACACCATGACATAACATACATTGGTGAGCAATAGGCACAAACATATATACAGCTTATTTACTGGGGTTTCTGGTTTCAGAGCTCAGCATGCAATGTAAAATTAGCAAATTTGCCCACTCTTTTTAAGATGTTCTTCTAAAACACAAGAATGTGTCATGGAGGATGAGTAAATTGGAATTGTTTTTATGACAACTGTATTTGCACCTTTAAAACACGAAGTGCACTTGTGGCAGCGGGAGCGTGGCTGAGCGTCGGTTTGTGAATGGAGGGTGAGGCCGGGAGCAGATAGGCAGGGGATTGCTTAACCTGAAGTCAATATGACCTAATGATTATTCTTTCTTTTCCAGTGATCGGAGGATGCATTTAAGGAGGAGAGTGTGTGTGTGTAGATGGTTTGTGTGTGTGCGTGTGCCAGAGACGTGCTGCGTGGGCACTAAGCAGACAGACACGAGATGAAACGGAAATAAAAGGGCTGTAAAGCCTTTGCACCTGGAAAATAATGGAATCTTCACAGTTGGCGATCGCTAAGTTTCAGCAGACCCAGCACCAGGCCCTCCTTCAGGTGCGTGCCAAACAGGAACAGCGGTCCGAGGAAGTGATCCAGCACAGGCGGACGACCGGGCGGCATTCCGGAGCGCTCTAAGCTCAAAAGAGGCTTCGGTAAACCGCCCGCCTACCATCCCGCTGACGAAAATGGGCACGCAGGACGATGTGGAGGCTTTCCTGGAGATGTTTGAGTGTGTAGCGGTCGCTGGGAAATGGACCGGGATGGAGAGAGCTTTCCGCCTGCTGCCGCTGCTTTCCGGAAAAGCCCAGCTCGCCTGAAGCGGGCGATCTTCCAGCAAGTAGGGCGGACACCGGAGCAGCACCGACAGCAGTTTTGCACGTAAATGCTGCGCGACTGCGGGACGAGTACCGGAGCACGGACGAGGTTCTGGATCGCGTGGTGTTGGAACAGTTCATGGCCCAGGTTCAGTGCCAGTGACTGGAAAACATGGAGAAGGCGGTATAGCTGGCAGAGGACCACCTGGTGGCGTATGCAGGGGCAGGCGGATCCCCTGGGTCTCCTTCCGACTCTCCTTCTTCCCTGTCACCTGGTTCTTCTCCCTCTCCTCCCATTCCCTTAGCGAAGAAATGTCCAGTAGCTAATTAAACTAATATACAGTCATCACGCTAAACCATATGATAGCTGCTACATCTCCACATATAGTAAATCTGTCTGGCAGGATTTCATAATTCCTGTAATTTTAGCATTTTTTGGTTACTTTTGTAAGCATAGTTTTCACAGCCTTTGATATGACACACAGAATTGAGTTCAGGTGCATCCTGTTTCCACTGATCATGTTTGAGATGTTTCTACAACTTGATTAAAAGTCCACCTGTGGTTAATTCAGTTGATTGGACATGATTTGGAAAGACACACACTTGTTTATAGAAGGTCCCACAGTTACAGTGCATGCCAGAGCACAAACTAAGTCATGAAGACCAAGGAATTGTCTGTGGACCTCAGAGACAAGATTGTATCGAGGCACAGATCTGGGGAAGGAGACATTTCTGCAGAATTGAAGGTCCCACTGAGCACAGTCACCTCCAACATGTGTAAATTCAAGATGTTTGGAACTACCAGGACTATTTTTTAAACAGACCTGCCCACCAAACTGAGCGATCAGAGAAAAAGGGCCTTAGTCAAGGAGGTGACCAAGAACCTAATGGTCACTAGAAAAGACCTCCAGTGTTTCTCTGTGGAGAGAGGAGAACCTTCCAGAAGAACAACCATCTCTGCAGCACTCCACTAATCGGGCCGGTATGGTAGAGTGGCAGGGCAGAAGCCACTTCTCAGTAAAAGACACATGACAGCCCATCTAAAGTTTGCCAAAAGAACTCTCAGACAATAAGAAACAAAATTCTCTTGCCTGAATGCCAAGCGTAATGTCTGTAGGAAACCAGGCACTGCTCATCACCTGGCCAATACCTTCCCTATAGTAAAGCATGGTGGTGGCAGCATCATGCTGTGGGGATGTTTTTCAGCGGCAGAAAATTGGAGTTTGGTCAGGATCGAAGGAAAGATGAATGTGGCAATGTACAGAGATGTCCTTGTTAAAAAAAACGCTCCAGAACGTTTTGGACCTCAGACTGGGGCAACAGTTCATCTTCCAACAGAACAACGATCCTAAGAACACATCCTAGATAACAAAGGAGTGTGTACAGGATGACTCTGTGAATGTCCCTGAGTGGTCCAGACAGAACCCAGATTTCACCACAATTTTACTTTCACGTTGGCATAATGGGGTTTTGTTTGTAGAATTTTGAGGGAAAAAAAAAACATTTAGTCCATTTTGGAAAAAAGCTGTAACATAACAAAATGTGGAAAAAGTGAGGCACTGTGAAAGCTATATACAGGGAGTGCAGAATTATTAGGCAAATGAGTATTTTGACCACATCATCCTCGTTATGCATGTTGTCTTACTCCAAGCTGTATAGGCTGGAAAGCCTACTACCAATTAAGCATATTAGGTGATGTGCATCTCTGTAATGAGTATTAATGAGTTTTTTGTGTTCATTGAGAACATGGTTGTTGTTCAAATTAAATCCTCAAATAAAATTAATCCTCAATAATACAACTTGCCTAATAATTCTGCACTCCCTGTATATATATATATATATATGTGTGTGTGTGTGTGTGTTCAGGACTGTGTGTTGATTTTTATTTCTGTGAATTTGTGCCCTCTGTCTGTGTAAAAGAGAAAAACTTTAATAAAGAGCTTATAAAAGTTAAAAACCCTGACAGGAGGGGGCGCTGCTACCGCCTTTCTTTCATGCACACACTGAACCATGAAAGCAAATCTGTAAGCTGCATCATTCATTAGTTTCCTGCTGTGGATTGTGTTTATTTAGTTTCATAAATGTTCTTTACTGAACTCATGGTGGATCAGCACCTGAAACTGTTCACACATTAAAGCAGGTGTCAACCTGCATCAGCTTCTCCTACAGGAGATAAAGAACAAGAACACACCTGGACACATCTAACCTTGTTCCTACATTACACTGACTCTGTGTGTGTGTGTGTGTGTGTGTGTGTGTGTGTGTGTGTGTGTGTGTGTGTGTGTGTGTGTGTGTGTGTGTTCAGGTCTGTTTGTACTCTTAACTTTTTTTAATTGAATTTGTCTGTGTATAGTACAATACAGATAATTTGTTTATCAGACACACACACACACACACACACACACACACACACACATACACACACAGAAAGACGTGCTGCACGTGTAATGATGTAACCAGTAACCACAGTCAGCTACATGTTCCAGGACCTGATTATGTTCTTCCTTCAGGTGCACATTAATTCCTGTAATTGTGACTTGCGCAGGGGGCGGAGCTTCCTCTTACAGAACCCTCGGTTATGGAGGAGCTTTTTATTTGTTCAGGACTGTGCTTCTTTCTGAACATCATCTAACTTCACATGTAGTCTTATTTTCCTGTTATAATGAAAGATGCCACTAGATTTTGTGGAGATATTGTGGAGATTCATTCAGCTACAAGGGTGTTAGTACGGTCAGGTACTGATGTAGGTGAGGTGAGGAGGCTCCTGGGGTGCAGTCAGGGTTCATATTCATCCCAATAGGATTGGAGCTCTATAGCAGGAGATCTTCCACTCTAACCCATGGAAAGCTGATCTTCATGGAGCTGGCTTCAAGCACGTTTTGTCATGTTGGAACAGGTTTGGGTCTCTTAGCTAAAGTGAAGGGAAAATCTCATGCTAGAACATCCAGAGACGTCCTGTACTGTTGTATGTTTCCAATTTTGTGCTAATAATTACTATCTCTGATCCTCATAACGTTCCATCTACAGCAACATGCCTGGAGATTCTCTGTTTGTAAACCAAACTGAGAAAAGCATTTCAGATACATGTTTCGGTTTTGGTGTATATTCTTTGCTCTCTGAATAAACTCTTATTGTGTCCTTGAAATCTGAACCATGTCCTGATGTGTCACTTGGTCCTCCTCATCTTCTGTAAGATCATATCACATGGATTTCTCTAACAGACCCCTGAATCCTGAGGATAGGTTTTAGCGTAAAAGTGTGCTGGATTGATCTCCATGGTGTTCTCCAGACAAAATTTGTGAGTTATCTCAGGGCAGAAGAGATGTTTTCGACTGAAATATTTGAGGTTTGTTTAGTGTGGCGAGATCGTGTTGAATGAACTGGTTCATGCCTTGTGTGTTAGGAAGATCTGTATCATAACATATATGTAACATACAAAGATTTATAATAAATACAAACCCACACACACACACACAGACGTGCTGCACGTGCCATCACATAACCACAGGGTTTTGTATATACATGTAGACGTTATTATAAATTTGCAATGTAATGATTGTTCACTCTCTCTCTCGCACACACACACACACACACACACACACACACACGCACACACACACACGTGCTTGCATGTGCCATGACGTAACCACAGAGAACCGCATGTTCCAGTACCTGAGTGTGAGCTGACTTCAAGTGCAGCATCAAATCCTGTTCATCTTTCTTTGTTGGATATTACCCATTACTTCTGTTCTAGAAACACATTTCTGCACCACAGTAACATCTACACCATGTTGTTCTCATAGAAATGTGGCTGAAATCTGCCAATGTGTAATTACAGAGTTATTAACAGTTGTAGGATTCGTAGTTGTTTGCAGAGTCAGCATGATTTAGCATAAAGCTGGTGTATTGTTAGTGTGAGGTTTACGCTCGTCTGACTGGAGGAACGCTTTTGTTCACTTTGCATTATTACCTTACACACAGTCCCTGTCAAAATACTTTATTATTTTACTACATAGTATGTATTATATTATGATTATATATTATATTATTATTTGTGTTAGTGTGAATGAAAAAGTGTGTGATGGGTCGACACATAACGTAACACACACACTTCATCGTTTCACACTCCACAAAATATTTAGTAACAAAAACACATACTTTCATATAAATACACTACTGTGTCTGTTTCATAATCTACAGTTTGTGTGTGGAAACTCCTGCATGTTCCTTTTGATTCTTATCAACAAACTCTGTAATGTGACGCCATTAAGATTTCCTTTGACCAAACTAATCTAGAAATGTCCAGATGTTCCACCTTATTATTACTTTAAATCCTCCTCTTCATCCCAGAGCAGTTCAGTAGGTGTAATGACTGGGCAGGTGGTTCCATGATAACAGTTACAGAACTCAGACCTGCTCTTCAGATCATCGTCTCGTTGTACGGTGAAGTCGCTTCCAATGAGCCGCAGTCCAGACGGAACTGCATGGTTCTGAAGTGTGGAATGGAGACATGTTGGTTCACTTCCACTTTCCAGAACCTTCTCTGCTCCAACACAACCCCAAACCATTAATCTTCCACCTCCATGTGTGAGTGTGGGGGTGAGGGAGTCTGATCACATCTTCTCCCATGTTCACTTCTAATTTACTGTTTCTGTCTTTTGCTATAGAAACAAAATGAACGTGAAGCACCATGAAAGACTCCACACTATTCTCTGTAATAACCGATGTGATATTTATATTATTTTCATGCAATAAATAAATCAGATTTCTGTAAACATGGGGTATATGAGGGGGAAGGAGTGCAGGCATGGGTATATAATAAAAGAGTACATGATAAAAGAGTATTATGTGTATTTTGGATGAAGTGAATCATGTTTTGGTATAAAATACACCACAGGAAAAATCGGTCTCTTTGTAAACGCCTCCTAATAAACCCTGAGAATCGCGTAGCACTTGAACGCACCTCAGTGTCAGAGTGCCTAGTCATGCCGTGTGCGTCATCACGCTGTGCGTCATTACGTCACCTAAGCCGGTGTCCTCGTGCTGCAGTGCGCGCGCCTGTGACAGAAGTGGAACGGGAGCTGAAGGAGAAACATCTCAGAGCTAAAGGTCAGTTTTCAGCTCTTTATTTATTTAATACCTCATTTATTATACTTTCTACCTCACATTACTCATTTAAAGAGCTTTTTACCGTCAGAAGGGTTTTGGTTTTACACAAAATGGCGGATATTCTGGTTAATAAATGTCGTTTATATTGGAGGAAAAACCGGTCTGAGGGAGAGATTAGCATCAGGCTAACATCCTGACAGGATTTAACTACACACTCACACTCACACACACACACACACACACACACTCACACTCACACGTTCATTCGAGGGATGAAAATAAATGAAGTTATTGATGAAGGTCAAGCAACTTTGACCTTCATCAATAACTTTATTCATTTTATCTAGATATTTACAAAACACACACACACACACACACACACACATGAAGTTATTTGAGAGAAATGTTTGTGGGGGTATAGGAGACACATGTTCAGGGTGGACTGTACAGAGATCCACCCTCCAGGACATCCTGCTTCTTACTGAGGAGAACATAGCTGAAGTTCTCACTTACACAAGTTCTTCTGTAAGAGACTCCACAGAACTTTTCTCCACTCGTTCACTGTCCATTTACTGTGTGTTTGTATCGTCTGTTACTATAGAAACAAACACAACATAAAGATGCCTTAAAAACCATAACAGACTCGACACACACACACACACTACAGCCGCTGTAGTAACAGATGTAGTGTTTATTGGGACTCGTGTAAATAAATCAGAGTTCTGGTGCTTTAGAGGTGAACTGAGTGATATCCAGGTTGAATCACACTTTACCATAACCGATTAATCAACTGATAGTTTTATAAACATATACTGAATAAATAACAAACTAATATAACAATCCATGTAAAACAGTACTGAATCATTACAATGTGCTAGATAAAATAAATATATATTCATTATATTAAAATACAGTTTTGAGGTCAAATAAGTCGCATTTAAACTGAAACAAACACTTCAAATAAATCACACTTTAATCAATAGCCTGTAGTGTTAGCGATTCACCTCTAGAGGGCGCTCGTACTGTATAATAGCAGCGGCAGGTCTCAGTCGCTCGAGCAGCAGAAGAAATCAGTATTGATTTTTGCCGATAGTTCCAGCAATCAATATCAGTAGCGATTAATCAGCAGATCTGATGAATTGTTCGACCTCTGGTCATGGGTATATAATATAACCTAAAAACATGTTCCGTTTGTGTATTAGAATAATCTGACAGGACAACGTACAGTGTTAAAAGAGCTACACAAATAAAACTCAAATTAATTTATTATATTATCTTTCCTCCTTCCAGTCCATCAAAATGTCCATCGTATCGTTTGATGATTATGAGGAGTCCAAGTTCCTCAGGAAGGCCAAGGAGAACCCATTCGTCCCCATCGGTGAGAACTTCCTTTCCACTATCTACATGGTTGATTTGTCATACAGGAAGGTGGTCATCAGATAGAACCACAATACTACATCTAGTGTGTGTGTGTGTGTGTGTGTGTATATATAATGTGGAGAAAACGATCATGTTTTTGGTGCTGATGATTAAATATTGAGGTGATAATGGAGAAAGTGTGATCTAAGACTGTGCTGGAGCCTGCTGATGGTGATGATCATAACAGTGTTGGTGATGAATGTGATTATGGAGATTACGGTGTTTATGATGGATGTGGTGATGATCATTTAGAAAGTGTTGATGATGATGGTGGTGGTGAGGGAGGTGGTAGCTCAGTGGTTACGGCATTGGGCTTTGGATCAGAAGATCACAGGTTCAAAGCCCAAGCTGCCACTGCTGGGCACTCGAGCAAAGCCCTAAAACCCTCCCCTGCTCAGTTGTAAGTCGCTCTGGATAAGGGTGTCTGCTAAATGCTGCAAATGTAAATGTGACTGATGAAGATGATTATCTAAAAGGTGTTGATAGTGGTTGTGATGAATGTGGTGATGGGGATGATGATGAAGGTGATTGTCTCCACAGGGATTGCGGGGTTCTTTGCGATCGTGGCCCACCGGCTGTATAAGATGAAGAGCAGGGGCAGTATGAAGATGTCTATGCACCTGATCCATACGCGTGTGGTAGCACAAGGTTTCGTGGTGGGAGCCATGACCTTAGGTACCATTCTACAAAACACCCACCTACAGATACATGATGTTCAGGTTGTCATCTATCTGTAGATCATAAGATCATGATCAGAACCAGGTTGAGGGTACAATCGGGGGGGTGGGAATGTTGATGATGAGTGTGTTTTAAACATGTGATGTGGTTGCAGGTGTGATCTACTCCATGTATAAGGACTACGTGCTGAAGCCTGCTGAAGCTCGGAAAGCATTGGAGCAGAAAGCTCAGGAGAACAAGTGACCTGAGGAGCATCTCACTTTCACCAATAATAATTAAATCTTAAATTTTTATGTTGGCACCCAGGTCTCCTGTAGACACCTCACCTTCTTCTCAAGATCTTACTTATTTATCTTAAATAATATTATCAGAGTTTATATTTATTTTTTTATATAACATCTACAATTCTGAACCACAAACCAGGACTCAGAGCAGAGTGGAGGCAGGAACACACTTCATACTGTCTTCAGTACAACCTGAAGCTAGCTGGAGCTTTAGCTCGGTGATAACTTCACCAGCAGTGTTCGAGTTTAGCTTGTGACATCAAAAAAACTGCACTTCAACTGTGGGCCAAAAAAGGTTCCTCAGAGTGGAACCTCTGTGGAATAGGGGGTTCTACATGGAACCTTTCAGGGTTCTTTAATATTGATCTAATGTCACAGTACAGCTGCAGATATACAAATATATGCTAATGATAGTGACATTAGGAGTATTAATAGAGTAAAATGCCAGCCTTTAACCATAGTGTGTGTGTGTGTGTGTGTGTGTGTGTGTGTGTGTGTGTGTGTGTGTGTGTGTGTGCGTGCGCGCGCGCGCAGGTGTGTATCTAGCTCTGCTGATCGTTATTTAAAATGTTTTTAGAGCAGTTCTACCTCAGAACCTTCTCTGTTGTAAGGTTCTACTTAGAACAATAAGAACAAACCAGCCAAAAAAACTTCAAGGTCTCATTTGCATAACATTTGCATAGTTTAATGAGGGTGAAGTTGTAATGATGCCTTAACATCCAGGGAAGGTGATTATAATGTATTCACATACACTGCTATATGTGATGATGTCATCATTCAATACCTTGTGTGTGTGATGTAATGTACTATAATAAAGGAACACACTTTGTACACATCTTTATTACTAATAAAGTATCAATATAAATGTATATTCTGAAACATTGTTCTACATATTCACCTTCTCCATCAACACCATGCACAGTGCATATCAGGAACGGTTGTGCTGAAAGCATGGTATAATCAATGTAGTTCAGCTGAGATCTTCCTCCACTAGGCGGCGCCAAACTAATGTTTAAACTCCTGTTGATTAATGTATTCATAGAGAAATAAAGTAGTTTTATCACTGATGGAGGTGAATGTGATGAGTGCTCCTGCACTTTTTTGATGTTAGAAGAAAATATTCACAATACCAATATCGATACCTCACTTACAACCCAGTCACAAAGCTCTGACCAGTAACCAGACTGAATTTAACTTGAAAACCTCGAATTCAAGCTGATCACCTTATTGGTTGTACTTCTTTAATTTTAGTAGATTATTCTAAGCATTCTGTCTTTTTAATTAATACTTTATTATGGTCCTGGAGTCGCTTAGAACCTTGTGCTCGGCTAACTATACCTGCTCACGGAGGCAGTCCGAATCTTAGAGGATATAACGGTAAACTGATATTCTTTATGTAGGCCACCAATGCTTGCTCATGCATAAAGAATACTGTATTTAGTCACTCAGTTATAACTTGCTAAAGTCAGTGGTAGTCAGAAATCAGAAGGTCTCAGATGTGCTCTATGCTCCATCCGTTCATGAGCCTTCAGTTTGTACTATCCTGGTCACAGATTTGCGGTAACGCCAGACTACATAATTACTAGATATAAATGATTTCAGGAAATTTTGCCAGGAAATAAACAAAAATAAAATGTCACATTTAAAGAAATAATAGAAGAAAGTTGCATAACATGATCAGATTAAAACCAAATACTTTTTACTTAATTTACTAAAGAATTGTTAAAGGGTTACTGTTGAGGTCATATTTCTAATCACACTGAGACCTTTAAAATGATACTAAACATGTGAAGGTAAAATGTAGACATTCCTAAATTGTAATTATTACATTATGCAAGTACAGGGAGTGCAGAATTATTAGGCAAATGAGTATTTTGACCACATCATCCTTGTTATGCATGTTGTCTTACTCCAAGCTGTATAGGCTGGAAAGCCTACTACCAATTAAGCATATTAGGTGATGTGCATCTCTGTAATGAGAAGGGGTGTGGTCTAATGACATCAACACCCTATATCAGGTGTGCATAATTATTAGGCAACTTCCTTTCCTTTGGCAAAATGGGTCAAAAGAAGAACTTGACAGGCTCAGAAAAGTCAAAAATAGTGAGATATATTGCAGAGGAATGCAGCAGTCTTAAAATAGCCAAGCTTCTGAAGCGTGATCATCGAACAATCAAGCGTTTCATTCAAAATACTCAACAGGGTCGCAAGAAGCGTGTGGAAAAACCAAGGCGCAAAAGAACTGCCCGTGAACTGAGAAAAGTCAAGCGTGCAGCTGCCAAGATGCCACTTGCCACCAGTTTGGCCATATTTCAGAGCTGCAACATCACTGGAGTGCCCAAAAGCACAAGGTGTGCAATACTCAGAGACATGGCCAAGGTAAGAAAGCCAGAAAGTCGACCACCACTGAACAAGACACACAAGCTGAAACGTCAAGACTGGGCCAAGAAATATCTCAAGACTGATTTTTCTAAGGTTTTATGGACTGATGAAATGAGAGTGAGTCTTGATGGGCCAGATGGATGGGCCCGTGGCTGGATTGGTAAAGGGCAGAGAGCTCCAGTCCGACTCAGACGCCAGCAAGGTGGAGGTGGAGTACTGGTTTGGGCTGGTATCATCAAAGATGAGCTTGTGGGGCCTTTTCGGGTTGAGGATGGAGTCAAGCTAAACTCCCAGTCCTACTGCCAGTTTCTGGAAGACACCTTCTTCAAGCAGTGGTACAGGAAGAAGTCTGCATCCTTCAAGAAAAACATGATTTTCATGCAGGACAATGCTCCATCACACACATCCAAGTACTCCACAGCGTGGCTGGCAAGAAAGGGTATAAAAGAAGAAAATCTAATGATATGGCCTCCTTGTTCACCTGATCTGAACCCCATTGAGAACCTGTGGTCCATCATCAAATGTGCGATTTACAAGGAGGGAAAACAGTACACCTCTCTGAACAGTGTCTGGGAGGCTGTGGTTGCTGCTGCACGCAATGTTGATGGTGAACAGATCAAAACACCGACAGAATCCATGGATGGCAGGCTTTTGAGTGTCCTTGCAAAGAAAGGTGGCTATATTGGTCACTGATTTGTTTTTGTTTGGTTTTTGAATGTCAGAAATGTATATTTGTGAATGTTGAGATGTTATATTGGTTTCACTGGTAAAAATAAATAATTGAAATGGGTATAAATTTGTTTTTTGTTAAGTTGCCTAATAATTATGCACAGTAATAGTCACCTGCACACACAGATATCCCCCTAAAATAGCTAAAACTAAAAACTACTTCCAAAAATATTCAGCTTTGATATTAATGAGTTTTTTGTGTTCATTGAGAACATGGTTGTTGTTCAAATTAAATCCTCAAATAAAATTAATCCTCAAAAATACAACTTGCCTAATAATTCTGCACTCCCTGTAAAGTAGTTTGAATTCCGGGACCTTCTCAGTCACCTTTCCATGACATGGCCATCTCCCCAGAAGGGAAAGAGGGGACTCAAGGATGGGTGACTGAGCAGGTGAACAAATGTCTTTCTCTCCTCACATCAAAGTGATCCTCTTCTCAGATTAGAAGGTTTATTGTTTTGTTGCATGGTAGTTCTCGGGGTCTGGTACCATGAACAGATCTGACCATCCTTGCAACGTGAAACTGTAGGGTGAAGGGGTGATGATAAATGTCATCAGTGTTTATGCTCCACAAGTGGGTTTTGAGATGGAGGAGAAGAAAAGATTCTGGTGTGAGTTAGATTAAGTGGTAGAAGGTAAACCTAGGAATGAAAGATTGGTAATTGGTGCAGACTTTAATGGGCATGTAGGTGAAGGGAACAGAGGTGATGAGGAGGTGATGGTAGGTATGGTTTTAAGGAGAGGAATGTGGAAGGGCAGATGGTGGTAGATTTTGCTAAAAGGATGGAAATGGCAGTGGTGAACACTTATTTTAAGAAGAAGGAGGATCATAGGGTGACATATAAGAGTGGAGGAAGGTGCACACAGGTGGATTATGTTTTATGTGGAAGATCTCGGGCGATCTAACCTGAAGGAGATTGGAGACTGTAAGATGTTGTCAGGGGAAATTGTAGCTAGACAGCATCAGATGGTGGTCTGTTGGATGGCTTTGGAGGTGAAGAAGAAGAGGAGGAGAGTGAGGACTGAAAGAAGAATAAGATGGTGGAAACTGAAGGAGGAGGACTGTAGTGTGAGGTTCAGGCACAGTAACCGAGCTGGATGTGCTGCGAGTTAGATCAATAAAGGATGGAGATTGAAATGTGTTCTAGTGAGGAGTGTGTGTTGAGAAGAAAGAGGGAGTATTTTGAACAGCAGGATTCTGAAAGATGAGAAGATGCCTGAGGAATGGAGAAGGAGTGTGCTGGTATTGATCTTTAAGAATAAAGGAGATGTGCAGTCTTGCAGTAACTACAGGAAAATAAAGTTGATCAGTCACACCATGAAGTTATGGGAAAGAGTAGTGGAAGCCAGGCTGAGAGAAGAGGTGACCCATCTGTGAGCAGCAGTATGGTTTCATGGCGAGGAAGAGCACCACAGATGCAATAATTACTGTGAGAATGTTGATGGAGAAGTATAGAGAAGGACAGAAGGAGTTGCATTGTGTATTTGTGGATTTAGAGAAGGCGTACAACAGGGTGGAGAGAGGAGTTGTGGTATTGTATGAGGAAGTCAGGTGTGTCGGAGAAGTATGTGAGGGTGGTGCAGGACATGTATGAGGACAGTGTGACAGCAGTGAAGTGTGCAGTAGGAACGACAGACTGGTTTAAGGTAAAGGTTAGAACTGCATCAAAAATGACCCTGAGCCCTTTCCTGTTTGCAGTGGTGATGGACAAATTGAAGGACGAGGTCAGACAGGAGTCTCCGTGGACTATGATATTCGTGTATGATATTGTGATTTGTGGTGAGAGTAGTGAGCAGGTGGAGAAGATCCTGGAGAGGTGGAGGTACACGCTGGAGAGAAGGGGAATGAAAGTCAGTAGGAGTAAGACAGAGTACATGTGTGTGAATGAGAGGAAGGGCAGTGGAGGGGTGCAGTTACAGGGAGAAGACGTGGAGAAGGTGGAGGAGTTCAGGTACCTGGGGTCAACAGTGTATAGTAATAGAGAGTGTGTTAGAGAAGTGAAGAAAAGAGTGCAGGCAGGGTGGAGTGGGTGGAGAAGAGTGATAGCAGGAGTGATTTGTGATAGAAGAGTATCTGTGAGAGTGAAAGGGAAAGTTTATAGGACTGTGGTGAGATCTGAGATGTTGTATGGATTAGAGACAGTGGCATTGAGTAAAAGACAGGAGGTGGAGCTGGAGGTAGCAGAGCTGAAGATGTTGAGATGTTCATTGGGAGTGACGACGATGGACAGGATTAGAAATGAGTTTATTAGAGGGACAGCGCATGTAGGACGTTTTGGAGACAAGGTGAGGGAGATGAGATAGAGATGGTTTGGACATGTGCAGAGGAGAGACATGGGGTATGTCAGTAGGAGAATTCTGAGGGAAGACATGCAGGTAGTTATTTTGAAAGAGGCAGATGTAGAGGACAGGGGGGAATGAGACAGATGATCTGCTGTAGCTGTTAGTTCTCACTCTCCAGTGTTCTGTATTGTTGAAAGATTTATGATCAAACTCTTGTTGTCACCCAGATGAGGATGGGTTCCCCTTTTGAGTCTGGTTCCTCTCAAGGTTTCTTCCTCATAACATCTAAGGGAGTTTTTCCTTGCCACAGTCGCCACGGCTGCTCATCAGGGACAAATTCGCACCATTCACCATCACTGTTAATTTGTGTAAAGCTGCTTTGAGACAATGTCTGTTGTGAAAAGCGCTATACAAATAAACCTGACTTGACTTGACTTGTAGAGACCCCTAATGGGAGAAGCCAAAAGAAGAAGACAAATTACAGTGCTGCTTGTGCTATTCCCTTCACTGCCATTAGGTTTAGGACAGAGAAGGCAATAAAACAATTACATAAATGTAAATATTTGAAGTTCTTTACACCAACATAACAAGTCAAGTCAAGAGGCGTTTATTGTCATTTCTACTATACACAGTGGTACACAGTACACAGTAAAAACGAAACAACGTTCCTCCAGAACCCTGGTGCTACACTAAAAAACAACATAGAGCTACAACACAACCATAAAGTGCGTCAAGTGCAACCTGGTGCAAACAGTGCAAACAAACAGTGCAGACAGACAACTCAAGACAATACAAAAGACAAAAAAAAACAAGTATAGCGCCGACTAGTAAACCTGCTGTATACTTGATTATACAGTTCTGCGTAAAGAGAAATGTAAAAACTAAATCCAGGAGAGAATACAAACAGAACAGAACAGAACAATGTAGTGCAAAAAAACAGCAGCACGCTGGTGCAGAGACCGCATGTGACCATTCTACTGTGATACAAAGGTGCGAGTATAAATAATAATAAATAGATAAGTGGTGGTGGAGTGGATCTAGATGAGTGATGATTGTGTTTAGTCCAGGTTGTACAGTTCAGGAACACACCTTTGAGTGAGTGTGTGTGTGTGTGTGTGTGTGTGTGTGTGTGTGTGTGAGTGTGTGTGTAAGTTCTGTTTCAGTTCTGTGTATTAAGTAGACTGATGGCTTGGGGAAAGAAACTGTTGCATAAGCTTTTTGTGGCGGCCCAAATGCTTCGAAACCGTTTTCCTGATGGTAGGAGAGTGAAGAGTGTGTGTGAGACGGGTGTGTGGTGTGTGTAAAGTGTGTGTGACGGGTGTGTGGGGTCATCCACAATGCTGTGTGCTTTGCGGATGCAGCGTGTGGTGTAAATGTCCATGATGGAGGGGAGAGAGACTCAGATGATCTTCTCAGCTGTCCTCACTATCCTCTAGGGTAGGGTCTTGCAATCCGAGACGGTGCAGTTCCCAATCCAGGCAGTGATGCAGCTGCTCAAGATGCTCTCAATTGTCCCTCTGTAGAACATGGACAGGAGGGGGGAGGGAGATGAGCTTTCCTCAGGTAGTAGAGATGCTGCTGGGCTTTCTTGGTGATGGAGCTGGTGTTAAGTGACCAGGTAAGGTAACACCCAGCTATTTGGTGCTCTTGACAATCTCCACAGAGAAACCAATAATAATCAGTGGAGATTGGTCGCTCTGTGCTCTCCTGAAGTCCACAACCATCTCTTTTTGTTTTGTCTACGTTTAAAGACAGGTTGTTTGCTCCACACCAGGCAGTTAACCGTTGCACCTCCTCTCTGTATGCTGACTCGTCGTTCTTGCTGATTAGACCCACCATGGTCGTGTCATCCGCAAATTTGACGATGTGATTTGAGCTGTGCATTGCTACACAGTCGTGAGTCAGCAGAGTGAACAGCAATGGGCTGAGCACACAGCCCTGAGGGGCCCCAGTGCTCAGTGTGGTGGTGCTGGAGATGCTGTTCCCGATCCAGACTGACTGGGGTCTCCCAGTCAGGAAGTCCAGGATCCAGTTACAGAGGGAGGTGTTCAGGCCCAGAAGGTTCAACTTCTCGATCAGGTGCTGGGGAATGATTGTGTTGAATGCTGAGCTGAAATCAATGAACAGCATTCGTACATGTGAGGCCTTGTTATCCAGGTGGGTGAGGCCCAGATGGAGGGTTGTGGATATAGCATTGTCCGTGGAACGGTTTGGACGATATGCAAACTGCATGGGGTCCAGGGAGGGTGGAAGCTGGGTTTTAATGTGCCTTATGACGAGCCTCTCGAAGCACTTCATCAGAATGGGTGTGAGCGTGACAGAACGATAGTCATTGAGGCAGGAGACAGTTGATTTCTTCGGCACAGGAACAATAGTCGTTGTCTTGGAAACAACGTTACTGGTCAGGGAGATGTTGAAGATGTCAGTGAAGACATCTGCTAGCTGTTCTGCACATTTCCTGAGCACTCTGCCAGGAATGTTGTCAGGTCCAGCAGACTTTCATGGGTTAACTCTGGATAGAGTTTTCCTCACTTCAGCTGTGGTTAGACAGAGCACCTGGTCAGTAGGAGGAGGGATGGTCTTCCTCACCTTCACGTTGTTCTGTACCTCAAACCGGGTGTAGAAGTGATGTTGTCTTGTAATTGGTGATCGCCTGGATGCTCTGCCACATGCGCAAGGTGTCTCCGCTGTCCTGGAAGTGGTTGTGGATTTTCTTCGCGAGTGCGCGCTTCGCCTCTCTGATGGGACGGGACAGTTTGCTGTTTTTAAGGCCGCCTTGTCCCCTGTTCTGAAGGCAGAGTCTCTTTGTTTCAGCAGCACACGCACATTTGCAGTCATCCACGGCTTCTGGTTGGAGCGTGTAGTGATGGCCTTGGAGATGGTCACATCATCAACGCACTTGCTGATGTAACTGGTCACTGATGATGTGTACTCCTCCAAGTTGATGGAATCGCCGTTGGCTGCAGCCTCTCTAAACATGTCTCAGTCAGTGCACTCAAAACAGCCCTGAAGAGCAGAAGTAGCATAAGTGAGCAGTAGCGTGAAACAAGCACAGAGTTCTTACACCATTCCGTGTTGATATAAACACACACGCACAGAGAGTCTTACTGCACAGAGCTGCGTTTCTGTCAGCTCTAAACACGGTTAGCCCGTCTAGCTGGATGGCGGAACTCTGTCGCTGAGCCACGTCTCCGTGAAAACAAAGACGCAACAGTCTCTGAACTCTTCCCGTGTGGTTCGCTGGAGTCGGATATAATCCAGTTTATTGTCCAGGGAGCAGACGTTGGAAAGAAGAATGAACAGGAGAGCCGGCCGGCTAGGGTTAGCATTTAGCCTAGCACGGACACCCGCCTAGTTGCCGCGCTTCCGCTTCCTCAAACAGCGCTTTCGACCTCCCCTCTCCCAGCCACCGGCATCAGGTAACACCGAGGTCTGGGGGCCTGGTCTTTGTGTCGGAGGTCGCAGCAAGCCCAGGTCACGAAGGTTGTTGATAATATCATCATGCAGATTATTGGTTGCATGATGCCTGCACCGTAGCAGTGTCGGGCGGTCGTATACATGAACTCAACTGACTCTGGTGTTCATGAATTGTGGAAGGTCGGACTAAATATGGTGAAAGCACTATTTTTGGATCCGGAGCACACAACTCGCCTCCGAGACTGCGAAAGGAACGTCGACCCGTTGCCCCCGGGCATCACAGAAGGCTACGGCTCGCCCCACAGTCTCCCTGAAGGCGACTCCACCTCTCAGAGCTCCGCTTCACCCAAGGGATCCCCAGAGCTCTTAACTCAGCTCCAAAACTGCGAAGGGGACGCCGAACCGCTGCCCCTGGCTTCATCCGAAGGCGACGGCTCACCCCACAGTCTCCCAAGAAGTGACGGCTCGCCCCACGAGCACTCTAAAGGCGAAGCTACGTCACAGACCTCCTCTTGTCCCAAGTGGTCCCCAAAGCACTCACCTCAGCTCTGGGACTGCGAAAGGGATGCCGAACCGCTGCCCCTGGCTTCATCCGCAGGCGATGGCTCGCCACACAGTCTCCCAAAAGGTGACCGCTCTCCACACTAGCATTTAGAAGACCAAGTCAAGTCACAGAGCTCCTCCTACGGCGACGTCTCGCTCCCGAGCTCCTCCCACAGCGACGTCTCACCTCAGGACCCCTCTCTCGGTGACATCCTGCCCTCTGGACGAAGACAGGTCGCTCCTGAGCTCCCTGGAGGGTGAAGTCACACCGATAAACCCTGCCAAGGTCATCACTCAGCCTCTGTGTTCAGTCAAGGGCGTCGCTCCATCTCCGGTCTCTATCCAAAGGGTCCTCCAGCCGGTAAGCCCCGTTGAGCGCTCTGCCCTGCTTCAGGTAGTCACCAGGGTTGTCTTCCCACTTCAGGTCTTGGTGGTTAATGATGCTCCATTCCAGACCTTCCTGGGCAGCGTCGATCCATTCCAGGTCGCCAGGGACGTCATGCCTCTCCAGGTCTCCAGGGTGACCGCCTCCCATGGGGGGCATCTCTCGGTCACTGCTCTGCGCCATGGACAGTATTCGGCCTCTGGACTCTACGATGGGCACTGCTGGGCTCCAAACCTTCACCGGAAGCCTCGCTCCGCCTCTGGCCTCCGCCAACGTCGTCGCTCCACACCAGGTCTCCACTGAGGGCATTGCTCCGCCTCCAGTCTCCACTGAGGGCGTTGCTTCCCTCCAGGTCTCCAGGTGGGTCGCCTCTTCACCGCCTGTCTCCGCCGAGGACATCGCTCCGCTCCAGGTCTCCAGGGGGTCGTCTCTTGACCGCCTGTCTCCGCCGAGGGCGTCAATCTGCTCCAGGTCTCCAGGGGGGTCGTCTCTCCGCCTCCTGTCTCCGCCGACGGCGTCGCTCCACTCCAGGTTTCCGTGGGGGTCGTCACTTCGCCTGCAGCCTCCGCAGAGGGCGTCGTTTTGCTCCAGGGCTCCGTGGAGGACATCGCGCTGCCTCCGGTCTTCGCTGAGGCCGTCGCTCTGCTATGGGTCTCCATGGTGGACGTCTCTCCGCCTCTGGCCTGCGCCGAGGTCTTCACCCCGTTCCTGGCCTCCGCGTGGGGCTGTGTTCAGTTCCGGGGCCCCGCTGGGGTCAATGTCCCGTTCCCGGCTCTCCGCAGTGGTGGTCGCTTTGCCTCGGGCCCTTCCCTGCTTTTCCTGGCTCCGTGGCGGTTCCGGCCCACCGTGCAGTTGGTGGTTTGGGGCGTCCGGTGGCACCCCTTTGGGGGAGGGGGGGGGGGGTGTCAGGAATCCACTTGCCACGCTTCCTTTAGAGGCTGTCATTGCCTCCACACGCTCCCAAGCTCGCAGCGCAAATCATGCACAGCTGAAGCACGTTATTTACTCACTCCCGGCTCCCATATAAACCACTCACTCACCCTCACTTGCTGTCCGTTATTGCATGTGTTTATGCGTGGTCGTGTGTACGCTGCTTCCGCTACATACTTTCTCCTCCCGGACTCTTTCCTCACTCCACGGCTGCGTTTAACGTCCCCAGCGCACCTCGGACTTCCGACGCTTCCCCGTCGCTTCCTCCGCGCCGCGCTTCCTCTATAACGCACCGTGGATGGTATTATTAGACTGCCGTTTGCCGGATTATCCTGATCTACGCGGGTGTTTTGTGTTGGCTCTGCCTTTGTTAAATAAAGTTTCTGTTTGCCGATACCCCGGTTTCCGCCTCCGCACCACGCCTAACAGTGTGTTTAACTTTAAGGTAACAATGAAGAGACCAAATAAATCATGTTTCTTGATCAGGCATAAACTTATATGGACTAAGTTATACATGTAAAATTTAAATTTGTAATCTATTTAATTTTGTAAAGCTGCTTTTGGACAATGTCCACTGTTAAAAGTGTTATACAAACACTAAACTGAATTAAATAGAAGAGGTTTACGGTATTTATGAGTACTCGGGTGTTATATTGTATCATTGCTAATGATCACTGTAACATCATTGCCCCAGATAGTTCTCTTGGAATTATGTGTGGTTGGTCAGCTTTATCAGAAAATGTGTAAGGAAACTGCTTAATAGCCTTATTCAGAGAGTCCAAAGAATTATACTGCTTGGTAAACAAATCCTGAAGACACAGTGACAGTTCTGCTGGCACAATACCCTCCAAAAAGTCATCCATTGACCACATGAAAGGGTCTCAGATTTTCGCTGAATGGATACCCTCTTTTAACACCATGATGTGTGGCCATAGCAGGGTCATATACAACATACAAAAAGTCATATTTTTTCTGATATGTTCAACAAAAATCAGCGTAGTGGTCAACAGAAAAGGCAGAAAAAAAGAGAAAAAAGGCAGGAAAGAAGACAAAAAGGTATTAACACCACGTTAGCATTAGAGGCGTTAGCGTAGTAATAGTTTAGTATATTTCTAAGAGAAAAAAACTCACAAATACGGTTAGAAGGTCATCAGCTACTCAAAATATTCAGTGGCCCACCACAGCACACAGAAGAGAAGTCTCTCTCTTCTCCCTTTTTTGGAAGAGTGCTCATCTTGTGCAGTGTTGGATGGCTAAGTTAATATGGAACAAATGATAGTTAGAACTATAAAAAAAGTATAACGAACAAATCCACACACAGTTATTATTTGTTTGATAACTTACCTTTACATGAAGAGATCCTCGAATTGTGAAAATGTCGGCACGACACGAGACATCCAATGACTTCTACAGCACATGTGCAGAACTGATTGTTTTAGGGTTTGATAGAAAATACTCGCTCTTACACTGTAAAAAATTACCTATAGAATCTACCCAAAAAATGTCCAGTCTGTTTGAGTAAATTTCACCCTATACTGTTCGTAAAGAGTACCTAAATAAATCAGCTATAACATGGCAATTGAAATGAGGTAAAATCTATTCATAATATGAGACAATTAATTACTTATTAAAGGTGAGTATTATTAACACAATTGTATTTTTTCTATTTATTCGATAATTGCTGTTATTAATAAACCAATTTGACTAACCATTATTGAATCAGGAAGGTAAACTTACTAATAACATCAAAAAGTTATCAGACTCAGTAGATCAGGAATTTTTTAATAAACAACCAAAAATCTAAGAAATGATTCTTTTAATATTCAACAAGAACATGTTCAAATCTTGATCACAAGAAATTGAGTTATTTCCTTCAAACAGCATTATAAAAATACAAATAAAAAAATAAGGCTAACATTGCTCAAATAGTGTGTCTACTTGTTCATTAATTAAACTTAGGACGCCTATTTGTTCAAATAACAAACATCTATTGGAAATTTACCAATGACTGTATCCTGAGACACTAATACTTGAATAGATGTATTCTTTATGTATACAATGAGATACATTTCAAAACATTTTAACATTAACAACAACAACAACAAAAAAGGCAAGAAGCAGTCTATTCCATGAGTTTAATTTTGAGGATGTGAACCTTCTTGAGACATTTACATTTACATTTGCGGCATTTAGCAGACGCCCTTATCCAGAGCAATGTACAAAAGTGCTTTAAATCTCTAGTAGTGAATAAATCTACACTGGTACTCAATTTACAAACTCAATATAAATATAATTTGAATTCTACAAACTTGGAAAGTGCTAATTTAAGTATTTCAGGAAGATGAAGGTCTTCAGTCGTCGCTTAAAGATAATCAGGGACTCTGCTGTACAAACATCTAAGGGAAGATCATTCCACCTCCTCGGTGCCAGAACAGAGAAGAGCCTCGAATTTTACTTACCTCTCATTCTGAGAGAAGGTGGTACCAATCGAGCAGTGCTGGAGGATCTCAGACAGCGTGGTGCAGTGCAAGATGTGATGAGGTCACTGAGGGAAAATGGTCCTGGTCCATTTTTGGCCTTGTAGGCAAGCATCAGTGTTTTGAATCTAATATGTGCAGCTACTGGAAGCCAGTGAAGGAGCAGCAGTGGGGTGGTGTGGGAAAACTTGGGCAGATTGAACACAAGTCGTGCAGCTGCATTTTGGATCATTTGCAGTGGACGAATAGCTTTCAGGGAAAGATCTGCCAGCAGAGAGTTGCAGTCGTCCAGTCTTGAAATGACAAGAGACTGAACAAGAACCTGGGCAGCCTGTATGGACAGAAATGGTCGAATCTTTCGGATGTTATAGAGAAGAAATCGACAAGAATGAGCAACATTAGCGACAGTTTATTGTCCATAGTTACCCCGAGGTTACGAGCAGTGGCTGAAGGGGAGAGCAGAGAGTCATGGAGTGTTATTTGGAGATCTTGACCTGGGGATGAATCACATGGGATGACCAGCAGTTCTTTTTGCTGGGGTTGAGTTTAAGTTGGTGAGCCCTCATCCATGAAGATATGACTGACAAGCATGCTAAGATCCGAGCGGAAGCTGTGGTATCTGATGGAGGGAAAGAAAAGATAAGTTGAGTGTCATCTGCATAGCAGTGATAAGAAAACTCATGTGGGGATATGACTTCACCAATGGAGTGGGTAAAGAGGGAGAAAAGGAGGGGACCAAGTACAGAGCCTTGTGGGACACCAGTGGTGAGTCTGCATGGGCCAGATGTGGATCCCCTCCATGTTACATGGTATGAGGGACCTTCCAGGTAGGAAGCAAATCATTCCCATGCTGTTCCACAGATACCAAGGCTCTTGAGTGTTGTCAAAAGTGTCTTGTGGTTGACTGTGTCAAATGCTGCTGAAAGGTCCAGAAAGACTTGCCTCCATCTAGCTCCAAAAGAAATGCTTGAAATACTTCAAAAAGTATTCTTGAGCTTCTTGTGATATTCAAGGTTGAGGGCATAGATTAATCCTATCAACAACATGTATGCCTTGGTTTTGTATCCACACCCACTGATCACTTGGATGCCCTCTATCACAATAGATACGTCTACTGGATCGTCCTCAGCCATGGGATTATGGATCAAAAGCACCTTCATAGTTTGTTCTGTTTGGCCCTCCTGGTCATTTTTCATGTTTAACTGGCGGAAATAAACAACAATAAACTTAAATGCAAGCAATAAGTTAAGAGAAAAATGTAATGCTTGAACCCAATAACATTAATCAATCTAACCACATGCTGTAAATGAGAAAATTGTTTGTTTAGGAGGCTGTCTGTAAACACCTTGTGTATATTGGTCATTTTCTAACTTACCTGGGAGTCTTGAAAGAGCTCTTCTTGCGGCTCCCCTATGAACTCAGTGAGGCAGAGCACTGCATCCCTTTTATTCTCAATACTCTGAGACTGTAAAGAGATGCATTTTTTCTACAAATTAGTGTTTGTACTTTTGAGACTATTTGAACAAAAAACATACCTCATTTACAGTGTTAAGGAGAGAGTGCATCCTGGTACCAACAGCACCTCTTTTGGGACGCATCAGCTGCAGAAGTGTGCAGCTGATGGGGTGTGTAACTGTCAAGCTTAAACATGAATGTTTCTTCCAGGGAAATAGTTGTTATCCGACGGTACTCCTCTTTGATTTAGTAAATAAGTAAACGGACAAAATAATGACAACTCTTCCATTGACGAGTCACTTTCCAAATTCACTTTTCAAATTCTAAAGTTTTATATATGAAATATATTAGTAATATTTCTAATATGCTTTATTTACACATTTAGGGGTATGATAGGTGTATGTAGGAATAAAGATTGGTAACTATTGGCGTTTATAAATACATTAGTGCCTGGCCGCCTCTCTTTGAAGAGCGGGCAGAGAGTCTGATAGCTGGGCAGAGAGTCACCACCTCCTCTCTTCGAATTGAAAAAGTATAGACAGACACATGCAGACTGGTATAAACATTTACATTTGCAACATTCCATTTAACATTTCAACATAACATTATAACAGTTCTTAATTATTGACACATATATAGCATCGAACTAATTATAATTCATCTTAATGTCAGTCATATTCATGTCACAACAGAAAAATGTGTGCAAATGTGTCCATAGCCCCTTAATGAAGTGGACAATTGTAGGTTTAATTTATGCACAATTGCTGAATTTAAAATTAAACTGCTATGACATTAAATAACTGACATTTACATCCATATGTCTATTTTTTTAACATTAAAATAACATTTGTTTCGTGACGAACGTCATTTCCTGAACACAACTTAAACTTATATTTTAAATGCTGTAGCTAAAGCTTAACAAACTTTTTGTCTTACCCACAACACTTACATTATAACATTTAAATGTGCTTTCTGGTAAACTTTAAGTTAGCCTAAACACTGGCTAATGGAGTCACAATTAGCTATATGAGTTAGCTATGTTACTATCTACCTTTCGGTAACTTAATAATATGTAGATTATAATATAATAGCACGGGTAAAAGTTTCAAAATCGTGTTCTTGCAGTACCATTAGCGCTTCAATAATGCGGAAAAAGCACATTTTTAACATTAGTTAAAAAAAAAAAAATGTGTTTTTTTAGCTAGCTCGTTATGACCGATGTCCGAAGCTATACCCGAACTCCTCGTCTAACATAGAACAATGAACACAATCTTTTGACAGATAAAACTAACTAAGTGCCCGTTTTCTTTTATTACATGATAAATATTCAGGCTAAAAATGTATCTTACCGTCAGCACGGAAGCTTGACAATGTAGTCAACTTCCACATTCCAGCTCGCCCAACGAACATGTGCCCCAAATAGCTTTTGCTCTAACAGCCAGGCCAACGGTTTTGGGTATATATTACAAAGTTTTTTTAGTTTGCAGTTACAGTATTGTTCAAAATAATAGCAGTACAATGTGACTAACCAGAATAATCCAGGTTTTTTTTTTTTTTTTTTTTTTGCTACGTGGAAAACAAGTTACCAGTAGGTGCAGTAGATTCTCCGAAAACAAACAAGACCCAGCATTCATGATATGCACGCTCTTAAGGCTGTACAATTGGGCAATTAGATGAAAGGGGTGTGTTAAAAAAAATAGCAGTGTGGCATTCAATCACTGAGGTCATCAATTTTGTGAAAAAACAGGTGTGAATCTGGTGGCCCCTATTTAAGGATGAAGCCAGCACTTGTTGAACATGCATTTGAAAGCCTGAGGAAAATAGGTAATTCAAGACATTGTTCAGAAGAACAGCACACTTTGATTAAAAAGTTGATTGGAGGCTGTTCAGCTAAAATGATCTCCAATGCCTTAAAATGGAGAGCAAAACTAGAGAGACATGGAAGAAAACGGAAGACAACCATCAAAATGAATCAAATGATCAGCTCCAGGATGATCAAAGATAGTCTGGAGTTACCTGTAAGTACTGTGACAGTTAGAAGACGTCTATGTGAATCTATTTTCAAGAATCACCTGTAAAGTCCCTCTTTTTTAAAAAGGCATGTGCAGAAGAGGTTACAATTTGCCAAAGAACACATCAACTGGCCTAAAGAGAAATGGAGGAACATTTTGTGGACTGATGAGAGTAAAACTGTTCTTTTTGGGTCCAAGGGCCACAGACAGTTTGTGAGACGACCCCCAAACTCTGAATTCAAGCCACAGTACTCAGTGAAGACAGTGAAGCATGGTGGTGGAAGCATCATATGGGCATGTTTCTCCTACTATGGTGTTGTTAAAGAATCATGGAGTGGAATAACAGCTGAGAGTTGGCACAAGTTGGGTGACTCCATGCCACACAGATGTGAAGCAATTTTAAAAAACTGTGGTCATACAACTAAATATTAGTTTAGTGATTCACAGGATTGCTAAATCTTAAAAACAAAAATGTTTGTACAAAATAGTTTTGAGTTTGTACAGTCAACAGCATACACTGCTATTTTTTTTAACACACCCCTTTCAACTAATTGCCCAATTGCACAGACTTAAGAGCGTGCATATCATGAATGCTGGGTCTTGTTTGTTTTCTGAGAATCTACTGCACCTACTGGTAACTTGTTTGCCACGTAGCAATAAAAATATACTAAAAACCTGGATTATTCTGGTTAGTCACATTGTACTGCTATTATTTTAAACAATACTGTATTACTATAAATAATTAGGTAGTGTGGGTTAATTTTACTCATTATTATATAATTTAACGTGCTGACTTACATATTAAGTAAATGGTACACTATTGGCAAGGGTAATATTTACCGCCCACCAAAATCATTTTTTACAGTGACGTGACAGCAAATGAAGCCCTGTTGTGATAGTAACTTGAACCCGATTAGGTTAACTCAAAATAAAATTAGCGAGTGATCATGCCTTAAGCCATGTTAACTTCACTCAGAAAAAAACAAGTACCCTGCAATTACATGTTACTTTATAAAAACTATTAAGATGTACATATTAGTACTGGTAGTCGTCGACTTACAACCTATGCAACTTACGACCATTCGACTTTACGACCACAATCGCTGGCCGCAGCATACGTTATTATTTTACCAGTTTCCGGCATCATTTTACAGTACTGTACATATAGCCTACTCTACTTAAAACTGGTCTCTCCTGAGGCTCCTTCCATTGATGATAGGACACTATATCCCAGAAGGAGACCAAGCATGGGAGATACTTATTCTCCTAAAAGATATTCTAGAGATAGTGATGTCATCACACTTTACTGATGAGTTAATACACTTCCTGGAATGCAAAATCTCATTGCATAGAGAGTTACTGCAGCAAACCTTTCCAACCTACAAAACTCCATCCAAAACATCAAATGATGACCCTCAAATAATAAAAATTTTAGGCCCACTAGTAGATGTGTGGACAATGCATTTTAAAGGGAAGCACTTTTTTTTTTTTAAAAAAGGATGTGCATGACACTCACAATTTTAAGATTTTACAACAAACCTTAGCTGTAAGACACCAGAAAATGCAAGCTCATGGATGACTTTTCTCTCATGTATGAAGATTCTAAATTTTTTAATAATAAAATTGAAAACATCAGGCAGGAAATCCAGACAGTTAATATAAATCTAAATTATTTTACAAGTAATCCTGTAGACAGCAGTGTAATTATAACAGACAATCAACTACAAAGCTTCACTCCTATTCATGAGAATGACTTAATTTCATTAATCTCCTCATCAAAACCATCAACCTGCATTCTTGATCCCCTGCCCACTAGTTTCTTTAAACAGATAACTCCAGAGGGAATCAAACCTGTTTTAAAAATAATTAACTCTTCCATTAGCACTGGTTATGTACCTAAATCCTTCAAACTGGCAGTTATCCACCCCCTTATTAAGAAACCTGACCTTGACCCATGTCAGTTGTCCAACTACAGACCGATATCAAATCTCCCCTTTATATCCAAAATTTTAGAAAAGGTTGTAGCACAGCAGTTATGCTCACACCTACTTATGAATAACATTTTTGAAATGTATCAGTCAGGATTTCGGCCTCATCATAGCACAGAGACGGCGCTAGTTAAGGTGGTAAATGACCTGTTATTGGCCTCTGATCAGGGTTTTGTTTCCTTACTTGTTTTGCTCGACCTTAGTGCAGCTTTTGACACCATTGATCACACTATACTGCTTGCTAGACTTGAGAACGTGGTAGGAATAAAGGGAACAGCTCTCTCTTGGCTCAGGTCTTATTTGACTGATCGCTATCAGTTTGTGGATGTAAATGGTGAGTTCTCCACACTCTATGAGGTAAAGTTTGGTGTTCCTCAAGGATCTGTCTTAGGCCCACTGCTTTTCTCTTTATATCTGCTGCCTCTTGGTGAAATCATTCATAAACATGGGATTCGCTTCCATTGCTATGCTGAAGACACACAGTTGTATATTTCAGCAAAGCCAGATGAGAGAGATCAACTAAACAGTGTTGAGGTGTGTGTAAAGGACATTAGACAGTGGATGCTTGATAACTTTCTTCTGCTCAACTCAGATAAGACAGAAGAACTTTTACTAGGACCACATGCAGATAGAAGTAAACTTTCCGATTACGTAGCATCTCTGGATGGTGTTTCTGTTTCAGTGTGTACAGCAGTCAAAGACCTCGGTGTGATTATTAACCCGAGTCTTTCCTTTGAGTCTCACGTAAATAATATCACCAGGATCTCCTTCTTTCACCTTAGAAATATTGCTAAAATTAGAAATATGATGTCGTTACAGGATGCAGAAAAACTAGTTCATGCTTTTGTTACTTCTAGATTGGACTACTGTAACGCTTTACTGTCTGGGTGTGTGAGTAAGTGCATAAATAAGCTTCAGTTAGTTCAGAATGCAGCAGCAAGAGTCCTCACCAGATCTAGAAAATACGACCACATCACCCCTGTTTTAATCAGCCTACACTGGCTCCCAATTCCATCTCACACTGATTATAAAATACTACTACTGACGTATAAAGCACTTAACGCTCTCACGCTGCAGTATCTGAGTGAACTTCTGTACCAGGATGATCCTCCACGACTACTTAGATCAAAAGGTGCTGGCTATCTGTTGGTACCTCAAATAATGAAGACTCCAGCAGGGGGCAGATGTTTCTCTTATAAAGCCCCACAGTTATGGAACAGCCTTCCAATCAGTGTTGGGACTCAGACACAGTCTCAGTGTTCAAGTCGAGGCTGAACACACATTTATTTAGTGGAGTCTTTAGTCAGTAGGTGTTTGTGAGGTAAAGGTGCAGATCTGTAGGGATCATGGATATGGAGTGTTTGGTGAACTGGGATATTTGGATGTTGTCGTCTCCTCACTCTCACACGTTTACTCAGGTTTGTTGATGGTGGTGTGGTCGGTCGTCTCTTATCCCAGAGATCCTCATGTCTGTGTTTCCTTCTGCTTCTCCATTTTGGTTCTGCTGAATACACTGAATCTCACCAGAGTCCAAACTGCACAGTGACATTAACCTTCATACACCAATCAGGAGACTTAATAATCCATATACTTCTCTTCCTGTCACCCTCTCTCTCTCTCTCTCTCTCTCTCTCTCTCTCTCTCTCTCTCCCTCTCTCTCTCTCTCTCTTTCTCTCTCTCTCGGTCGAGTTAAACATGCTCCTGAGGCTCCAGTGACCACTGTTCCTGCCCCTCTCCCCTCCGCGGATCTTCACACTTCTGTGCAGCTTGGGACGGTCTCTCCTCATCACCTTGGGTGGTTCCATGTAATTCCGGAGTAGAACGGGTGCTTTGAGGACGGATTGGACTGTAGTTGGTGTCGGCGGTCTGCTGCACTGAATCGGGAGTGCAGTTTGCTTCTGATCATCATCACTGCACCCCGCAACTTTGTATATATGCTTCAAATGGACATTCGGTGCAACCCAGATGAGGATGGGTTCCCTCTTGAGTCTGGTTCCTCTCAAGGTTTCTTCCTTACGCCATCTCGGGGAGTTTTTCCTTGCCACAGTTGCTCATCAGGGACAAACATACTTATAAAGAACATATTTACATTTAATCACCACATTATCTGTGTAAAGCTGCTTTGAGACAATGTTCATTGTTAAAAGCGCTATACAAATAAAAATGAATTAAATTGAATTGAATAATTACTGCAGCTGTACAACAGGTTTCAACAACAAATCATGATTTAGTCACATGTTTAATCTGCTTTTGCTGTTGACAAAAGAACCGGAGCTGCTTATGTAATACAGTATGTAAAAAGAAAGTTCAGGTGACCCACAGCAGCATCACCACAGACACATGCAGGATTAGGCTTTGTTTATAGACTTGAAAAAACACAATCACATGCATAACAGTGGAATAAAATTGTAATGTTGGTTAAACACGAAATAATTAGCTGCTGCACAACAATAATAAACTGAGAAACGTAGACAAACTTAAAAAAATTAAAAATTAAAAAAGCCAGGATGGAGATAAAGCTTGTAAGCATGTCAAATTAAAAGTGTGAGGTAAGAGTCAAAATCTATTCTGTGCAGTAGGGCGAGGCTTTGGATAGGACTGCTGCACACTGGTTATTGTTTATTGGCTGTAGGTTACCCAAGACGCACACTGCTGCCACCATGCCTGCAGGTTTAAAGCAGATTTCAGCATCAAGTCTTGAATAAGTCACTTCTTTAATCTGCTATTGCTGTTTATCTCTATGAGGACCAGAGATGTGCAAACAGTTTAGGTAATACAATACGTACACAGACACACCCTGTAAACAATGTGCCAATGGAAAAGACTGGTTCAGGATCCACCCTGATGTCTATAAAAGCTGTGTGCCCATCACTAGCAGTCAAACAACAAGCATTCAGATCTCCAGAATCAAAACTTCAGCACCATGGATAGAGGAAAGCAACCTAATACGGATGTGCCATCCTTCAAGAAGGAACCCACCGATGGAGACGAGCAGGGTAAACATTTTTGAAAACATATTTAGCAACACAATAAAAATATTTACAAGCAATATACAAGTATATATATATATATATACAAATATATACAAGTAAATATCCTAAGAATACGTTGCACTTGTTATGCTGCGAGAAAGGGAGGCGGAAGCCGAGGTGCAATTCGCTTCAGTTGAATGAAAAACAAGACACACGGTACACAGTAGCGGGAGAGAGAGATGTATCCGTGCTACGCCCTGGAGGGACGAGGTCCACACAGTCCGATCACGGGACTGAAGCTTGACAGGATGTCCGAGGTGCGGTTGAGTGAAAGCGCGGCCGTACTGCAGTGGAAGAGTAAACTGACGCATAGCGTTCAATAACGGATGCTGTTCAGAGCGCGTGAGGGTTTAAGTTGGTGCATTTAACGAGTATTACTGTAGGAAGTTAGTAGGACATGCGGGTGAAGGCAGGAGGCTCCCTCACATGATGTAATAAATATATAAAAGCCTGAAGTTCGTGGTTAAAATGCTAGCTAGTTAAATTTAACGTTTATATCTATTTTCTTCCAGCCATCAACATTCACAAGAATGCGTGCCTAATTCTGTTCACATTTCAATTCCAACTTCAAAAATTCTATTTTGTTTTTTCAGATGACAGTGAACAGAACTACAAGGTATGTGTCCTTCACTCAGCTCTACACTACTAACAACTACACAATCCTTCATCAAATCTCGTTTTGGCTGCTCCCATTAACAAACTTTTATCTCATCATTAATAAATAAAAATACAGATTGTTCTTTCTGTGTGCTATTTGACTGACGGGGGACATTGGCATTTGTTTAGCAGGTAGACGGTGTCTCATTTACATCTACATGTACATTTGTGGCATTTAGCAGATAATCTTATCAATAGGAATGTACAAAAAAATACTGTGAAGAATTTATCAGTAAATAAAGAAAAACTGGGTCACGAGGCTGCAAACTTAAGATACTATCAGCTAAAAACTCTGTTGGGAGGAATCATAGTGCACTTTTTCTTTTTACATAAAAACATTAAACAAACATTGTAGAAAGTGTTAGTTTAAGTGTTTCAGGAAGATGAAGGTCTTAACCTGTCGCTTGAAGATAGTCAGAGACTCTGCTGTTCAGACATCTAGGGGAAGTTCATTCCACCCCATGAACAAGCACCTGGGCAGCCTGTGCAGACAGAAACGGTGAAATACTTCAGATGTTGTTGAAGAGGAACCAACAAGAATGAGTTACATTGGCAGCATATGAGGAAAAGGACAGCTGATTGTCCATAGTTACCCCGGTGTTGAGGTCCCTGAATGGGGAGATCAGAGAGTTGTGTAGTGATATCTTACGTTCCTGACCTGGAGATGAATCACCTGGGATGACCAGCAGTTCTGTTTTGCTGGGGTTGAGTTTTAGATGGTGAGCACTCATCCATGAAGATATGTCCACCAGGCATGCTGAGATCTGAGTTGAAACTGTGGTATCTGAGGGAGTGAAGAAGAAGATGAATCGAGTGTCATCAGCATAGCAGTGGTAAGAAAACCCTTGTGAGGATATGACTTCACCAAGAGAGTAAGTATAGAAGGAGGAGAAGTGCTAAAGGCTCTGGGTTACTGATTGGAAGATCAGGGGTTAACCCCCAGAGCTGCCAAGGTGCAACTGCTGGGCCCTTGAGCAAGGCCCTCAACCCTCTCTGTTCCAGATTTGCTGTATTATGGCTGAACCTGAGCAGCACACATTGTCAACCACAATCATACTAACCAATAACATTAATTACATGACATGCAGATAATGAGTAATGAGTCAGGATATAAAGCTATAGTATTAATAACTGCAGTGTTTGTTCTCTTGTTCAGGTATTTAATGATCCAGTCCATGGTCACATTGAGCTCCACCCTCTGCTGGTGAAGATCATCGACACACCTCAATTCCAGAGATTGCGGTATATTAAGCAGCTTGGAGGAGCGTACTATGTGTTTTTCCTGGAGCTTCACACAACCGCTTTGAACACTCCATCGGGTGTGTGTGTGTGTGTGTGTGTGTGTGTGTGTGTGTGAAGCTATATTATATTGTATATATGTATGTAGTTATTCATGCACTTGTAAATCTCCTAAAAAAAAGTCTAAAAAAAACTTAAGTGTTGTGATGTCATTAAAACACATCACATCCCTAAAAAGTCTAAAATGTAGATCAATGTTCATGGACTTGTATACATGAGCTAATCAGGGGGTGAGAAGGAACAGATGTGAGTGATTAGTATCCTGATTGGATGTTACAGTCATGTGATGGTGCAGTAAATGATGTTCCTGATGCAGAGTTTTTATCTGAGGTAGCCTGAGAAAGGTTCAGTCTTCAGGAGAACACAAGTCTGATGTTTGTGGTCTAGAACACACTTTAATATTAGTTTAATAGAGAGACAGATAGAAGACACACACACACACACACACACACACACACAAACACACACACACACGCACACAGACACACACACACAGACACGCACACAAACACACACACAGACTCACACACACACAGACACACACACAGACAAACAGTCACGCACACACAGACATGCACACACGTGCACAAACAGACACAAACACACACACAGACTCACACACACACACAGGTACATACACACACAGACACACACATGCACATACACACGCACACAACACGCACACACACACATGCACCTACCTACACACACACACACACACCTACACACACACAGGCACACATACGCACACATACACACACACACACATACACACACAAACACACGCACACTCACACACAGGCACGCACACACACACGCACACACACATACACACACACGCACACAAACACACACACACAAACAAACATACACACACACACACACGCACACAAACACACATATACATACACACACACACACACACACACACACGCAAACAAACACACACACGCACACAAACACACACATACATACACACACAGACACGCACACACATGCACACACACGCATGCACACACACGCACACAAACACACACACAAACACGCACACACACACACAAAAACACACATACATACACAGGCACGCACGCACGCACGCACACACACACACACACGCACATACACACACACACACACATACAAACACGCATACAGACACACACATGCACACACGCACGCCCACACACACACATGCACCTGGACACACACGCACACATACACGCACGCACGCACACAAACACGCACACAAACACATACACACACACAGGCACACACACACAAACACACACATACACACACCCATACACACACACACACACACACAGGCACACAAACACACACGCATACACACGTGCACACACACACAGGCACACACGCACACAAACACACACATACACACACATGCACGCACACACAAAAAAAAAACACACACACACACACACACACACACACACACACGCACACAAACACACACACATTCCAGAATATTATTGATGAATTATTTACAGAGAAAATATGAAGAAATAAAAAAGTATAAATATATTTGAACTCTCTGCAGGTCACGGCCCATTCTCTCACCTGTTTGATGGCATGTTTATACCAAGAATCCGTCCTGATTACAAGTGGAAGGTGAGAAGTAAAGATTTTTTTCTTAGATATTATAATAAAACAACTCTGTTTTTAATGAGTCACAACCAATTACATAAATAAACTACAATTTATCATCATCAGTCACATTCAGTTTCACGTAAAAAATGCAACACGACTCCAAAACGTTGGGACACTGAAAAATTGTCCCAAAGCAGCTGTACAGAGATAAATAGAGTTTTTACTCAATTTAGTATCAATAATATAGTTTATGTGTTTATTCCTAATGAGGGAGTCAGGGGTGATGGTGGTGATAGAAAAAAACCTCATAAAAATAGATTATATAAAGGAGATTCCCTTCAGAGGAACAAGACTCAGAAAGGGAACCTCATCCTCATCCACATGGTATCCATGTGCTTGATTGGTCAGCAAACTCGCCTGACCTGAACCCAATGGAGAATCTATGGAGTATTGTGAAGAGGAAGATATGAGACACCAGACCCAACAACGTAGAAGAGCTAAAGTTTGCTATCAGAGCAACCTGGGCTTCCAGAACACATCAGCAGCATCACAGACCGACCACCTCTACGCCGCACTGCTGCAGTAACTCATGCAGGAGCCCCGACTGATTATTGACTTCTGTACATTTTCATACTTTCCAGTAGTCCAATATTTCTGTGTTCAAAATCTTTTTTTTTTGTTTTGTTTTTTTTTTATAATTAAGTAAGTAATAATATCATTTTCTGAGATACTGAATTTTATGTTTTTATCAGCTGTGAGCCAAAATCATTTAAATTAAAAGAAATAAACCCTTAAATAATAAATCACATTTTTATTCTTGACTTTTTAATGACTTTAATGTATTGAGATGCACCTGTAGTATAACACCACTACCCCGTCCACATGTTTATTTCCTACAGCATGAGGATGCATCAGTGAAGATGTTTGAACATTTGGTGGAGAAGAATAACCTGCAGCCTGTGATGGAGAAATATGGTGTCTTCAAAAAAGACCTTATATTTATCAAAGAACAAATTGCAGGACCAAAAGATAAAGTAAAAATGTTTTGTTTATTTATTTACTCGTTTACTTACTTTCTTACTGTTGCCGGGTCTCCGCAGGGGTTGTCTCTCCGCCGAGGACGCCGCTCCGCTCCGGGTCTCCGCAGGGGTCGTCTCTCCGCCTACTGTCTCCGCCGAGGGCTTCCCTCCGTGCCGCGCCTCATCCATACCGCTCCGTGGGTAATATAAGTGAACTGCCGGTTTATCCCGAACTGCACGGGTGTTTTTGTGTTGGCTCTGCCATTGTTCTAATAAAGTTTCTGTTTGCCGTTACTCCGGCTTCCGCCTCTGTGCCGCGCCTAACAAGAGCATTATAATGGTGTAAGGCTGTGGATTATTACTTTATACCATGATCCCTTCCCAGCATTGAGGAGTTAAAACTGTCGCTGGTGTTGCAGAGTAAAACTGATCACATGATGAACTCTGTGTAACAAGGCTCAGTTACTAACATTTAATAACCTGACATGTAAAAGTTTCTTTAAACTAAGTATTATATTTGACTGGTGTTATGCAGAGCAGCTCCGAGTTACAGTGATGATTTTTATTACAATTATTGTTTTATTTATTTATTTTATAAGTTATATAAAGTCTATGCTATGAAATGACATCCACATGGGACATATTTTCCATCTGAACAGAGACTCCTATCACCTGGGCATCCGAAACAGCTCAGACCACCTCCGCTTCCTCAAATTCGCCCGGGTGTGTGAGGTCAATGGGAAAAGGATCATCTGTGCCAGAGACAAGGTATGCTCCTTACCCATAATGCACTATGCTTGAGGAAATAACAAGTAAACTGTAAGTAGGTTTCAGGATAACTGATAATATTCATTTCCAAGTGGTGGGCCGTGTATTTGGTACCTGGACCTTCAGTGAGGACGTACCAGACTTAATCCACCTCTTAATCCACCACCATCACATCACAATTATAGAAACCATCAATACAATACAAACACACAATATAACAACACGTGCATTACAGAGAGACGTTTCACATCTGGAGATAAAAACCATTTTACTACACCAACAAACCCAGTTACACTCCAAACCTCCACACTATAACCACAACTGTGCACCTACAACATCTGGAGCAGTTCACAATCAGTATTTGTCTAATAACATCACAAAAACTACACACCAGAGATACAGACTCATAATGAGCAGCGCCCCCCAGAGGCTGTAATCCAGTGGTACCGCTCGTATTCACTAGTCTTCGTATTCACTGGTCTGGAAGTGGAGATCAAACCCTTTCCCAGACTGAGACACGCTAGCGAGCTTCAGGGTTGGTGACCTCCTCACCATGTCTCACTTTTCTTCACAATGGACTTTTAAGTATGTTTGAGACCAAATCAATTTCTCTTCCTCCATAGGTGTAAAAAACTCAGATGTATTAATGTGCAGAGCTACACACGTGTTTTACCAGTCGAACTCAGCTGTAACAAGTTTCCCTCTGAACAACCAATCAGAGGACAGAACAGTGCTAACGCTATTCTGGGCCAGTGATCTGCTCTGTGAGGAGTGCCCTGTTTCACTTTTCAGTGTAATCACTACACACAGCAGTGTTTAATTCTCTCTCTGACACTGAGAGCACAGGTGTGTGATCTCTAACGGTCACTTCCTTCAGCTCTGTCCTTCATTCAAGAAATGGCACTTTACCACTTCCACATACCCCCACTGCCCGACTCAGGCTGGGGGAGATGTCTAGCCTGTAGTTTACCCAATGATCTAATGTGCCTAAGAAGGACATTGTGGGTGTTAAATATTTAGTAAAAAGTACATTTCAGTGCATTTTCTCTTTTCTACAGGAAGTCAATGATTTGTATGAGCTGTTTCACACAAGACACACCCTACACCACAGAGCCTATCAGCACAGAGTGACTCAAATCATTCAGGAAATGTGAGTCGACATTACCAGTGATATCTGAATTATACCAGGGCTCATGTATTGATGTTCTCTTTGTTATCCTGCAGTGAGCAATGTGATCAGCATGATAACTAACAAGTCTGGTTTAATGGCTTTCAGTGTAACAGCAGTGATTAAAACCCCTCAGAGAGGATGATCTTAAACCTGATATAACATGATCTGTAAATCTGGGTAATGTGGGGGTTCAAGTCCTTTAACTCCATTCACTGGTGTGGGTATAATACAGTTAAAAGGCCTTCTGTAGAAATGTCAGATTTAGAGTCTTAAAATTCCCACTTAACAGCCAAGGACTGCTGGAGTTTTGTGCTGTGAACATTAGTTAAACACCATTAAATCCCTCCCTCTGGACAGGAAGCTCTTCTCATCCCTCTGATACCTTGTTGTTCTGGATAAAAGGCAGATACTGAAAAGCTGTATTAGCATTGCTGCTACACTTATGCCAATTGCTAAGGTTTGCTCTTTCTAGAAAAGTGGATAAGGTGAAGAAAAAGCACCTGTAGTATCTGACCAACCAAAGAGAAACTGATCTTCACGACTGAAATGGTTTTCTCCTGTGGTTTTAGCATTTCTTCTTTGTTTTGGTGGTGATTTTTTTTACGCAAAAAATGTGTCATCTGTCAGAAAGTTCAGGTTATAGGATCCAAGGCAGATGCAAAAGAAGCAGGGAAGAAAGGCTGTGCAGAGTTGAATCGGGAAGCCGATTCAGGAAGTCGATTCAGGGAGACGATTCAGGGAGCCGATTCAGGGAGCCGATGGAAAAGGATCATCTGTGCCAGAGACAAGGTATGCTCCTTACCCATAATGCACTATGCTTGAGGAAATAACAAGTAAACTGTAAGTAGGTTTCAGGATAACTGATAATATTCATTTCCAGTGGTGGGCCGTGTATTTGGTATCTGAACCTTCAGTGAGACGTACCAGACTTAATCCACCTCTTAATCCACCACCATCACATCACAATTATAGAAACCATCAATACAATTCAAACACACAATATAACAACACGTGCTTTACAGAGAGACGTTTCACATCTGGAGGTAAAAACCATTTTACTACACCAACAAACCCAGTTACACTCCAAACCTCCACACTATAACCACAACTGTGCACCTACAACATCTGGAGCAGTTCACAATCAGTATTTGTCTAATAACATCACAAAAACTACACACCAGAGATACAGACTCATAATGAGCAGCGCCCCCCAGAGGCTGTAATCCAGTGGTACCGCTCGTATTCACTAGTCTGGAAGTGGAGATCAAACCCTTTCCCGGGCTGAGACACGCTAGCGAGCTTCAGGGTTGGTGATCCTCCTCACCATGTCTCACTTTTCTTCATAATGGATTTTTAAGTGTCTGAGACCAAATCAGTTTCTCTTCCTTTGTAGGTGTAAAAAAGTCGAACTCAGATGTATGAATGTGTACAGAGCTACACACGTGTTTTACCAGTCGCTGTAACAGTTTTCCTCTAAACAACCAATCAGAGGACGGAGAAAATGCTGACGCTATTCTGGGCCAGTGATCTGCCCTGTGAGGAGAATTTGAAATCTGATTGGTTTAGGAAACAGACCTGTTGGTAATATTCTCTATTTAGGCCAGTGAGAGAAGACTTTACTGGCCCTGAGCGCCCACCACTGTCGTTTTCACTTTTCAGTGTAATCACTACACACAGCAGTATTTAATTCTCTCTCTGACACTGAGAGCACAGGTGTGTGATCTATAAAGGTCACTTCCCTCAGCTCTGTCCTTCATTCAAGAAATGGCACTTTACCACTTCCACATTCCCCCACTGCCCGACTCAGGCTGGGGAAGATGTCTAGCCTGTAGTTTACCCAATGATCTAATGTGCCTAAGAAGGAAATTGTGGGTGTTAAATATTCAGTAAAAAGTACATTTCAGTGCATTTTCTCTTTTCTACAGGAAGTCCATGATTTGTATGAGATGTTTCACACAAGACACACCCTACACCGCAGAGCCTATCAGCACAGAGTGACTAAAATCATTGAGGAAATGTGAGTCGACATTAACAATTATATCTAAATTATACCAGGGCTCATGTATTGATGTTCTCTTTGTTATCCTGCAGTGAGCAATGTGATCAGCATGATAACTAACAAGTCTGGTTTAATGGCTTTCAGTGTAACAGCACTGATTAAAACCCCTCAGAGAGGATGATCTTAAACCTGATATAACATGATCTGTGAATCTGGGTAATGTGGGGGTTCAAGTCCTTTAACTCCATTCACTGGTGTGGGTATAATACAGTTAAAAGGCCTTCTGTAGAAATGTCAGAGTTAGAGTCTTAAAATTCCCACTTAACAGCCAAGGACTGCTGGAGTTTTGTGCTGTGAACATTAGTTAAACACCATTAAATCCCTCCCTCTGGGCAGGAAGCTCTTCTCATCCCTTTGATACCTTGTTGTTCTGGATAAAAGGCAGATACTGAAAAGCTGCATTGCTGCTACACTTATGCCAATTGCTAAGGTTTGCTCTTTATAGAAAAAAAGGATAAGTTGAAGAAAAAGCACCTGTAGTATCTGACCAACCAAAGAGAAACTGATCTTCACGACTGAAATGGTTTTCTCCTGTGGTTTCAGCATTTCTTCTTTGTTTTGGTGGTGATTTTTTTTAACGCAAAAAATGCTTTCTTACGATGAATAAGATGATGCACAAGTGTTGCTTTTGTTCCATTAAAAAGGCAGAATGGGAACGTTTGCTGTCAGAGCGCATTTGGCATGTTGCATGATGACTGATATGTGGTTGGTGGGTTATTTTGTAAGGAGCGTGTCAGGTTTCTAAGATCTATTTGAACATAAAAGTCATCTTTGTTGCTAAAATCAGATTGTGCATGTCCTGTGCTGGATCTCTTGATTATTTAATGGCATCATATCCATATACAGTAAAAATACTGCTGCTATTTCTTTACATAATTACATAATTAGTTGTTAACCTACAGAAATAATCACATTGTAGGATATCAGAGGCCTTGGTGAAAGCTGATCCTCACATTGAGATTGAGGGATCTAAAAAAAAGAAGTTCAAAATGTCTGAGGCCATAGACGACATGGAGGCCTACACCAAGCTCACAGGTCAGCTAATTATCCATTAATATGCAAATTCTGTACAATGAATAGTGTAATTATATGTTGGTGTTTGAATCTCACAAGCTAATCTCTAAATCTCAGACATAACTGTATCTAAATTAAGAAGCAAATTATTATAAATTATTGTTTGTAAAATAATTGATGATTTAAGATGAAGTGTTTTACAAACAAGAAGTAGCCGAACGTTACTAATAAACACTCAGTTACAGTGATGTGTACTGAAAACTATGATAGACTGTAAATATGATCTCATATTAATATAAACTTGTACTGTATGTAATAATTTAGTGACTGAAGATGAACTCAATCTGGATAATAAACAAAATGCTAACAGTTCTTGTGATTTGTACACAGTGTCTAAAACTTTTACAATAACATCTAATATAACATAACCTATTATATCTTCTTAACCCTCCACAGATCATGTTTTTGAGCAGATCCTGTACTCCTCTGATCCAAAGCTCAATGAAGCTCAGTCCATCCTGAAAAACATCCTCTGCAGACGTTTGTACAAGTGTGTGGGACAGACAACACCTAAAACTGCAATTTATGTCTCAAAGGTCAGAGGTCACAAGCAGGGCTCATGCAGTTAGCAGTTCAGTCAGTACTGTTTTCCACACTTTTCAGTATTGGGCTAATCAGTGGCTAGCGTAGAAGCATCACACACCACAGGAAATCAGCAGGTTTCCCCCTGAGGGATAATTAGCAGAGATCTTATCTGGCTTACTTCAGTCTTCATGTGCCATGTTTCTCAGAGTGTGAGGGAGTGTGTATGTAATGTGTGTGAGGGGAGTAAACCCTCTGGTAGATTAGGGCTTTGTTTAGGGATCATTATGGAGGATCAGTTCCTGGTTCAGTTCTGTTTGATAAAAAAAAAGATTTCTTTAAAAAATGATGTCATATAACTGGTAATGAGAAATATTTTGTTTCAAGAAAAATCTGGCCGTGGAGTTGTCCCAGTCCAAGCCTGATGACACAGATGTTCTCCTGAATCCTGAAGATTTCATTGTCACTGTATGAAAACAATAATTAGAAAAGCTAATAGATTGCTTTATACTTTAATATTAATATTATGGAAACGTGGGGTTCATTTTTATTAATGATTTGGCAGGTGTTTGGAATGGATTATGGGAAGAAGGAAGAAAACCCCATCAACAGTGTCTACTTCTACCGCAAGAACAACCCCAACATAGCCTTTCGCATCCCCAAAGAAAAGGTACTCATCAAGTGTCATTTCTTCATTACCCTTTACACAAACATCTGCTGGGTCTGGTGTACATTATAGGAAAAGATGTTCATGCAGGCTTCACTGTCAACCAAAAATTTTATGGGAAGCCAAGATCTGTGTGATCTAGAAGCCTTCACCAATATCTGTATCCAAGCTCCTGGTTTTAAAGTTTCTGATCCCAGCTCAAATACTTAAGAACTTCATGGGCTCAGTTTCCTCAACTTAGGTTCTTCAGAAGAATTATCTTAGGCTGCAGTTTATGTGTTAAAGATCTTTGTTAAAAATTACAAAGATAAAAGTATTGAACTGATGCACCTGGGTACACCTGGGTCTTGGAAAAAAAGTTTCCATACATTCTTTCTCCATTCTTTTATATATTTGCATTTATTTTATTTTTTTCTTTGCTGCTGTAAAAAATAAATTTCCCCTCTGTGGGATGAATAAAGGTACATCTTATACTGACGTTAAAGTCT